>VZSG01000307.1:3148-21668 GCA_013398315.1 Nothoprocta pentlandii | reverse complement strand
CGAGGCAGGAATGCGGGATGCAGGTGGGGATGCGGGATGCAGGTGGGGAGGTGCGGGGCCGGCAGGGATGTGGGATGGTGGCAAAGAGGGATGAGGGATGCAGGGGAGGATGCGGGATGCAGGGGGAGATGTGGGGTGCAGGGAAGGATGCAGAATCCTGAGGGGAGGTCTGTTTGGGGATGCGGGATGCAGGCAGGGATACGGGGGCCAGGCGGGATGTCACATGCAGACAGGGGAGCAGTGCAGGGGGGCAGGCAGAGATCCGGGATGCAGAGAGGGATGTGGGGGCCAGGGAAGGATGCAGGATGCCGGGGGTGATGTGGGGGCCAGGGAAGGATGCAGGATGCCGGGGGGGGGCGGTCTATGCAGGGATGTGGGATGCAGGCAGGGATATGGGGGCTGGTGAAGGATGTCACATGCAGGAGAAGATGTGCAGTCCAGGCAAGGATGTCGGAGGCGGTGGGGATGTGAGTCTATGTAGGAACACAGGGTGCAGGCAAGGATGTGGGATACAGGCAGGAAAGTGGGGGCTGGGAAAGGATATGGGATGCAGGGGAAGATGTGAGGTCCCAGGACAGGAGATACAGGCAGGGATGCAGGATAAAGGTGGATGGGGACATGTGGTCGAGGCAGGGATGGGGGATGTAGGTCGGGGGATGTGCAATCTAGACAGGGATGTGCGATACAGGGATGTGGGATATAGGGATGTGGGATACAGGAATCCACCACACAGGGGGAGATGCGAGGTCCAGGCCAGGGTGCAGCCAGAGAGGGAGTCTTGGAGGGGATGGGGGAGCTGGTGGGAAAGGTGTGAGCTCCAGGGGGAGCTGGAACTCAGGCAGGGATATAGACTCCTACATCCATGGCGATGCAGCAGCGGCCTCCATCCAATCCCCCTCCATGCAAAGGTTTGCATGGTCCTTAATTCACTATTTCCCCCTCTGTCCAGCCACCACAACAGGACCAGGAATCCCTGTGGCCCCGGTGAGCCCCTCCCAGACCTTCTTTGCAGGTTGCCTCATTTTCTTCCAGATTCCCCCTTTTTAATTAATTACCACCGTTCATGCACACAGGAAAGCACTCACCTTTTTTTACCCTTTTGCCCCAAAACTGGCTCCCCTCCACTGACAGCTTCCAGCAGCACCTGCTTTGAAACCCCCCAAAGCTGAGCTGCCTTTTTGGGGCGGGGGTCTCATCCTAAATCTGCAAAACCTCCTGGCTCCTTTTAGTCCCATCGCCGAGCGGGACCAGGTAACGCTGAGCTTTGGCGACAGGAGCCCAGGTGCCCCGAGACCCCAAAGGGAATTAAAGCAATTTCCATGATGCTTTTTTAATAGCCTGACAAGAGGAGCGCACGGGGGGCTGCTCCAGCCTCCTGGTAGCGGCTGCCTTTTTAATGCCAAATAATGAATACGCTCCAGGTCCGCCAAGACGCTCGGCTCGCTTCACCGTCTCAACCTCATCCCACCTATAAAACAAGCCCCCAAAACCCCCAAAGCCCTAAAAACGTGGCTATTTTACTCTGTAAATCTCCAAGCACCGTTTTCCAACCCAGCCCTTTACATCGCTTGTGAGCAGCAAAGAGTCGGCCCAAGATTTATGCAGCCGGGTTTTCCAGCTGTAATTATTCCCTTAAATCTCGTCCTGGTGCTGGGTGCTTTTAAGCGGCCCCTATTTCACTGCCCCGATGCGTTTGGGCTGCGGGATGCTTGTTGGGCTGGAATTACGGCTTTCCAGCAGCACTTTGATACCTGTCGGCCTCCCTGGAGCTGGAATAGCACTTTTCTTCTGGTGGCATACATTGCATGCCAAAAATATATATATAAGTAAATTGGAAAAGGAAAAAGAGGGAAATACGCCTGAAAAGTCCCTATTGGAGACACAAAGCATCTGGAAAAGGTGTGAGTGGCTGGTGAGGCAGCACGGGCCGTTCCCGATCCAGCCGGGATTGCAGGGACCAGCGTTGGAGCGTGGCACGCTGCGAGGGCTTGCTGGGTTTGGACATGACGTTCAAAAAAACCATTGGGAAAAAAAACCCTCAGCAACAAAATAAATTCAAAATAGAGAGCCTTTTGAAAGGATCATCTTGGCCTTCTTCCCTCTGCGCTAATGGAAGGCTTCACTTTCCTCGTCTGGAAAGGACATTTTGTTTCCCCAAATTGCTTAACTTTTTCTCTTTTTATTTTTCCCCTCCGGAAAGTGAGGGAAAAAAAAAAAAAAAAAGAAGAGCCAAATAACAAGAACCCCCCCCTGCCATTTCAGCTGTGCTGGAAGCACAGCAGCTCAGCTGTTTGGACCGCTTCCCCCCTGAACCCTTGCAGAGCCGGAAACCTTCCCGTTTTCCTCCCTTCCCGCCTGGAATAACTCCCCTGGCGCCGCCACCATCTCGCCCGTTACCTCCCTGAACAAACCCTCCCAGGAGCCGCATAAATATAACCAGGTGCAAGCACACACATCTATATATACACACCTATATATATATATAAATATATATATTTTTTGCTTCCGAGATGAGCGCCACGGCAGCTGTATAAATAGGTCGCCACCATCCGCTGGGTGGATATAAATAAGGCTGCAAGCGGCTCGCTGCCTTCTCCGGCCTGGATGACGAGTGATTTGGAGGCTTCATTCCCTCCTGGAGAGGAGAAACCTCCTCAGGGGAGTGGGAAATGCAAGGGAGGAAAGCCTCGTTTGCAGGCGAAAATCTGGGGAAAATATCCCCCAAAAGACGAACAAGGAAAAGGACCCAGAATTATCCAGAAGGGCTCGAGTGCGAATGCCCTGAAAATGAACGCTGGGCCACAGCGCAACCGTCAGCTGCTCCCGTTTATTTCTGGACCGCAGTTACGTGGAGGGGAATTTGTTACAGTGGGCGAGCGGCAAAAAAATTGCTGTGAAGAAAAAATACGCATATATAAATATATATATCTGTATGTGCTGGTAGTAAATGTAATTTGAAGGTGATTGAGAAGCAGCGGTGGGTTCCTGGGAGCCGTGGAGCTCCTGGAGGAGCTGCGGTTTGGTGGTCAGACCCGGGGGCAGAGAGCAGAGCATGGGGGAAAGAGGGAGGAACGGGAGGAGGGAAGCGGTGCCCGGGCGCCCTTTCCATCCTCCTCCGGGTCCGGGCTGGCGAGCAGATCCTCGCCGAGCTTGGCTGTGTCCTCCCGCGCGCTCCGCAGGTCCTCCCGGACCAGCCTGCGCCTATCTGGATTCGCATGGAAAACCAAGTGCCTGTTGGGGAAGGAAAACCAACACTGTGCTACGGTGCGGGGGCTGGGAGGGAAGGATAACGGAGGAAGCGCCGGAGAAGCCCTTGTCACCAAGGGCGTCAAGCACGTCGCTCACCGCAAGGCTCTTCTCGTAGGGCTGGCTCCTTGGGTGAGCACAAGCACGCGAACATCTTCATCCCCACTGCTAACCCAACCACTGCTGCTTCGTCTGCTGGAAAGAGCTCCTGGAGGCCGCCGAGGCCATGGGTGGGCCATGTGTGGTGGCCTTGGTGCTCCACCAAGCTCTCGCCCTTGCCAAGCCACCCAAATCACCTTTCATGGGCTACTTCAGGTCAGTGGCACTCATGGCTGGTCTGGTTCTAACACCACCATGGAAAGACTGAAGCAAAGAAGACACAAACCAAGGGGAAGCCAACACAAGAAGAGCAGCATCCTCCCAAGTCAAGCCCAAAGCCAACAAGAGCCCATTGGCTCCACCATGACCAAAAGCAGAGGGATAACGAGTGGTTTCCAGATGGAGGACGGAACACGATGCCCGGTCTGGGCATGTACTGTGTGGAGCTGTGGGAAGGGTCCCGACGGGGGTCCCATTATGAGGCCGATTACTCCATTACGCTGCGCGCTCCGCTGCTGAGAGGCTCCGCAGTTCCAGTCATTTGAGGCAGTTATCTCCCCACGATTTAATTAAAGTCTAGTGTTTAATGACACGACGCACTACTAATTATTTTCCATTGGTTGTCAGGAGGCTGCTTTTTTTTTTTTTTTTTTTTTGTGTGTGTGTGTGTGGTCACAAAGTCAAATTTAATTATGGCGAGGAAGGAGTCGGGGGAAATATCCGAAGGGCTCTTGGGACAAGGAGCTTTGGGTGGGCGAGTGATGAACCCAGCCCTGTTCAGCAAGGACAAGAAGCAAGATCTGCCCGAATGACCATGATGGATGGAGGAGAAATGAGGACCTGAGGGACACCTCTAGGGAAGGACACCTTCCTCTGCTCCTCTTTAGCCAAGGAGAGCAGATAAAAGGTGACATGTAGACTCACCCAACATGGTCTTGCAGAGACTTGGTCCACAGAGACTTGGTCCACAGAGGCGCTGGAGATTTGGGAGGAGGACCAGCATGCAGGCTTGAGGAGCACAGCACCCAAAACGGACGGATATTGAGCTTCTCACGCATAAGAAGAGATTCCTGTATCAATACAGCACAGTCCTAACCCTATTCCCTACAGTATCTTCCCGCGTAGACCCTCCAAGTCTACTGTGACCCAACATTTGGGCCGGGATGCCCCTTGTTAACCCAACACGGACTCTGGGTGGCCTGGCAGCGGGACATGCACTCAACCAAGGGCCAACGGGAAGCCGGATCTCTCGGAGAGAGAGGACACGCTGGCTGCAATATCTGCAGTTGGGCCAAGCCAGCAGCAGAAGAGCCACAGGAATCCCGTTTCACCTCCGTGCCTCCAGCTTTTGCCCAGGGGGAGGTTTTCCCCTCCCTAAGCCTCAGTTTCCCCATAAAGTGGAGATAACAGCGTACGCTCGTTTTCGCTGGTGCCTTTGATCTTCGGCTTAATTACCCGCAGCGTCACGAGCCTCCTCCTCCGAGTGCATTAAAACGTGCTAAGCCACCCGACAATGTAGGAGCTGAGGATTAAATCCTTAAATATCCCATATCTGGAACATCCTGGGTGATCGTGGAGGAATCACCTGCAATCCCGCACGTCCAGAGGCCGCTAAGCATGTTTAGACCCTCCTATTAGCAGTTTCTGCTGCCTCAAATTGGCTGTATTCAGATTATAAAGGATTGGTTTTTTTGTTTTCCAAATGCAAAAGTCAGGAGAAGGAGGAAGAACAAAACATCTCCCCAAGGAAAAAGAGAGGGGCTCAAAAATCTTCAGAAAAGGGCTTTTTTGGGGGCTCTGGGGCTGGTAGAGCGCACTGTGGCCACCTTGTACCTGCAAGCTTGCCATGAGCTTACCGGCCCGTTTTGCCCCAAAATTCCACTTGAGGGGAACACGTTAAAGCTTCGGGGGCAAGTTCCTAACCTGCTTTTCCACGCTGGGCTCCCGGAGGATTTGGGAAAGCCGGCGGCGGCGCCGGGGATTCGCTTGGCCCCGTGCCGCCCGCTCCGTCGCCGGCCTTGACCGTCCTTCGAGCGCCTCTTAAAAGCAGATTGATTAACGGCAAATTACCCCGAGCCGGCTCCGGTTGCGACGCGTGGGAAGCGAGGGGACAATTACAGTGCCCCAGCCAGGCGTTTGCCAAATGAATTCCCTCCCCTGCTTGCAAATTCCTGGCATTGCTCTTTTTTTAAATGTGACGCGACGACTGGCTGCAAACCCAGAGAAATTATCCCCAAAATGGTTTTTCCACAGCAAAACCCCAGCTTTAACACGGTCTCCCCTGGCCAAGTGGCTGCGGGGACATGGGCAAAGGAGGGGCGGGTGCAAATTACCCCGCTTTAGGCTCGGGGTGAGCCTAAATGGGATCGATTTCCCATCTCCGAACAGCTAATGCGGCCCCGGATCGGTTAATGCAATTCCTTGGCGGAGCGGGGAGAACGTGTGAGGTCACAAACATCAAAAACACAAGGGGAAAAAATTATATATATATAATATATATTTTATAATATATATATTTTTATAATATATATACATATATATATATATATTATAATATATATACATATATATTAGCATGGTCCATCCTCCTGGCCAGACCTAACTTCAAAGCTCTCCTGCTGTCTCCCCAACACGACTCAGCCATGGCCACGTGGCCTCGTTAGGACCCTTCATTAGCCAAGAGGACCGTGCAGCCTTAATAGAAATGTGCTTCCATACAACTGCTCTAACAAAAGTGGGGTTTGCTCCAGACTGACCACCGGCAATCCCATCACAGAGCCGAGCAAGCCATCTCCACCTGCTTCCCATCCCCAGAAGCTGCCCCTGCTCTATGGTGGGTACCAACACACCGTTAAATCCCCCCCTTTATTTCTCCGCTAATGAGGATTTGCATCGATAGGGCTGTAAAGTGCTACGAATTTCTGCTCTTTGGGGGAAAAAAATAGTATATATATCCATTAATAAATATGCCAGCATCGATCCTGCTGCTGCTTGATTTGTCACTGAGCCGCAAGTCTACCCTTAGTGGCTTTACCCAAGATTTATGCAGTGGCTTGCGGCAGCTTTGCTCTTTCTTCTGCCTTTTTATTAATAAAAACTTACTCGAGCCTTTGGGACCTCCCTGGTGCCAATCTGGGGGGGAAAATGCTGGAAAAGAGCCATTCAGCTGTCTTTTAGTACCAAATCCAGAGTAATCTGCAGCAACCTTGGCAAGGGCACAGAAAACAATGACCAAACTGGATGTATATCTGCAATAATATTTTTGAATTATTTTTTTAGGTTGCTTGGCTGGAATAGGGGAACTGGAGTCACCACAGGGGGGAAAAAAACAAGTTTCCCAATCTTTCCGAAGGGAAACTCCAAGACTGGCCTGGTCGATGGAGCAATTTGGGTTAATTTCCGTGAAATGGTGGGTTATATATTTCAATACCACCTGGAATTAGATACTTCAAAGTGAGAAAATGGAGGGGAAAAAAAGTTCTTTTCATTTGGAAAGAAAGATGAAAAAAAGTGTTTCTGCTGTCTCTGGACCTTTTCCCCTTCCCAATCCTCTTCTCACACAGAGAGTTTTGGTGAAACCAACTGCATTTTTGCAAAGCCTCCTTCAACCCTGTCTCTCAGCAGCCAAATGCACCCAGATGAACCTGATGGCCCCAAGCCCATTGGCTCGTTAAGGGCCACCAAGATGGCACCCACCCCTGCTAATCACAGCTGTATTTTGGATGAGACATGGGATTTTTTCACCCTTCCGGAGCCCGTCCACTCCTCAGCCCAGCAGGCACAACGACATCTCTGTAGCAGCCTCCTTGACCAAGGTCTGTGGCTACCCCAAAGCTGGTGGTTAGATGTTCTCCAAGCATTCGGGTCATCGACGCTGTGAAAGAAAAATCCAGACTCCTCGAAAGATGACCCATGGAGAAAGGAACCGATGACCCATCACGCTGCCCAGCCTCTGTCCTCTGTGGGAAGGGAAAAACTGAGGTCCCTATAACCCCAAAGCGGTAGTACTGTCAAATGCTACCAGTGAATATGTAGTCCACCTTTTTCCCAGGCATTACATGACAGCTGGTCTTGCTCCTGGTGGTGTCTAGCATGGTGAGGTCACAGGAGTCAACATCTCCTGGGCTTCCTAAAGGCTCTGGTGGCCAAGACAGTTGGAGGGGATATAGGTGGGCTCCAACACAGGGGCTTTCCACCATCTCTTCCCACTCCCAACTACCGGGTTTCCTCTAGGGTTGATCATCTCCGCTCTGTGAGCAGAGGAGTCCCCTAGAAACATTTACAGCAAAATCAATAGACGTTTCATTTGAATTGAATTGCTGAGCGCTGCAGGGAGCGTGTCCTGCAACCACCTCTACCCTGCTACGATAGTGGTGGTGCAGACAGGCAAATGGACTGTGCCGTTGCGGTCAAATGAGCCAGTAACGCAGGTCGATTCCGTCTCGGCTGAGCTGCAGCGTGGGCAATGGCCCATGGAGTCAAGGGCGAGAGGTCTTCATCTTGACCAGGATGCGAGCAGGTGGAGCTCACCTAAATCTTACTTGCTGGATATTCAGGTGCCCCCTGTTTTCTTGTGGTAGGGTCTCCAAACCCTAGCATCCAGGTCTGGCACTTTCTCTTGAGGTCTCTTGGGGCACTGGTACACGCACATCTAGGTTGCCTGCTTGGTCATTTCCCTTGGTGGGGATGGAGGGTAGAAGGCCCAGCCAGGTGGGGATGGAAGGTGGAAGATGGGAGAATTTGCTTGGGGATGGGAGGTCCCTGCTCGGTGTGGATTGAGGGGAAGACGGGAGATCCTGCCTGGTTCAGGTGGGCAACGGAAGGTCCCCACCTGGCAGAATGAAAGATGTGAGATCCCACTCAGGAGGAGGAGAAGGCAGAAGGATGGAGGGTCTATTTATTGGGAGATGGGAAGTGCCCACTCAGCAGGGATGGAGGTGGAAGGTGAGAGGTCCTGCTCAGAAGAAACTGAAGGAAGAAGATGGGAGGTTCTGCTAGGCGGGAGATCATCACTCAGAGGGGATGGGGATGGAAGATGAGAGGTCCTGCTCAGCAGGGATGGAAGACGGAGGACAGGAGCTCCCCACTCAACTGGATTGGGAGGTCCTCGCTTCATGGGACAAGGAGAGGGTGAAAGAGCTACAAACTGCCCCTAGTTAGAGCATCAAAGTGCTCCACTCCTAAGGAAGAGGTGGGAAGGGATCAGCAGCCAGCAGCTGTGCTGGGACGTCACCGCTGCTGGAAACCCAGCACATCTGGGCAAGAGCCAAGCCGATGCCTGGGGACCTGGGAAGAGGTTTAAAAACATCCCTGGCTTGCTGGTGGATGCCAACACGTTGCCCATCCATTGCTGTCAGACAACTTGTTCCAGGCCCTACCAAGCAAATACGACCTGTTTGGGGAATTTCTAAGAGGAGCAATGCAAAAAAAAGAGCTCAATGTGTTAAAAACATGAAAGAAGTAGCAACTTGTAGCTTTGAATGGCTCAGAGTTTACACCCAGCTGACCCTCTCCCTCCTGGTTAGTTTGGGGGCTCTGCCATGAATCTGGAGGCTTTCGTGCTTTGCAACGCTGCTTCTTGCACCCGAGGGTGCACCTGCTGGAGCCCAAATTTGCATTTCCCACTCCTTGCTGTTGGATAAATCTGACCCAAGTTCACCCAAGGACACGGGCCCACAAGGGCAAATGAACTCAAGAGCAGTTTTTCCACCCTTTTGATGGGTTTTCCACCCCCAAAAAAAAGAAAATAAATACTAAAAAATGGACACAGGCTCCAAATAAATTGCTCAGCAAGCATCCTGAAAAGATTCCCTAGGGCTTTTCCCTCATTCCGCCTCCCTAAGCTTAGGGGGAGCTATTGGGATAGTGGGATAAATCACTGCCTTCCACTCCTCTACTTGCCCCTCTACAGGGTAAGGCAGCAGTGCCGGGGCCCAGAGCTCTGTCCCTTCGCTCCCGGGAAGAAATTGGGTGGAAAAGAGCCCAAATCGTCCCCCACGGCACGGGCTCCCCAGTCCCATTTGGGGACCCCGGCGCCTCCTCAGCACCAGCTGGGGCCGAGCAGGAGGCACCGCGCACCCGCCAGCCTCCCTTTCCCCCCAAAACACACCCATAATCACATTATAATTATCAGTTAATTAAAGCAGAAGAGATCAAAGCCACTTTAGACAGATTAATGACACGACAAGTGCCAGCAATTCCCTGTTTCATGGCGAGGGGGGAGTCCCCTCTTCCCGCCCTCTCCCTCCTTTTCCCGCTTTGGTTCCCCCCAGCTCCGTGTCCTCCCCCTCTTCATTTTCCTCCTTTGCCTCTCTTGATGGATGAAGGATTTGAAGTCCTAACAGCTGCGGGGATTTGTATGTGGAGGGAAGGAAACATTCAAAGGATTATCAAGCAAAAAAATCAGCTCGTTTAAAATGAAATAAATAAATAAAGGGAACGGGGGGTAGGAGAAATTGTAGGCACGCAGATAGATCTATTTTAATATAGGATTTTTTGTCTCCTTGGCTCTCCTCCCCACCACCATCCTCTCACCCCCACGGTTAGGATGACACGCGCCCCAGCAGGCACAACTGGGTGCTTTCCTTCCCCCAAATCACATTTTTGTTCTCTTCTTCCATCCCTTAGGAGCACGTTTCCTTAGGGAAACGAAGGCTCTGGAAGGGCCGGAATGTCCGTGTGCATCCTGGGCCCCCCGGGTCATTGAGAAGGAAACCTGCTCGGGAGGTGGCCGAGAGCGACTCGATCCCCCCCTTGCAGGAAGAAACCCATCTCTAGGAATATCTCTGTCCATGCACGAGGAGCCAGGCCGGGGTGGGAGCCAACCTCCGTGCTCAGCACATCGGGATGTGCGTGGGAAAAGCCCCAACGGGGCAGCAAGGCAACTCGAGCCACCCTCCACCAGGTAGTTTGAGATGAGACAGGGGCTTTTGCAGAGGGCAGTGGCACGGAGCTCGCGGGGATGCCTCAGACACCCAGATCCAAAAGGAATCCATCAGAAATCCAAAAGGAATTGCTTTTCCCTAGATCAGACCCGACCAAGCCCTCGGGCTCTTCTGATAAGAGGGAAAACAGAGTTTCCGCCACTTTACGCATTCTCCCCCTGCTTCCAAGCGGACCCAAACACCCAAGAGCGAAGGCAGCGGGAACGCTGGGGAATTCATCCCATTTGGGAGAACGGGATCCTGGAGCTCCACAGCAGGACCGCAACCCCATGGGAAAATAACCAAAAAACCATGGAGCGGGCGGCTCTGCGGAGACGGCCAAGGCTCCTTGGGGCTCTTCGCCCCCGTGAGCTGCTCTGCAGAGCCAGAAGAGGCATCGCGGGGGATTCGGGAAGGCCAGGACTAACGCGGAGCCGCCGGGGGCCGCGCCGCCCCCGCACCCAGCACCCCGCGCGCAGCGTGGGCAGGACACGGGTGACAGCGTGGGGACACGAGCGGGCACCGGCCCAGCACGTCCTCGGCGACAGGTCCCCGTCCCCTCCAGCGCTCCGCAGCACTTGGAATCACCATCACCGGGATGAAGAGCAGCCTCCCGCCCACGTTCCCTCAGCTCAGCCCAACGCAGCCACCACAGTCTCCAACCGGGATTTGGGAGGGAATAGCAAGCCATGTTCATGGTCCTCTTTGCCAAGTCTCCCCCTTTGGGACCCCCTTCCAGCCCCCTTTTCCATGGGATCCCCAGTGAAATGCTGAGATTCCCCCTGGCAGGACAAGAACTGATGCCAGGTTGGGGGTGCCAAGGTACAAGACATTCCCCTATCTCCACTCCAAACCCTTCCCTTTTCCCCCCCTTCACATTTCCCAATGCTAATTTATGGAAATCAAAACCAGTGATAAAACGGGAGCCGTATTAAATAGGAGGGGGGGGAAGAGACAAGAGAAGGGGACGGGCTGAAAACACTAATTGCTCCGCCAGGAGCCCGCGCTTTATTTTCTTCCTAAAGGCAAGGTTATGTTTAATTAAATCTGCTTGTTCTCCGCTTACGGGCCCAGCTTCCCAATGAGCTGTGGGGCCGCCTGCCGAAGGAAGGTGTCCGTTTCCAACGCGCCCACCTCTTCCCAGGAAAAGGAGCATCCCGGCCGCAGGATGTTGGGATTTCTAATCCCAGGTAATTTAATATATGGTGTCTGGAGCTGGGGAGGGAGGCCCAGCTTTCCAGTGCAAAAAGGCCCCATTTCAAGAAATATCTTCAAAGATTTGTTGTTATTTTGCCAGTGTCCGGATGGGTGATGCCAGCACAATATGCCCTTCTCACCCAGTTCGAGCTTAAGGCTGCCCCAAGAAGCCAAGAAAAAGAAGATTTTTGATCCTTGAGGCTTGGCACATCCCTCTGGAGCAAGGATTTCTGGAAGGTGTCAGTGTCCCCATGAGCCAAGGGGCCGCTTTCACCATCCTGATTTTTTTTCCCTCCAAACCCTTTTGCTCCAGCTCTCTAAAGTGCCCAGGAAGGGCCGGGAGCCAAACATCACTCAGACACATTTTTCCCTTACAGAAACACCAAGAAATGCTGAGACTTGCCCCAAAAGGAGCATTTTCCAGAAGCTGGGGCAGGAGGAACAAGCCCCATCCCAGCCTTGAGCGTTGCAGGAGGAGAAAAACGGGATAGGGAATAACCCGTGAGGGAGATTATCCCATGCAAAGCACCTGGGATTTGGGAATAGCCCAGGATGAGGCAGTTATCCCAGCAAAGCCCCACAAGGAAGGGCACACACCTAAGGGATCAATCTGCAGGGTGATGGGTGGGGGTCAGGGTGTTATTTGGTGCCTAATTTAATCCGGAGAGATCCCGTCCCATCCCTCCCGTGTCCCCAAGCCGCTGGCAGAGCCGAGCCCCGTCTTCCCAGCGGCCGGGAGCGGAAAGACGGAGCGCAAGCGGGACGCGTGCCGGCCGCCGTTATTTATAGCAGGGGCTTTTGTGCGGGAAGAGAGATCCGTGCCAAGCCGAGACGGCAAAAATAATTCCGGAGACAGGTGCCTTCGGGAGGAGGCTGCTGCCAGCGACAGCGGCGCACGCCGGGGACACGCAGACGTGGGGAAAAATGAAAAAAGAAAAATAAAAAAAGAGGAAAAAAGGGGAAAAAATTGCATTTTCCATATTTGTGCTTCAGCCCTTTACAGGGAGGGGCATGGATGCACCCGGATGGCATCTGCAACCCTGAGGCCAGTTATAGAGCAAAGCACCTCGCTACGTGCAAAGTATGCATATCTATATGCATATATATAAATATAGTATATATCAATAATATATTTATATATATAAATTAAAGTAGGAAAGGCTGTCAGCAATGAGGGGGATTAAGTGTGGCAGGTGAGGAGGGGCTCTGGCAGCCGAGACGAGCTGCATTCCAGCAGTTCCCCCCCTTGGCTTTCATCAGCCTGTCACCCAGTGACAACGAGCCCCAGCTGCGGGAGCACAGACATCAGCAAGATGAGGGGGAAATGGAAAAGATGTGTACATACACACACACATATATATATGTATATAAAAACATCCAAAGGCTGATTCTCCACCCAAACGGAGAGAAGCCTGCAATGACGGCTACCAAGTGGAAAAAGGCAAGGAAAAGGGATGTGGCTGCCTGGAAGTGCTCAGTGCCAGGCTGTGCTGGGAGAGGAGGATGAGCAAATGGAGGCCACGAGGGAGCTGCTGTCTGCGGAGCAGGTGAGGCTCCGTCCTCCCGGCCCTTCTGTTGGCAGAGGGGATGGGGAGACACCAGAAACTCCGCTCGTTCTCCCAGCTCATTTCACAACTCGGGTAGGATGCAGGCTGCGTGTTTGGGAAAGCACATGGAAAATAAGCCGCTGTGTGGAGAGAGACACTGGCACATGTCCACAAGAGCAAAGGCAGCAGGGATCAGCTCAACCCTTAGCAGACATCAGAGAAGCCCCATGCAGGCGCCTCGGCTCTCTGGGAACTGGCCCTTCCCCAGTGCTCAGGGAGGAGCAACCAAAGGAGGAGATAGAGGAGCAGGTTCCTGGTCTGTCAGCAGTTTTCCTGCTGCTCCCCAACACAAACACATCCCTTTGGGGACACGTGTGGGGCCACTAGCCCCCTTTCGCTTCAGGGCCAGGCCTAGCTGCTGGGCTTCCTCCCCATGAGGAGCTGCATGGCAACAGAATTGGGGCAGAATTGGGCAGATTACATCCCAGAAACAGTCTCCTGGGCCCCCTTCACCCAAGCACCGCTGGTGGCTCTCCATGGACCAGACCATCTACAAGAGGAGGAGGAAGCGCAGACCGATGGGCACGGGCCGTGCCTTGGCTGCCAACAGGAGGACAAATGAGACCATTTAGTGAGTAATTAGGCAGTAACGACCTCTGTGGAGGTCCCTGCCAGGCAGCGAGGACCTGCGCTGGGGCTCGGAGGAGGTGAGCTCCAGTGTACTCAGCAATTGGGCAGGTTATTGCAGCCTCGCGGGGAGCCGGCCACCGCGCCATTAACCCCGTTACGGGTTTCTGATTCTCACATACATCCGTGTTAAGTAGAAGGGAGTTTTTTTCAAAGCCTTCTCTCCCTCCGCGGACTCCAGGTCACTGCAGGTCGCCAGCTCCCTCTGCCCACCTCCTACAGCAGAGCCGAGACATGGAGGCTGCACATCCACCCCTGCAGGGTCCACAGTGCAGAGCATGCAAGAAACCGAGTCCTAACCTCCCAATTTCCAGCTCCTGGAGGTTTCTATTCATGCCCAGTGGTGCAACGCAATGGTGGGGTGATGTTCTTCCTACAGGCAAGACGGGCCATGCTGGCAGCCAAAAGCTGAGCTTGCTGCAGCCGTCATGACAGGGGCTGCTGTCTGAGCAGGCAACTACAGTCAGTGGTCAGGTAGGAATCAGACTGTTGCTGCCCTATTGGTTCCCTCTCTCTCCCCATCAACAGGGAACGAGGGAACAAGGTCCCCCATCTTGCAGAAGGCTCTTCCCAGCTATATATAGGAGCTCTTACTTACGCCAAAAAAATGGATGGCACTTTAGGGAGGATGAGGGGGAAGTGATCTCTGTCCAAGTTATATATTTATGTACTGCCAAGCCCATGGAATTTTAATGAACATCTTGGCATGCCATCTGGGTCCAAGCAACACAGAGCCAAGCTCTGAGCCCTTCCTGCCAGGTACAGAGCTCCCCTCCCTGCCGATGCCTTGGCAGCCCTCGATGCAGCCGCGGCAGAAGGCTGGAGGACCTCAACCAGCCGAGGGCGGCGAGCTGGAGAGGGCCCACGCTCCCCGCGCCCGTCACCTTGGCCAGGATCCCGTGCCTTGGCAAAGCAGCTGGAAGCAACATGTGCCATCTCCAGTAATCCGTGGTTTTGGTTGCAAAGGGTGACCTCCGTGCTGTGAAAGAAGCAGAGAGTTAGGCAAGCGTCTCCCAGCCTGGCAGCAACAGAGCTCGGTTTGGGATGCGGATCCAAAGTCCAGGGTCCTCCTGCCTTCTAGCAGACTTGCTCCTGCAGAGGTGAGTCACACGAGTGATAATGTAGGTACCTTCTGGGCACCTTGCCATCCAGCCAGGAGCAACCCAAGGTGGGCTTCACCTTCCTCGGCTCAGATCTTGGGTGCAGATACTCCTTTCCAAGCCAGGACCTTCACGCTCTCAACGGTCAAGGGGGACTTTTTGGGGCAGAACATAGCTGATTCCTGCCAGCACCCCAAGGGCTACGGCAGCGTGGAGAAACATTAATTGCCATCGCGCTCCGCTTGCTCTCCAAGGCGAGATCGTCCTGCTCTAACAGCACCGACACGTCCACCTGGCACGGCGGCCCAGCAGCTGGGCGCTGCCTCCTCGTGACGCTAACGCGCCGCGACTCGCCCGACATCCGCCGCGTTGGCGCCACAGCCTGCTCCGCGCTGGCGGGCCCCGTCCACGCGCGTTTGCGTTCGCTCCCGCAGAGCCCAGGCGGCACTCGGCCCATCAGGACGCCTTAAAATCATCGGGCAGAGACAGCCTGGTGCTGCTCAAGGCGCACCAAAGGCTGCATTGATCATTCGCGGGCAGGACGCGCGGCGCAAGGCGGTGGCAGAGAGCCCCAGGAAGCTCCGGAGACCCAAGCTGCAACTCCATGGCCAGGCAGATAGACACAAAAGGGGATCTGAAGATACAGTTGGCCCAACTGAACAGGGGAACAGAGTCTTGAGGACACCCAGCGCTTCTGTTGACATGTCAAGACAAACAACATCTCAACAAGTGCTAGTTGGCCAAAAAAGCAACTGAGAACAGTTTCTTCCCGTTATCTTGCTTCAAGGTAGACCCTTTTTTCCATCTATTTCTCTTTTGCACCACTTCCAAATGGACCAAGTCACCTTTCCATTGGAAAGGGTATCTCCTGGTCAAGCTGGAACAGGTCCAGGACACGGCACCCAGCAAAATCAGCTGGCACTTGCCCATGTTTGCCCAGCCTGTGCATCCCAGAAAGGAGGAAAATAGCCTAGGACGAGGCTTCCCAATGCATGTACTTCCCATGCAATTCAGCTTCAGTTGCCCCCAGTTTGTCCTACGCAGCCAAGGTGGCTGTATCTAAGGGACCATTGATAACCTTAGCTGCAACATGACAGAGCCAGTAGCTTCACAAATAGTCCCAGACTGGCTCCTGTTTTCCCTGGGACTGATCGGGTGCTGATACTGATGCATCTATCCCCACCTCGGGAAGGGTTATTGCTCCCTCCTCTCCTCCGCAGGTGGAGAAGAGCCCAAGAATGAGATGCTCAGGGTTGCAGGAGAGCATTTTGGAGGTGCCCAGCACCAAAGAGATGCCCTTGAGCTCAGCTCTGAGAGTAGCTACTATTTCAATCTGGTAGCTAGACCAAGAATTAGAGGAAAAAGCGAGACTTGTTAGAAAAAAAGATATTAAAAAGCCAAAGTGAAGCTCAACAAGCCCATCCATAACCCACAGCTTATTTCCAAGGTCCCTTTGAGGCTAAAATGAGACACAGGATTTTTTTTTTTTAAACTGTTTTTAAAAGGAGTTGTTTGGGCATTAAACCAGCTGCAAATGGACACAATATAATCAGCAATCTGGGGGTTTTTGTTGTTGCTACAGAAAATTGGGTTTAAGCTAAAATTTGCACAGAACTGGGAGCCCTCCCCGCTGCTAATTGCTTGTTTTCATGTGGCATTTGGCAGCTTGTGCCAGTATCACCTCATTGCACGAGGAAAGGTAGGGCTTGGAGAAGGGAAAACACAAAATTCCAGCCCTGGAGACCACAGAAGGGGAAAAAAAAAAAAAAATCAGGATAAACTGAGCCAATGACTGTGACCAACCCAACAGAGGGTGAGAAGGGATGGCCTAGGATCGCTTTTCCCTTGCCAGATGTATTTGTGCACTCTGCAATCCCTGCTTCCCCCAACACATGTGGATTGGGCTGGGTGAAGGCTTGTCCTTTTGCATCATCTACCTTTCTCTCTGATAACGCAGTGAGAACAGCTTATACGGGTGGATTTTCAAAAGACCCCTCTTGATGGCAGCTGTGATGGCCAGGAAGAGGCCAAGCAAGGAGGCAAGGGCACCAAAACATCCTCAAAACCCACCACAGCGAGGAAAGCACAAAGAAAAAGAGCCACAAAGCAACCTCATTTCCAAAACCAACCCTTTGGGCAAGACCTGGGTCTCAAACCACATCAACATCTCATGAACCTCCCAGAAAGATGGAGAAGCTCCCGAGGTCTTCATAGGGCTGCAAGATGGGACATTTGGCTCCTCCACAGCTGGAGCAGAGTGGGATGGATCAGGCTATGCTTGGAGCAACCATCTCTACCTTTCCTAAGAGGGACATGGTGCTTATTTTGGGAGGAAACCCTTTATTTGGGGGTCCTTTTATTCCCGCAGCCCTCCCTGGCCACCCGTGGTAGCTGATGGGCTGCAGGCGACGCTCGGCAGCTGGGGCAGACGAGCTGCAGCTTCTCCCAGCTGGGTCCGGCAGCAAAATAGGGCAGGAAAAGCTGGGAAAAAAATCCATAGGGAACTGCAAAAAAAGGGCTACAAGGCTGGAGTGTTTCTGTAGTAATTGAATTAATGAGGGGGTGGTGTGATTAATTGTAATTGTTGACAATAACTCCTTGTTTGAGACCATAGTAATAATTTTTAGGGAAAAAAAATGGAATTCTAATGCCCGGTAATGGCTCTGTAATGGGATAGTTGCACTTGGACTGCCTGCGGAAATGCTCCAAAATGCTTTGGATGCTCCGGGGAGGAAATTCCCAGCCCCCGGCCCCTCTGCAGAGCACGGACAAACTCATCACGAAGCCTTGCTGCCACCTGGGGGGTCCTTGTGGTGGGACGGATCAGGGGCTGTTGATGCCCCCGTACCACGTTATGGAAGCTTTAATTCCTCCTTTTCTTTGGGATCCATCGCCATGTAGATGTGGCTAATCAGAGGTTTGAATCCCAGGCCATTCCAGGAGAAGTTATGGATGAAACGGGATCTAGCAAGACATCTCCAGCATGTTTTTTGCCCCTTTCTCCCCTAGCATCATTGAAAAATCCCCTTTTCTCTCCTAGCTTGAGCTGAAGCATCCCCTATCCCAAGCCAGGGCATTCTCCATCCCGAGCCTCCCCCTGCAATCGGGAATCAGAGACGGGACTTGCACTTGCAACCAGGAGTCACCTTCAGCTCCTGCACGGGCCAAAATAAGAGGGCAGGTTTTCCCTTAAATTATTTACTCCCCTTTAATTTTTTTTTCCCTTTTTTATCTCCCTTTTTCCTCCCATAAGACAACTGAGCCTAATCAGGGCTCCGGTCCCCCCCTTCCTTCCTTCCCAGGGGAATCCATGATTAATGATGTTAAATATAGCAGGAGCCGGTGCGGGTAAAATTAGGGCCCATGCATAAAACATCAGGGCGCCTCGTCAGCGAGCCCAATTCGGCTCCCGGACCGGTGTCGCACGGGCGCCGGGGTGGTTTTGGGGAGCGGATGGGACGGGGTTCGGGTTTCGAGGCCCGCTGCAAGCGGAGGGAGTCGCAGACCCCACACAACTCGTTGCACGGGGCAAGCTGGGCACAGGAAAGCGGGGAGGACGGGTAATTTTCCACTCCAATTCGTTGCCACCCCCCCTCAGTTGGGGGTGAGTTTACCCCCTCGCAGCCACCACTGTGGGATTTTCCCACGGGATTTTCCCACGCCTCCTGGTTCCCCAGAACCCAGCCCTTCGAGGCTTCCCATGCTCCTGCAAAACTGCAGA
>VZSG01000306.1:926879-942929 GCA_013398315.1 Nothoprocta pentlandii | reverse complement strand
GGCAGCGTTTTCGCCACTCCCTGGGACCAAGGAGAGGCTCAAGCATTCCTCAGAGCTCGAGACCTGCACTGCCACATGCTTCTGTAGCGGTTCAGTCTGCGTCGCCACAGTCTTCCTGGCACAAGCTCTCTGACGAGTAGAGACCATGGTTTCCCCTGATCTCCCGCTGATGGAAGAGACTGTGGGCAAGATATTTCCAGATAGAAAAATTTTCACTATAGCCTCAGTTCTCAGAGGCAACAATAATTAAGGCATATCTCCTCCAGAGGCATTGACTTCTGCTGACTTGTCATGATATGCTTGCCACTGTTAAAGAATGACGCCATAAGTTGCATGTATCACTGAGCCACCAGTATCAACTGTAAAAATTCTGTAAAAAACTGTAAAAATAGCCTTAACACTATTTACATCCATCTTACACAGGCTATATCCACAACAGTACTTCCCCCACCACCACAAAGTATGAAGTCTGAAATATTAACTACTTTCCCTAACAGTCTGATCTAAACCTAAAAGGAGAAAGTAATTTCTTTAAGTTTCTCACTCACAAGTAGAGTTGCTTTCATCATCAGCTGCTGACCAGATGGTTTAAACTTTTGGTAGATATTACAGTGACATATAAAACTGATTTAGGGAATTCCTGAATATATTGATATGAAACCTTAATAAGGCATAACATCTAATGTCCAAAGCAGAGAACCATGATCCAGAGGTAGATAAGTAACTAAACATGGAAATAGTTTAACAAGTGATATGAAAGGATGGACCTTGTATTAAGCTTTCTTTCTTAAAAAGAAATTAATTAGAGAATTAAAAATTTAAAATTAAAAAAAATTAAAAGAAATTAAAGAGCCTGAATCTTGAGAGGCTACAGTTGCAGTAAAACCACTGGGGAAAAAAAATCCCTTTAGTTAAGTGATGAAATTATTTAGAATCTGTTTAAACATGCACACACACACTTTCCCTACTTCTGTACTCATGTATTGGTTAAAATTGCTAATTAAAATTCTAAAGCTCTTATTACTTAGGAAATAAAACTAAGAGATCAGAAAAAGACATTCATAAGTTGTTGGGGGTAAGAAATATGAGCCTGACAGAGGTAAGGCTGTCACAGCCCTGTATCCGTAGGTCCAGTCAGTAGCTGAGCTGAGCATGTATTTCCATTAGCCACACATGTGAAACTGTACATACAAAAGATATATATGTGACCAGCCACATAGCTAGAAACAGAAAACATAACACCTAGGTAAGCAAATGGTACCAAAAGCTTCAAGCTGCTACCCATTCTGTTCAAAATGAAAGTCCATCAGGGGAAAATAAACATATATATATGACCATATGCATGTGTATATGTATTAGTGTATGCATGTGTATATATGTACACATATACAATACAGATCTCTCCAGTAGCTGGTCTTAACTGATACAGTAGCTACCCTGTGTATTCCCAATATTATAAAAATATCATGATGGCATAGGGAGGGTGAACAGGGACCAAATTTTGAGTGTTCCATATGAAAGATAACAATTGTAAATCATACGTGCTTGCAAGCACTATGCTTTGTTAAATAAAAATAAATAAAAAAAATCAAGAAAAGAGTTTACACAACCTGTTATTAACTTGTGGTGTTCTTCAACATGATGCATCATGCAAATTAAAAGTTCACAGGGGCTCAAAGATACATTCCACAAGTTCATAAAGGAGAAACACTGCCAAGGAAAACTGAATACAGAGATAGCACAGTTCTGCCTCAGTAATTCTCTAAGCCACGTTTCTTTGAAGGCAGAGCAAGTACTCTGGCATCACTTTTCTGTTGCCAGTTTGTACTCTTCCCTGTAGCAATTTTCACTGGCCTACAAGTAAGTAACTCCATTCTGACTCAGTAGGACTGTTGTGCTCTCTTTTTTCTTAAGCCACTATTTATTCACAAATTGTTTTCAGGCATTAAGTCAACTACTGTTACTCTCTTGAAAACTCTGTTTTCTTAAGCGACAAAAATATTCGTTTTGACAGCCTCAACCTGGGTCTTTTTAGTTTCCTCTCTAGGTTTCCTCTAGTATAATAGATGGAGAAAAAGGACTTTGAAAATTATCACCTAATGCAATAATTTGAAATATAAATCTATTTTCTCTGGACCCCCACCTTAACACAGCCTAAGCACATTGAGGCAAAGACTGAAACAAGATTATGGGGGGGGGGGGAAGACTCCTCACTCACATATTTAGAGCTTATTATACCATGTGGGTACTATTAAAATACTTACCATATTTTAAAAGAAACTCTTAAAATAAATTGCTTATTAAGAATGGCCTATTCAATTGGTATTTTCCTTTTTCTAGAAAGAAATTCTGGCTGGTCATTAGGCCTTTAAGATAAAGTAGAAACATGGAATTAAATAACCAAACTGAAACATGACATTATTAAAAATAAAAAATCTTTCTATCTTTCTTGCAACTACTTACTACACCTAGGATAACTTCCAAACAAAAAATAAAAGGAAAATACTTCAACCAACAACATATCAGGTGAAAACAAAGTTGACCTAATATACTTATCCTATACTTTATGTTGTTCAGATGTATCTTTATGGTATAGGTACCATTTAAAGTTCCCAGATTGGTATGATCGATATTTTTAATTCTGTAGAAAATACTTAGTTGGTATTATTAGACTGATGCTGGGTGGCCCATTTATTGAACATAAAATTACTAAACATTCAGAGTTAGCAAGTTCCTTTTTTCCATATTACTCTATTCACTAGTAGCCCAAAGCTGGACTCATCATTCAGAAGAGCCTGTTTCTATTTCCAAAAGATCGTAAAATAGCTATTATTAAGCAAATGTGGAGAGGCAAAAGAGCTCTTGCCTCAGGGAGCCTTGTCTTCTTTTTGATCAGTGAAATTAGTTTTTCTTTGCTTTCTTCTTCTCTTTATGTATAGTGAAAAGAATTTTAATAAAATCATGTAGCTCTGCTGGAGGTTAAAAAAATGTTGATGCCTGAGCATTTGCAATTGAATGCCAAGAATTTTGTTCAGCAATGTAAAGCTAAAAAGATATTTTTAGGACCTAAAATCAAGTGAGAGAATCAGTTAATAATAAAGATCTCCACACTAAATATCTTAGTAGGCCCAGGCACTAATCACTAACAAATCCCTCTCAATCCCAGTGCTCATAAACAAACAAATAAAATAACACCTCTCCATCCTTTCTTTCTTTCAAAATTTGCAAAACAATTACCTATTTTTTTCCCACAGTTTAAAGTGTAATTCAGGACACCACTCTGGGGAATACAAACTGAAAAATGCTTAATGAATCATCTCAGATCATATGTTGTTAGGGATACAATGAGATAGCAGGAAATCAGCTTTCCTCCGTGGCTGAGAGCACCATTTCAGATTCCCCTACAACTTTCCTTTCAAAATGAGGATTAGATACTGTGAAGGGGACAGGAATTCTTTAAAGAATGACCTCAATTACAGAATAGACCTTAAGTTTTAAAATCAGACTAATTTCAGCAGCTATTTTCAATCTTTTCCTATGAAATGCCATTAACTTCTGGTAAGAAATCCTCAAGAAGAATAAATTCATCATAAATGCATTAACTTGAGTAGCAGAAACATCATCAAAAAATGCATC
The DNA here is from genome assembly GCA_013398315.1 of Nothoprocta pentlandii. Taxonomy (NCBI): domain Eukaryota; kingdom Metazoa; phylum Chordata; class Aves; order Tinamiformes; family Tinamidae; genus Nothoprocta; species Nothoprocta pentlandii. Next base: position 939,293 of record VZSG01000306.1, on the reverse strand, counting down.
AGTTTTGCATTTATGTAAACAATCAAAAAAGTAAATAATTTTAAACTATTTTAAATACAAACATATTATGTTTATTATATAGAAATTAGATAGATAGATAGATAGATATAGATCACCTCATCTACTCATCTCTGTATTATATATTATATATAAATATATCTATACACAGAAACACAATGACACTTCTTTCATTCTTAAGCATCGATGACACTGGAAGTGAGATTTTCTTCTCTAAGATGCCAGATCAATGTGGAAAAGAATTACACCTTTTTTTGGTAAATGAATATACTGAAAGAAGAAATCATCCAGGAAGCAATAGTTACAATAACAGTTTGTAGTAACTTTCTGATTCCTAGAAATTCAGTATTGGAAATCTCTAACTGAAGTATTAGTGTCGAACACAGTATTATAAGGCAACCTTAAGATTAACATTCTAATAATTATCATATGAGGACAGTATCTTCTCTCCTGCTAAATCTCAGACTAGTCTGTACTTCTCCTCCTTTTGAATTCTTTCAGTGGCAAAATAAGATTAAAAGAAAATACTCCAGGCAGTGAAGATGAAAACCAGTAGCAGTATCTAACTGCTTCAGTATGATAGAAATATATTCACACATTTGGAAATACTCATAAAATTTAGTATGACAGAAAAAAAAAAAAAAGGAAAGAAAAAAAAGAAAGGAAAATACAAATATGTATTTATTCTTTTGTTTCCTCAATGTATGTCTCTGTACTGAACAAACTCATCTTCATGGACCAAGACTGATACATCTATGGAAAATCTCCTTTCTGAAGTCACAAAAATAAAACCTGCTTCAAGAGCCACAAAGTCCTTAAGAAAACATTTGAAAATATATTAGAGATACCAGGCCATAAATTTGACTATATGGCTGACAAGTTTTTAAATAGACTCCACCTCAAATACAGTCTGAGCATTTTAAAGGTGCACATTCTTATAACCAGTGTTTCCATCACCCCTAAAACAGGGTGTTGTGAGGACAGGTAGCAATGCCTGCTGCAAGCCCTTGCTTTGGTTGCTTACAGCTTTGTCAAACCTGCATGTACTGCAGAACTTCGAAAACTATACCTAAATAACCCTGAAGATGCTTACATGTACAGAAAGGAGTTAAACCTTTGTGGAAAGCATTGGGGATGGCAACAAGGATGAATGGACAGGAGGAACAGCAATGACCTGACAAACTGATTTTGTTGTTTACTTATAAAATCACTATAAGGAAAAATTCCTTCCTTCTTTGAGAAAAATTACCACTGGCCTTTCCTCAGTTGCTCAGATGAAAATAATAGTATCCTTTGTCTGCCTCTTCAAACTTGAATTTTAATACACCAGGAATTAAGGGAAAAGCATATACTAGCTTCTTTTAGGTTGTAAGAGGGTTTGAGATACAGTATTTCTAAATTTCCCATGAATTTCTGTTATCTCAAGTTATATAAAATGTTACCATTACCTTTCACAAAAAACAAAATCAAGTGATGGGGATGAGAGAAAATGAGTGTGATAGGGATGGAGGAAATGCAGTGTGGTTTAAGTCAGAAAGAAAAAAAAAAATCACACACACACACCCTGTTTATGTCTTCTCCAAACAAAAGACAACATGTGGGAGGAAATGAAAAATAGCGTTACTGGAGTAAGGTACTGCTAGACAAATCATCCTGTTTGTTTGACAAAAATTTGGTCTGTCCATATATATTGTTGAATAACAGGTGAGAGGGGAAGATTCACTATCATGTTTTCAAATTACTGTCATGCTTACATAGCTTTGCATCATTCAAACAGAAAGGCCTTAACACCTTAGAAAAGAAAAACATATGAATTAGTGTTGCTTTTTTCTCCCCCACAGAACTAGCATCATAGACTTCTATGCTACAAGCTGTAAAGAGTAATGAAAATATCAAGGAGATTATTTGCTGCATCAGTATCCCTACCCTGGCTCCTCAGTTCTTGCATTTATGTTTTGTTTTCCTTTAAGCATAGTGCAGCTTCTGTACGTTTAATATCTCTGTTGCCATGGAAATCTCTCTTTGGCACTTCATTTGCCTCCCTTCCTTTCATTAATTTAAAGCTGACTAAATTTGCCATTAACCTGGTATACCTAAAGCAGTGTGGACTCTAGTTCATACTAAGTACCATCTCTGTTCCTTTTAAGGCAAGTTGAAGATGAGAATTCTTTGAATGGTCACTTTTTACCCACAGCTCTCCTCAGCCCTATCTCACTCCACATTTTTCCAGGTATGACAGGAAAAAAAATGAAGACCAAATTTAAATGAAAAAAAAAATGGGCAATTATATACAGCACATTCTGTCTCACCGATATCTGGAATTTTAATAACCCAGAATGTAACATCTACTTGCTCTATAGTCAAGGCTACAGAAGTACTTTGTTTTACATCATTATTTGGATTAGTAAAGTCAGAGATGATTAGAGAAGTCTTGCAAAAAGCATTCCACTAGAGACTCAGTAAGATCTTCTATTGAAAACTTTGAAATTGCCATACCTTGTAAACCTGCATTTCTGAAACAAAGCTGACAAGTGGGTGTAGTATGTTTGCATCTTGCGTACAACATAATGGTTGGCCACGCAAAGAAAAGTCACTCTACCGACTAGCAAATAGTCACCTTCAGTTCTCAGGCTAAAATAATTCATAGTCAAACAGATTAGTGAAGTCTATAAAGCTGTGTGGAAAATGAACACCTGCGCGCTTTTCTCATCCTGAACTCTAGGATGATACTACTACCGATACTTGTGACATTATCAGGGATTATACTACAACTAGCATTTACCTACCGAAGTTCCATTCACATATCACAAAAGCATAACTATTTTTCATTCTCCATACTTCTAGACCTTCCTTGTTTCTGTTCTAATTTTATTCCCTCTCTTCCTTATTCCCTCTCAAGTATTCCAGAAGAAGGGTCTCACTTATACCATGGAAAATGTCATTTATACTTTATCTCTCCTGGAAATGACTGTCCTGAAATAGTTACTATTATATATTGTGGAGGGAAAACACATGGACAATTCTGATTTAATACATGATTGAATAAATGCACTCATTTTTAAGGCTTCGGATATTTCTGAATTAGAATCTTTCTGCTTCTACTAAAATTTCTTGTTGTCTCTACATGAATGACCTTGTATTTCATACTATTACATCAATCTAATTTCTAATACTCTGTTCCTCAAAACTATCCAATTAATGTCTAACATCCAAATCCTCCCCACACTTTTTTTATACATGAGTTGAAATTTATTGGATCAACAAGCTTGATTAACATATTACTAATTTTCTTTTTCTCTCTAGTGTAGTCAGTCTGCAATTCTTACGGCATCTTACTGATACCTCATCTTTCAATCGTGACATGCTTAGTTTCCAGCAGATACTATGTCTTACAACCTTCACCTGTTAAAGCAAGTGTCAGATCAGCCCTGTTTCATTTATCCTGAACTAAAATTTTGCTTTGTGGTATCACCTCAGACAAATTATTGAAATTTCTATGATTCAGAGCTGTCACATTTTTTTTCTTCCAAATAAGCAGCTTTATTTCTAGAGACTCTAGATTAGTCTCACATAATCAACAGTTGGGTATACTTACTCAGTTTGTTACTGTTTTCCTTAATTTGTTATTTTTCATTCATTCACCAGTACTTTTGATAGGATCTAAAAGTATTTATAGAGAGAACTTGCTAGTTCGTATGTTGGTGAATAATCTATTTGCTCATAATTCACTAGCTAACAACAAAATTAAAAAAAAAATCTTTGTCAGACACTTAAAGTGGTTAGCTGCCAGAGCCTGGCATTTCAATGTCTGAAATTAAAGGTCAGGTATTTCACTCAGAGTCAAAGGAGTAGGTTTAGATTGTTAAGAATCTGAAAGAGGCAGATTGACACTCTGCTTTCCAAGATGATGCAAGTTCTTCCTGACAAACATTTATGCAAACACTAGTGCATTGCACCAATGCCTTGATGCATATAACATATGCTGAAGACTCGCATGGGTTTAATAACCAGTACATGCACTTTTGTTTTGGCTTTGATGAAGAATTTGTGTCTGTGCTAACACACACACACACACACACACACACCATTACACTATATCTTTCTTTAGCTCAATATCACAGGACTACTATATATCATGAAAGCTTGTAGAAATTTTACCTCTCTGAAATATGGTCCGACCCAAGGCAAAAATAACACTTTGGAGGTCTGTTTTTCATATGGGTTAGAGTTCGAATATTTTAAGCTACCTTAAAATGTCCAAGGCTAGCAAATTGTCTTGCTGTATTATAGTTTTTGTTTGTTTGTTTTTTGTAATTGAAGATATGAAGAATGGAGATAATATTGGATACCTCTGTATGTAAACAGAATAGAAACACTTTCCTCATAGAAGTTCTGGAGATTTAATAAAATTATTAAATTAGAAAAGTCTAGGACCTTTCTCAACCATAAGTGAACTTTTGGAGAAATATTGGATAAGTTTATAAGATGGTAAAGGGACACACACAGTCCCAACACTGTTAATTTAAAAAAAAAAATAAATAAATAAATAAAAATAAAGGAAATACCAGAGTAAGTGACCACCAATAATGATATAAAATCTCCAAGGCTTGAATTATCACATCTGCTCTCAAAAGAGTCTGGATATGATCCANATCTGCTCTCAAAAGAGTCTGGATATGATCCAATTGGTCAAAGTATTACATGGGAAAGACTTTCCAGAAATCAGCATTTTTGATGTACTACGAAACCAAATTATACAAGTCAGTTAAATTCACAAAATTCACAAAAAAAAAGGTCATAATACTCAACCACACTGTAACAAAGATGGGGAACTAACGATTAAGAGCTGAGGTAGAACTGACAGATTGTATACGCTCCAAGGATTTTGAGTCTCCAGACTGAGTGATCAAAAACTATCTAATCTATATTTTTGGAATTCCACCTGATAGTGAATTACATTTCATTCATTAGAATGACTTGTTATTTTCCTTTGTGTGACCATCAAGAAAAGAAAATATATGCAGATTTTCATTGGATATTGATCTGGAGCAAGCAATAACATATTAAAAAAAAAAAAAAAAAAAAAAAAAAAAAAAAAAAAAAAAAAAAAGGATGAGCTGTGTAGTTTCCAGATATCTCTGTTGCATTATGTTACATTATAGTTTAACTCCTGTACAGCTTATAAATTCACATAAATTCACTTTTTGGATTTTTTTTTTCCAAAATAAATTGGAAATTCCACTTAAATATCCACTTCTTTTATTTAATAATGACATCACTAATGCTGGGCTCACACCTTTCATTCCTTGAAGAATTTTATCCTCCAATCAATATTTTTGCTTCACACTAAACGGTGGTGCTTGTTTATGACCAGGAATTGACTAACTCATTTTCTGTGAAATGAATCTGAAGATTCTGTATAGCCACATAAGAAGACATACAGAAAGAAAGAGAAAAATATCTGTAAAGAAGGCTATTACTAATTAAGTCTAGTACCAAAGTTATAAATGTGCATATAAAGGTGGAGGGAGGGAGGCATAAAATCCTTTTTCTAAGTAATATATTTGCCAGAAAAGATGAACTTGCTGAAAACTTCAGAGAGAGCAGGATAAAGTCCAAGCACTTTTTTATGCATCAGCCATCACATCAATTTAAAGTGGATTTGACATCGTATTGTTTGAACTGGCTTTTATGTCACAGATAAATATTCTGTGGTTGCAATATAAGGTAGGCTATAAAAAGATTTATTTCCTGTTTCCATGAGAAATAGCCAACTAAAGCTCATCATTCACCATTTAAATGGTCAGCAGCCAGGGACTAACTACTAGTCTGTTTGATCATAGAGTTGTAGCTTACTGATATGCAGTCATATTTCATGGTAACTGTTGACTGAGAAATGGAAAGAAAAGGCAGGGCTCTCAAGAGGGCTTTTGACAATTGCTGTCATGAAATGTTTCCATTTGTCACTGACACAGGGAACAATAAGTTACTGACTGAAAAAGGGGACATGAGGATAGCTGGCACAAGGTAGTTCAGCTACCTTTTTGCTGATCCTTAAGCTACAGACAGGTACACTCAATGGGTTACCTACTTTTTTTTTTTTCCTGATCCATCATCAATTCCCTTATTAGCCTTTTTCAATTTAGTCTTTATATGCCATTAACAGCTCATCACTGACACTGTAGACCACAGGGGAAAAAAAGCAGATGCAGTCCAATTTCCTTAAAAATCTGTCTAATTTTAAATAAAATTGTCATTTCTTCATGATTTCTTAGGGACTGTTGTACTTGGGAAATAACTAAAGCAAAAAGTTATGCATTCTCTGGCTGCTGTTCCAAGAAAGCTCCTGAGTTCTCTCTTGTAAAAAAATTGGTTCTACACTTCTGGTTTACCAATATTTTTCTGCTCCTAAAGTCAACCCTAATGTCATTTATATTCAAGACAATTTTTAAATCAATTAATTAATCCTGAAATTGTGAACCTTAGCGAGATATAATAAACCTTAAACTTAAACACAAAATAACCTATTAGATATCTTAAATGTTGCTTAGATTGTGCTGACTCCAGTGTAATAGTACAAAGCTTTTCATGTTATTCTCATCACACCTTACATTAGGCAAAACATAGTTATTGCAGAAATGCACAGTTTCAGTAAAATACGCTGATGAGGAAAAAATAAAAAATTAATATAGCAATACACAAGTTGAGAAAAATACCAACTACAAAACTTTTCTTGTCCTGTAGAGCTGCAAATAATATATATGCTTCCTATTAAGACATTGCCCCAATAATAAATAACACTCCCCACTCTCCAAAAACACCACCATCTGGGTTCATGATGAAGAGATGGCTTAGACATAAGTCAGTGCTTGATGCCATATTGAGCAGCCCTACTTCTAGAAAGCATCTTTACCTTCTTTCATCCACTGTTCTTACAAAAACAAAACCCTTTCTTTGTTATCATCCTACCTTGTTTAATTAAAAAAAAAAGTTTGTCTCCTGTTCTCCAATGATTGTCATACCCTATTCATTGTTCATCCTAAACATCTTCACTCTAATTTACTGTAGAGACATGAAATGCAAAAATCAAACTGAAATACAGGCCGTTTCAGAAAAGCGATTTGAAGGAGGTGAGGATTGTCTGTGGGGTTGCTGCAAGGCAGTGGGAAGGGTAGAGCATTGCATGTTCTGCTGTAGTACAACTTGCTGATACAGAGTAACTAAAGAGAGGAAAAAAAAAATATAAAGGCTAGTGGGCAGCCCACCAAACAAAATTACAAGCAGAAAAACAGTAGTAGCTAGTTGGGCAAAAGCAACCAGCCACCTCTTGGTGCACATGATACCTTAGGTAAAAGGTAGCCCTAGACTGTCAAGTCTTTTATTCACTCACTTGCACTATCTCAGGCTCTTGAGTAAGAGCTTGCCTGACAGACCAACCACAGAGAAGGACATTAAATACCTGTAGATGTACTTTGAGAAGAAAAAATTTAGTCGTTACACATTATCTCATTTACCTGGATCCTAACTTTATTGAAGGAAAGGAAAAGTAGTCTCCTTATCAAGCTATTTGATTTCCATGTGGAAGGAGCAGCTGGTAAACCTTATCTGAATAGCTACTCACAAATTGTTTCAGCTTTCCCAAGTTTCTAGGAAATAGTGCAAAACTGAGTTCTAGCAATCTCTAAAATCTGATCTTGTCTCTTGCTGCTTCCAGTTAAGTCTAGGCAGAAAGGTAATATGAGGAAACTCTCTAGGATTATTGTACTCCTAAACCAACAACTCAGTCTTCCTTAAAGTACTCCATAGGTTACAAATTATCACCTACCACAGGAGATGCTCCTTTGTGGCTTATGAATTATCCTGAGCTCAGTCAGCAGACTCCAGAACTCTGAGTTCAGTCACCTGAACTCAGTCAGCAGCCTTTGCAGTCTGAGTTTCTCAGGACATGGAAGAATGCATTCTTCCCTCCAGTAACTTAATGAACAAAAAGGTGAACAGACAAGCACCTTAAGCACTGCAAGTTAGCGGCCTAAACAACTTTCCAAATTGCCATCATCACTCAGCCAATGAAAAATGCAGTCATTTCTGTCCTTACACTTGTACCTCATGTCCCCATTTCCCAAATGGATTTTACTTTCCTTATATCTTCCACTTATATGTTCGAAACATGCATCAAAAGCTGGAGGGGAGAGGAGGAGTGTGTTCTGCTTTCTTCATTTCTTTGGGTCATTCACTCTAATAGAGTGGCTTTCCATTCCAAATGGGAAGAAAATGGAAAATAATTTCTTCATTTCAATAAATACTTCAAAAGAAAGCTATTCTAGAATATCAAATTGCTCCCTGGAGAACATAGCACTTTTCCTTCAGATAAAATCTGATATAGTAAAAGAACTGAAATTATCTTTAATAACTTTATTTAGTAGTAGATATACAGCAAAAAGAAGGATAAAAGCTATGTGATCAACTTCTAAATATGTCTGTATCTTGCTTTTCACTTATATTACTTTTATAAAGCAACTGGGCTTTGTGCCAACTTTTATGTGAAATGACTTTTCTTCACATTCAGCAAAATGTCTTACTACAGAGTCCCAGAAGAATATAATATGAATTCAACCTTTATCAGTCCTGTTACTCATAACCTGAGGAGTTCATTTCATCTTCTCATTCAGAATTTGCATCCCTGTGAAAGCTGTCTTTCAGGACAACTTTGCAGGACCTTGTCTACTCACCAGCAGGGACATCATGTTGGAGGCACATGGGTTGGTGTCCAGATCAGCAAGTCCATCAGGCACAGACCTGGCTGCAAAGCTGCGTTGTGTGAAGCAAATCATAATTTTTGATATTGTTCTAATTTATTCATGTGACAGTGTTAAATATTTCCCATAATCTTATTTATGTACACAGCTGATTTCTCTAATGCCTTATTGTAAGTGATGCAACCTTCTTTATTTCTGGATTAAATCTTCCTATATTAATCTCATGAAATTCATTTAGGGTCACTGGATTTTGTACAGGACATAGAGCAGTTAGATTCAATTGAATATTGTGGATGGCATAATTTGGAAGCCTTGTTGTTCTGTTCTCATGCTTTATGTATTTCCATCTTCAACCTTGTTTTTGATGGTATTCCTACAGTTACATTATAACAGCATATAATTACTTTATTTCTTGCACCCTTTCCCCCTCCACCCCCAATCCTCTTTAGATGCTGCTCCTGAACAATTTTATAATGAGTGGGGTATCACACAACTGCTAGCAACAAGCATCTTTCCACTCCTCTCATTCATAACGAATTCATCCACATGGCAAGTAGAATTGATGGACATAACCTACAGAACAACAGCTTTCAGATGCAAAATTTTGTAATTTTCCTTTAACATAGAAATGACTAAAAATGCTTAATTTACTATTGTGCCCAGCCTGCATCCCAAAAGCATCTACTAGCTTCTCACCATAACTTCATGGTATTTTGACAAACGGTAGATACCATTTGGATGTTCCTAAAATCCAGAAATATGCTGCTTTTATCTGGGATTATAATTTTCATATTATAAATGCTGACAGTTCTCTAATGCTCTCCCAGCATTCCCCCATTGTTTAAAAAGAGAAACTTTCCCCAAGTTCACTGGAAAATTTCTAATGGAGCAGTCTACTTTCTGCAATGCAAAGCCATGGGAAACTCAAGATGTTTCAAAATCTTGCACTGAAAAACACTATTTCCAAACAGATTTAGTAACTTGCCAAAATAAATGAATATTTAGATAGCACCTGTTGTTTTTACTACGTTGGAACCAAACACACGTGAACAGAATTTCTGTTTACACGCAGCAACTTGACCTTATTAATATGGTACCTCAAGCTTCTCAAACTTGACATTTCACAAGTTAAGAAAGAATCACCACCCAACTTCAGGCAAATAACCACAGTTTATACTCTTGCTTTGTCAACTATTTTAAGAAGTTGCCCAATTATTGGCAGCATTAAAGGTGTCATTTAAAAAACTTCAAACAAATATTTCACCTTCATAAATGAACTACATAGGTGTAACCAACATTCATCCAACAGCACACAGAAATTGCTTCACTAGACTTAGCATTTTTCCAGTTATGATTCTCTTTGCAGTATCAGTCTGCTTTCAAGCATCCACACTTGCATATGGATTAAAAAAAAGAAAGGGTAGTTTGAAACAGGAATAAAAAGCTAGTATACCTTTGAGGAGTAGTCCAAATTACAGCCTGTATCCTTAAACGTTCATCATTGGTTGTATCATTTCAAAAAAAAATCCATTTTTTTAAAAATGTTTAAAGAATTTATGAAGGAATGTTAACATTTTTATGATTTTAGTGTTGTGTTTTTCTTTTAAACTTTTTTTTCTTCATTAAAAGAGAAATACGAAATGGTAATACACTACTTTTAAAAGATCAAGGTAAAAGTATCCCTTAGTCTTCTAGGGAACCAAAAATATTGCCTCAGTTAAAACTGCTTTTGTTATGAGGGCATACCAGTCCAAAGGAGAGAGAGAGAGAAAAAAAAAAAAAAAAAAAAAAAAAAAAAAAAAAAAAAAAAAAAAAAAAAAAAAAAAAAAAAAAAAAAAAAAANAAAAAAAAAAAAAAAAAAAAAAAAAAAAAAAAAAAAAAAAAAAAAAAAAAAAAAAAAAAAAAAAAAAAAAAAAAAAAAAAAAAAAAAGATGATAACCTCCAGCACACTCAAAAGTATGACTCTTAATACTGAGAGAAATAATCCTCTTTGGCTCCAACAACACAACCAATGATGGAGGCATATCCTCTTTATCTCCAACAACACAACTGCTAAAAGCATAATTTCTTAAATTTGGATGATGGACATTGAAAAAGACTGAGAACAGGCTACATGCATTTGCATAATTTTCTTCCTTTTAAAGTTACTAGTAGAATCACGAGTCAGACTCCTTGCTATTTATACTACTAGAAAGTTGCTATGCTCAGTCCAGGTCCTAGGAGTCAGGTTTTACCATCACAGTGCACAAACTGCAAAAACACCTGGGACTTCTGTTATTTTTATAGCTGTCACAATAAAGTGCTTATTGTAATATGTTTGGCAGTGTCTCAAAGAGGCTGCATCAAAAAATGAATGAAGAAAGATCAGAGTCCATTTAGTATTTCTGATGGTCTTTCTTTTTTAAGCCTTAGGATAATTGCAGAGAAATGTAAGGTATACAACTTTGCTGATTGCACAGCAATCTTTTTAATGGGATCTTCAACAAAGTTGCACAGGGTGGGGTGCAAAGTTGCACTCCTTATTTTACCAGAGGAACATGCTCACTTCTGTTTGGAGTAATGCCAAATGTCTCCATCAGGCTTACAATGCACTTGCTACAATGTCAAGCTGGGTCAAAGACATGCTTCTAAGACAGGAGTCATAATTTCAGTCCCAGTCCAGACTGTACTTCTGAACATGGAGGGAAAGGGAATCATAGGATTTTCTTGGAGTATCTGCAGAACTGATGGAGACGCAAGAGCAAAAAAAAATATCTTGAGGGTTAAGCATAGCAATTCTTTTTAGCTCTGTGAGCATGAACAGCAGACCATGATCTGCAAGGCCAACCAGGTCTGCAAGGCCAACTTATTCACCCTCGCAATCAATGCAAGGTTTATCTCAAATCTTCACCTTCCAAGTGAGCATGCAAGAGTTTATACTAAGAGTTTATACTAAGAGTTTATACTAAGTAGCATCAGTTCAAGGTCATCTGTAACACCTCAAATACACAGAACCACTGAGTGAATACGTTTGGAACAGACATTTGGAGATCATCTGGTCCCACCAGGCCCACCCTGTGCAAGCAGAGTCGCCTACAGCAATTTGAAGAGATTCACTCCCAGGCAGATTTTGAATATCACCAGAGAAGGAGACACTGCAGCCTCTCTGAGCCACATGCTCCAGGACTCTGTTACTCTCACAGTCAGGAAATTTTTCTTTCATAAATTTCTTTCATAAATTCATAAATTAAAACGGAACTTTTGCATCTCTGTTTAGGTCATTTCCTGATGTCCTATTGCTGCCCTCCAACAGAAAAGAGTCTTGTCTCAACCTCTTGACAATCTCCCATAAGGAATAAATATATAATTAATAACATCCCCTGTCAAACTTCTCTTCTTGTTCTGTCAGACTGAACAGGCTTACCTTTCGCAAACACTCCTCATAGAAGAGATGCTCCATCCAACTAGTCATTTTTTTAGCCCTATATCAGGCTTTATTCAGTAGTTTCATTACACTCTTATACTGGAGAGCCCAGAACTGGACCTAACACTTCAGGTGTGGCCACATCAGGTCTATAGAAAGAGTAAGAATCACTCTCCTAAACTGATTGCACCACTACTGAAAATGTAAATATGGAAAAACTTGGCCTTCATGAGCAAA
>VZSG01000306.1:912670-926769 GCA_013398315.1 Nothoprocta pentlandii | reverse complement strand
AAAGAAAGAGACAAGAAAGAAAACAATACAGAGAAACACAGATGAATATAAAAGGAGACTGGGAACAAGAGAGTATACATGAGTGTGAGCTGGAACAGAAAGGCAGGATCCAGTGGCTGTCTTAATGGTGAAGAGCCCGGAGAAGGGAGTCCAGTCCCACGTCATCTTTTACACTGGGAGCAGGACCAGCTCCCTGGCCAGTCAGGAGAGTGATGTTGGTGCCAGAGGCTGTTGGGCCAGGAGGCAAGTGTGAAGCAGGGAAGAACTGGGCGTGCAGCGGGCAGGAAGAGCAAGGCATCTTTGAGGGAGCTGAGTGGGCTCCAGAGCTCCAGTGCCACGAGGCCCCTCCATGTTCTCAGGGGCCCCTGTCAAGGTCACCACGGCAGCGTCACCACCTTGTGAGCCCCTCGGCGAGGTCACAAGGCCGTGGCTGGGCGTGGCCCTGCGCACGACAGGGCAGAGGCGTGCACGGGCGGTGCCCAGCCCTGGTGGTGACGGTGGCGTTGGCCGAGCAGGAGCTGTGTCGCTGGCACTGGCCTCACAGCCCCTGTGTTGCTGGCGCGAGAGTCACCAGGAGTTCACCAGGAGCCTGCGAGCCGCAGGCTGTAAGAGCCACGTCCTTTCCTGCTGTGTCCGTGCTCGCGGGGAGGGTGCAGGGAGCCTCGCTGGGGCAGGAATTTCCACAGGGGCAGCTACTGGCACCCCGGCGTGCTTGGGAGGTGGTGGGAGCTCAGCCATTGCCTTGAAGGTCCCCAAGGGGCAAGTGGGGCAGCACCTGGGCACAGGGAGGGAGCGGAGGGCAGCTTGTGAGCTGGCACCAAGCCTCTCTCCTGCTCTTCCCGGCTGCCGGCCTTGCAGCTGGTGGAGATCCAAGGGTGGGAGCGTGAAGGAAGAAGCCTTTGTGGAGCTCTCGCCTCTGGAGCAGGCAGTCGCGTCCCTTGCGGGACAGGTGAGAGCTTTGCTGGGCTGGCAGCATCAGAGGCTGCAGTCGAGTGAGCGTTGGGCACGGAATGCCCCAGGGGCAGCTGGTGGAAATCACTGGTGTCACCTGTGCCCTGGGCATGATGAGAGTGGGGGCACTTGCCCTTAATCTCGTGGCCGTCTTCATGCCTCCTGCCTTCTCCTTTTCGCAGGGTGCGTGGAGCGCCGCGCGAGCCACTGGCCGTGTGCGTAGTGGAGGATCGAGGCGCTCAGAGCCAGCAGCTCTACTTTGGAGCAGGTAGCCCGTGGGGAGGAGCGGGGCAGGGCTGAGAGGCAGTCGTGACTCCCCGCGCAGCTGTGTGGCTGGCGCCAGAGCCCGGCTGGCTCTGCGGGGGCCTGGCCATGTTGAGGCACCCAGCGGGGCCTGTGCCCGAGCTGTGGCTCCTTGTCGGCCACGTGCCCTTCTGGGTGCGCGTGACCCTGGCTGTAGCCATGTGCCCGGCTAGAGCAGGCCCCGCTCCCTGGGCAGCTCTGGGCACTGTGGGGCCAGGCTGTTGGGGATGGCGCAGCTGAGCGCGCGCTCACGCCTGCTGCACTCCCTTGCAGCATGGAGTGGCTGAGGAGGCGGCTGACGAGGAAGGCAGCTGCAGGAGAAGGCAAGAGCATGGCTGAGGCTGGGCAGGGAGCCAAACGTCCAAGCGCTCTTCGCAGATGCTGGCACGCAGTGCGGGGCTGCTGCTGCGTGGGCCAGCGGTGCCGGCGCAGCGACAGTCTTGAGTACTGGGACACCCATGATGTGGTGGAGTACAGCAGGTGGCTCACCCGCCAGCAGTCGCACGTCTCCGTGGCCTCCCGTCCTCGCTTCTACATTGGCAGCGGAGAGAGCTCCCTGTGCAACTGGGAGGGAGAGGCGCGTGCCCGTGGCTGCCTTAACGCTGAAGAGCGGCAGGAGGGAGAGCTGCCCCGTGTCATCTTTTACATTGGCAGCAGGACCAGCTCCCTGGCCAGCCAGGACGGGGATGCTGGCACCGGGGGCTTCCTCAGCAGCCAAGAAGCCCAGGAGGGAGTGCGGCCCCGTGCCATCTTTTACATTGGGAGCACCACCAGCTCCCTGGCCAGCTCACCGAGCGCCGCGGGTACTGAGGACTGCGCTGCCCTCCAGCTGCCCCACGACACCGTCACGCGCCGGGCCACCTTTTACATTGGCAGCGCCACCAGCTCCCTTGAGAGCTTCTAGAGGCCCGCCCGTGCCGGGGGCTGCCGCTGAAGAGCATCGCGCCCCCCAGCTCCAGCTCCAACGGCCCCGCTGATGCCTAAGGGACATCCCTGCCCAGCGTGGAAACCAGCCACAGCGCCGTCACCCTCTACCACTCCAGCTCTGCCCCTCACAGGAGCATTGTACATACCTTAATTGTAAATACGTTTCACTTAGGATAGACACTAGGAGATCTCATAGTTTGCTAAGGAGTTTGTAGGACGACATAGAAGAGTGTAGCTCATAGCTTTAGCTGATTCTCAAAATTTGCCCAAAAAAATTAAATAAAACAAGATGATTTGCAATTGCATTGGAGTTGAATTCCCTTCCTAATTGCCACTGCCTCCTCCTCGGGGCTGAGAAGTGAACAAGCGCTACAAAGTAGCGGACCTTGAAGAGGTGACAAGTGCTACAAAGCACTTGTACGTGCAGGGCCGCTGGAGAGCACTTGCAGCTTTCCTCCCTTGCAGGCTCCCTGGATGCTTGCCAAGCTCCGAGTTCTCCTTTTGCCTTTCCTCAGGGGGCTTCCTCACCTTCCTCCTGAGAGCTAGAAACACCCAAGGAGAGGGAAAGGTTCCCTTCTCCTCTAGACTCACTCAGCACATGCAAGCCTAGAGGAAAGATGCAAGGAGGCCTAGCACCTTCTCTCCAGCTAGGGAAGACCACCTCTTATGCTCGTCCCTAGCACGACTTGCCCCTTTCAAGCTTGGGGTCTTGGCACCTTACCCTGAGCCTTCCTTCCACAGGCTGCTCATGTCAGCGTTTCCCTGAAGAGACCCTTCAGCGCTACACTAATATAGGCCATAGGTACACCTGAACCAATCCCAGGTCACCTTCCTCCCCTCCACACAGTGCTCTCCTCTCCTCCCTTCTCCCTCTCCGAACCTCTCCTTCAAATCCTTCCTTTTCTATGGGCTTGCTACGGGACAACTCCCAAGAGAGAGGCACTTGGAGGAGGTGGAGGCAGCTAGTAGCCTAAGTAAAGAGCAAAGGCCAAGCCTCTGGCAGGATTCTGCGTGCCCTGCCTATGCCTGCCTTCTTGGCGGCGCTTTGTGCAAGGCTTCTATGAAGCCCACGTTCAAAACATGGTGCCAGGACCTGTTTGGCTTTGAGAGAGAGAGAGAGAGAGAGAGAGAGAGAGAGAGAGAGAGAGAGAGAATGAGAGAGAGAGAGCACCAGAGCGAACTATGTAGGGAGGAAGGAAAGCAGAGACGTGGTTTCGGCTTGTTTCATTTGCTCCTTGAGCCACTGGAAAAACTGATGTCATCTTCACCGCACGCCCCAGCAAATGCTTAGGCCAAGGAGAGCTGAAATGGAACCCGCAACTCTCTCTTGCTTTCCTATTGGGCCAGCTGGTGGAGTGACCATGTCTTTCAGCACTACCAAGCAGCATCTAGGCTTCTTGGCCTCTTGTACTTTTCTGCAATTAGGACTTGAGGTCCATTAGAATTTGTAGTTTGCTGACTGCAGGATGGGAGGCCTTTAAAATGTGGAGAGGCAAGAGCACCTAAGAGCTATCTCAAGGTCCCTGCCATTTACCTGGGTGAGTGAGTGCGTGTTGAAAGCGGGCCTTTCCAAACAGTCCCATTCCATGGGCTACTCTCCTAGCCCACGGGGGCACCGCAACTAAGAAGTCATCTAGCACAGCATGTTAAATCACAGAACCACAGAATATTCAAGGTTGGAAGGGACCTCTAGAGACCAGCTAGTCCAACCTTCCCGCTCAAACCTAGAACATGTGGCACAGGGTGGCATCCAGGCGGGTTTGGAAGATCTCCAGAGAAGGAGACTCCACAACCTCCCTGGGCAGCCTGTTCCACTGCTCTGTCACCCCTGCAGTAAAGAAGTTCCTCCTCACCTGGAGACGGAACTTCCTGTGTTTCAGCTTATGCCCATTTCCCCTTGTCCTATCTCTGGCCACCAATGAGAAGAGCTTGTCTTCTTCTTCCCTGCATTCTCCCTTCCTGAACTTATACATGGTAATCAGATCCCCTCTCAGCCTTCTCTTCTCCAGAGAAAACAGGCCCAGCTCACTCAGTCTCTCCTCATATGAGAGATGTTCCATTCCCTTCATCATCTTAGTTGCTCTTTGCTGGACCCTCTCGAGAAGCACCACGTCCCTCTTATACTGGGGAGCCCAGAATTGCACACACTAGTCCAGGGGCGGCCTCACCAGAGCTGAGGAGAGGGGCAGAATCACCTCCCTTGACCTGCTGGCAACACTCCTCCTGATGCAGGCCAGGATCCCATTGGCCTTCTTGGCCACGAGGGCACACTGCTGACTCATAGTTAACTTAGTGTCAAGCAGGACTCCCAGGTCCTGGGAAGTTCTGTTTAAAAGGACATTTGATTTTGCAAAGAGAAAAATAGGAAGGACTTGGCTACGCCAGGTGCACATGCTCCACGACTGTCCCTGAGAACGCCCTTAGGCAGCCCAGAGCAAGAAAGAGCCAAGAAAGCATGCAAGAGAGAGATGCACGGGGGAGAAGAAAAGGAGATCGGGAAGACCTGAGTGTGAGAAAAGAAGCAGGAGCGAGGAAAGAAACGAGGCCTGGGGAGGCGAGATCACCTTAGAAGGGATTTAGTGGGCAGAGGGCATTGTTCATCTGCCAGAGTACCTCGCTTTGCACCGAGGTGGAGCGCAGCAACTCAGTGCTTCCCGACCTTAGCACACTTGTGCAGCCAAAGCTCTGCCTTTCAGCAATCATCCTCTCTTGGAAAAGTGTGTCCTGTAGGATGTGGCCATTGCTGAAGGGACCCTGCTCAGCCGCTAAGTCTCTGGCCAAGAGGTGTTAAACGAGGCAAGTCCAGCCTTAGACTTTTCAAGCTCCACTTGGAGAAATTAGCTTGCAAAATCCATCTGCAAATCCAAACCATTGCTAATCAATTGCAAGGAGTTGAAAGATGGCATCCTCAGCACCCGGTGACCAAGCAGGTGCCGTGTGCCAGTCGTGCGCCAGCAAAGAGAACAGATGGGCACCTCCTGCTCATTTGGGCCTAGCGCCCCTAATGCTCCACACTTTTCAACTTGGGGAAAGCTTTGGGGAGCTTGAGGGATCCTTCAAGAAACACATTTTGAGAAGACGCAGGACTACAAGAAGCTGTAGGCTCAAGAGGAAGACCTGTGGAGCTGCAGTCCTTTATCACAAGGTCAGTCTGTACTAAAACCTCTGGCCCAGTAAGCCAAGCGTCGTAACCCAGTGACAGGGCCGTGACAGGAGGCACCAGCAAGTGCTCAGCACGCCGGACAAGATCGCTCACTGCAGAGTCACAGCCTCCCCCTTGTAGAAATCAACTTTTCCAATCCATCTGCTAATCCAAGTTGTTGCCACTGTTGCTAATCAATTGCAAGGACCTGACGAGTGGCATCAGCAGCATGCGGTGACCAAGTCAGGGCCGTATAGCAGCAAAGACAAGCAGGCAGGCACCTCCTGCTCATGTGGGCCTTGCGCACCTCAAACTCCACCCTTTCACACTGGGGACTTTGGGTCCCCCGAGAAACATGCTTTGAAGAGACTCAGGAGTAGCACCTTGGTGGAGAACTTCTTCCCTTCCCTTCCCTTGCAGGGGGAAAGTCCAAAGAGTGAAAAGGCAAGCAGAAAAGGCAGAGAACATTCGCAAGAGAAGCAGCTCGTAGCAGTTCAAGAGTTCAATCTAAAGCCTCCTCAGCTAGGCAACTGTGCAGAGAGTGAGGCGGCACTTTCTCCTAGGTGTTCACAGCCTTGCGATCACAGGGACAGGCAGTTTGCAAAGGTCTCACCATGAGGACAGTCAAGACGAAGCAGTCCTGCGCAAAGAGCACGCACAAGGCATGCTACGTCTGCAAATGGAAGTGTGCGGAACAGAAGGCAGCAGATGGCATTCTGGAGGAGAAGGACACATTTGTGGATGCAGAGCGTGCCTCCAGAAGCCTTAGTGAGACACTGCGTGAGCATGCAGGGATGGGCTGAGGAAGGCTAAAGCCCGCCTGGCGTTGAACCTGCTGCGACAGGGGAGGGCAACAAGAAGAGCTTCTCCAGGGGCATGAGAAGCCAAAGGAAAGACAGCAAAAGCCCACTGCCCACAGAGCCACGGGCCCACTGCTCCGTGGCTCTGAAGCTGCTCCAGGTGCCGCAGCGTGTGCAAAGAAGGGCAAGGAGGCTGGTGAAGGGGCTGGAGCACAGACCTTAGGAGGAGCGGCTGGGGGAGCGGGAATTCCTCAGTGCAGTGTATGTATATCTCTTGTGCTCTTCACTGGCACAACTTGCCCCTCTCAAGCTTGGTGCCTTTCCACCTTACCCTGAGCCTTCCTTCCTCAGGCTGCTCATGTCAGTGTTTCCCTGAAGAGACCTTTCAGTGCTACACTAATACAGGCCATAGGTACACCTGAACCAACCCCAGGTCACCTTCCTCCCCTCCACACAGTGCTCTCCTCTCCTCCCTTCTCCCTCTCCGAACCTCTCCTTCAAATCCTTCCTTTTCTATGGGCTTGCTACGGGACAACTCCCAAGAGAGAGGCACTTGGAGGAGGTGGAGGCAGCTAGTAGCCTAAGTAAAGAGCAAAGGCCAAGCCTCTGGCAGGATTCTGTGTGCAGTTTTTAGACTTGGAGCTTTACTGGACTTGAGGCATTCTTCAAGAAATACATTTTGAAAACACTCATGAGTAGAATCCTGAAGAGGTCAATCCCAGGACCCTATGGGCAGTGTCTGATATGTGGCAGCCTGATTGTCTGCTAGAATGTTTATGAACAGAAACATTAAACTAAAGTTTTATGCTTTATTTCCTTCAGTTTTCCTGGCCTGTAAAGTATCTGCTAGCCCAGAGTTCAATAAATTTTGCAACACACCTCCAAAACTCTGTATCAAACACGTTACCTGGTGAATCCATATGACTTTTTTATTTAATACCTAACACGCTTTTCCATTTTTGTATGTTTTATTACTACCAAATCAAGATCTTCTTTCCAAGAATAGCTGCTGATTTTTCTATCCATCCAGAGTGACCGTGCAGCTGTTAGAAAATACCCAAGTCTCAAGATTTTGGCCTAAATCTGCATAAGAAGTCATTGGAAATTCAGCATCCCCTCTTCTGGGATAATCATAGTGGTCCCTGATGGGACTCAGGCAGATTTCTTCTAATTTAAAACTGGATGCAGTACTACAGCCTTTTCCCTAAAACTCTTCATAACCTTGTTTCTCTCCACCCTCTCTACAATTTAGTTGTCTTTCCTATAAGGGAACTATGCGCCAACAGTTTGTACTCTAACAATGCTGTTCCACTATTGTTTATGAATGCTGAGAATATGAAACCTTGCAAAGTTGATCTAAGCATTGTCTACTAAAATGGAAAATTTAAACTATGAGGAAAAGCATTGGGCTGCTCAAAAATGAAGTCAAATTGTGAGAGCTATTTCTTCCCACTCTTCCTTGATTTAATCACATATTCTCTCATTCTCTCTCCCACCTTTGCCCTTTGCTGCATCAGAGTAATGCAAGTAAGATTAACTCTTTTCTTTGCTGCTCCTCCAGGGAATGATTTTCTATTATTCGTGTATGAAAAGGTAGACTTTTTTTTCATCAGCCTGGTACTAAAAAAAAAGAGAATTGAGCAACTATTTCTCAAATTTTTAGAATAGCCACTCACATACATGACACTTAATTGTTCTCTGTGTTTGATACTCTATCACAAGATTATTGACTAGTTTTTAAAATCTCCATCTCAATCCTGATTTAATAATTACTGATAATCATGACAGCTTAATTCACATGCTTTGAAGAGATGGCAATGTAACAGTATCACAAGCCTTCTAATCTAACAGCATCACAAACCTTCATTTCTCCTCGTTGCAGTTGAGTTCATCATTAAAAAGGCTCTCAGAAGCTATAACAATGTTTAGCAGCACATACAGCAAGAAGAAAAAATCAGCAGCATGAAATTCTGGTTACTGCACAAGCCATTACCGAGTTTGTTGCAGTACATCTGAACCTTAATGTTAGGGTACTTGCCTTTCTCAATGTGTATTCCTGTATTTATTACCTGAACAGGCTTAAGTGATGGCAAAAGGCAATCTTCAATACTAGCTAAATGATTACTCTCTTTGCTATCTCTTTGTACAAAGACATATAGTAAATAAAATCTGCCAGCTTTTAAATTATTGTGCAGCCTTGAATTAGCAGTACATTAAAGCACTATCTCCAATCTATACTATAAAGTTTATTATTTTAATTGAAAGATCCTCTTCACTATCTAAAGGAGGTGCAAAATGACCCTTGTTTTCCCCTTGCTTCTCACATATTTTGAGTCACACAAAGTTACTAATTTTTCTATAATTCTAATGTAGAAATTCATTTATGATTTGACAATCACAAAGACTGTGCTATAGCCATTCTGTGTGTGCACTTGTGTGCAGTCAGATACATTTCATCAACGAATGAGACTTATCTCCAAGACAAGAGTTGGACGTTTTTCACAAGAAAGAATGATCTCATTGGTAAAGGATGTGAACTACAGCCATCTGATCTCTAATCCCAACTCTTCCCACGTGAGTATTTTATGATTGAATAATTCTGGCTTCAGTTCCCCATTCACAGAAATGCAAATAAGCACCTAGTCTGGAATAATCAACTCCAGTTCCAGACCTTGAAGACTTTGCCAGAATATAAGGTTCTAACAGCTCACCCAAACAACAATCTCTCTCTCTGAACCCTCTTCTCCCTATTTTTCCATTTTTACCAAAAGGAAAGAAATATCCTATGACTCACAAGAAGAATATTAATCCATAAAACAAATTGCTTCAGACAAGATCATACAGTATTAGCATCCCAAATTCTCTGAGAAAATACTTTCTATCTCACTTCTACATTGGGAAAGCATTCTCTCAGCTTATCCATTGATTCTTACTATGATAACTTAGCACATATAACAGAAAGGAAGGTTTTACAATGTAGATATGGGCAAACACCATTTTATATTATAAAAGAAAAAAAATGAGATGATAGTGTCAATCGTATATTTAAGAAATTTTCTATAACTGAAACTTCATATAGAAATGTTCACTCACTTTTAAATTAAGCTACTGCATACCTTAAAAAGAACGAGAGGAAAGAATTCAATGGCAATGTCACTTAAATCTTCTCATATTAAAAACTGCATATTTTATACAACAATATTCATATCAAGTATAGCTAATTTTACTGAATCTGGAATGAGGTTCATTTTTCTTTTTGTCCCCATAAAAAAAAAGTGAATCCATTCTGTCTATAACATATGAGGAATTACACTTTATGTTTAGCAAAGCCAGATAAATGAATGCTTTGTTTCATATTTAACCTGGTATTTTGTTTAGCTTCATATGCTATAAATTCCATTTCCAGATGGGACATCAACAGAATGCAGCACCAAACAACAGGCTGCATCTGACTCTGAAGAGTTTTCACTCCAGCTTTTGTGTTGTGATATTAACTTACCAGTGAGTTCCAGAAAGAGTAAGTAGACCAAATTGAAAAAAAAAATGTAGGATCAGATTTAAAAATATGTCAACGGTAGTCAGGCACTAAAACAGGGATAAAGGAAAACAAATAACCGATGAGTGACCACTTAAAAATTATAGTTTTAAAATAATCCAAACATAATACAGACTCTAACTGAAGGTAACTGCTGCCTTTTCTGGGAGAACAGCACCACCACAATGGACATCTTTTCTACTGAAGTTTGAATTACCAGCCAAAAAGACACATCTCAGCCTGTTTGCTGGATTTACTGATCTGTGAGACGCAGTTCTTACATTAGACTGCAGCAGTAAATGAACATAGCACTTGTACTCCTTGAAATGTACTGCATCTGATTCCCCTGAAACCGAAGAGCGGGGAGGAGCTCCCAGTCAGTCTGTCAGCATTTTAAACTCTGTTGCTCAGTTTGAGGAAGATCTACTACATACTGTGGTCGCAAGATGTTGTGGCGCATAAAAATCCATGCCATTTTCTCCTCACACGTGCTTTTCTTTTCCAGTGAACAGACAACTATCTAGCTATTGAGTTATGCCAGTGGCAAGTACCAAGGAATTAAAATAATTTGTAAGAGTGACAGATGGGATAGTATGATAGAGTAGCAAACCAACATTAACAACAGCATAACCTCTGTTCCCTATTGCTAGTTATCTTCCATGGATGTTGAGCAAAGGGAAGCAAATAAGCAGAAATTTTCTACAGTCTTATACAGGGCTGATAAGCAATTTTCCAAGAGTACTTCTTTTAAGATGAATACTGGCATGGAAATATGCTTGAATGCTTTCTCTAAGCAATTTAATACTTGGGAGAGGTGGTGAGAGAAGAAAGGGACAAGAGAGCAGGAAGCACATCACTGGTGGAGGTCCTTACACTGCCCAAAACTTGCATCTCCCACCAAAACAAATTATAAGTTGTAATCAGGCATCTTTGGTATGATCTGCTCAAAACAAAACTCTTTTTTTTTTTTTTTTTTTTTTTTTTTTTTTTTTTTTTTTTTTTTTTTTTTTTTTTTTTTTTTTTTTTTTTTTTGTTCTTTTTTTTTTTTTGTTCTTTCCCTCTTCCCCGGTAGAGGGTACCAGATCAGACTTGTATTTAATTAGTGCTGCATAATAGGATACTGTCATGACTTCAGAAATCATTAAGCATTGTTTTGCTCAAAGTCCAGCTTTACTTTAACTCAATTTACCTTAAGATTTGCAATAAGGAATGTTTACTTCTTGCATCCAAATCTTATCTCTGCTACTTACTATTACCATTATTAATGTGCCCATGCATTTTACTTAGTAGGGTGCTCCTCTACCTTCTATCTTATATCAGAAAAAAACTCATACAGTAGAGAAAAGTTGATTTGCTTAGCTATTTATGTGCACTGAAAATCAGCTATTTGCTCTTGAAAATACCAATTTTTACTTAATTTATGCTATAGTCCGCTTCACAGATTACTTAATCCTTTATGTGTATGTCATCAGAACAGAAAAGCCTCCTCATTATTCAGATTAGATTGTTCAAAACTTTGTTCAACCTTAGCTTAGAACGACTCAGCATCCCAAAGTTAACGTGTTGCAAAATGTTTAGTACTAAGTTACTATCTTAAATAAATTCTCAAATTTAAACTTTGTATTTTCAATAGCACGATTTAGAGAGAAATATACTCATTATGCTATCTTGCTGAAGTGAGTCATCCTAGCAGGGAAGGTTTTCTAAGGTTCTTGAGAAAAAAAAAAAGTCTCCAGTGTTTTCTCTAGGGGGAAAATTAATGTTTACACATATCAGAGTCAATAGCAAAAAGTTTTCTCTAGAGTTTTGTCTTCCTTGCATCTAACAGAAAGCTGCTAGACAACACCACTAGTAACCCTCTCCTGTGGCTAATAACGTATCAGACGTTGAAAGCACATCATGATGTTACATTTTCAAGTAAACATCAGCTCAACTGATTGTAGGTAGTGATGAAACAGAACAAGATTGATCACATATAAATAACAAGAACAATAGATACCTGTTTCCAATTTCATTTCTGTTAAATGTTCCCAGGAGTTCGTTAAGTTTTTAAGATTCAAACAAAGGAAGGATGGAAGAAAGGACAGACAAATTCGGGCATCTTAGTATGTTAGCTGCACTTAAAACTTTTTTTTTTTTTTTTTAAATAGCCTTTAATGTAACACCTTATTCAGCAAAAATGTAGATACCCTAAATTTGCTTTGAGTCAAATTAAATTGAATGAGGAATCAGATACTGGTTCACACACCAGCTTAATTATGCTACTTTCACTGCATAGGCATGGAAAAATGTTTCTCAGTTTCTTGTTCTTTTTTATGCTAATGTTTTATTATTTCACATAGTTTTTGCAAGAATAAAGGTAATGAGCAACAGGACGTTTAAACTCTGGAAGAAGGCAGCCTTTAGTACCTAATATGCTTT
Organism: Nothoprocta pentlandii; assembly: GCA_013398315.1. Lineage (NCBI taxonomy): Eukaryota > Metazoa > Chordata > Aves > Tinamiformes > Tinamidae > Nothoprocta > Nothoprocta pentlandii. Next base: position 914,690 of record VZSG01000306.1, on the reverse strand, counting down.
TTATATCCTTCATCAGAAGCTCAGAGAGTGAACTTCTAATTCCCAAAATACTGAAACTTTTCCTATTGCCAGTCAAGCTACTCAAGGGCATTCATGTTTACACGCACACTATATGAAGTTACCAGAAAATTATAGGAGAGAGGAACTGCAACATCTAGGAAGCTGCTATTCCTAGACTCCTGTCCTCACACGTTTTACTGCAATCTCATTAAAAATATATATATATTCTTTTAGCAAAGGGTCTGCATGTCTATCAGCAGAGGCTTTGGGCTTAGAGATCTATAGCATGCCTCTGGAAGCTGATCAAATGGAGTAAGAGCTCTGCAACCTACTACTGCTGGAAAGGTCAGAGAACATGTTTAACCTGTGGTTATCAACATACTAGTTCCTTGAAGCATTTAAATGTATAACAGATCGACACTTTGAAAAGCATTTAAAGGTTCCTGACTTTTCATTCATAAATCTTTTTTTTTTTGACACATATTAAATAATCACAAACAAACAAGCTTTAGAAATTCAAATAGGTCAACTGACCAGTGATGCAATAACGTATATTTCCTCTCCCCTTTGCTCTTAATCTTGGCTTCATGTCATAAACATCATTCAGATACCTAATCAACTCATCCCTATTTGAACGGATGATGACTGTTCAATTTTTGGCAACACATTTTGTAAACTCTTCAAGAGATCACCACCAGCAGTCCTCACATATGAGGATGACAACTTAATCAGCCACGGGGACTTCACTCATACTCATCTCCCTGCAACAGCTCACAGCCCCAATTCATTACTGAGGCTCACAAGATCATCCGAGGCAACACAATTTTGCTTATGCATGTGTTCTCTGTATAAGCAACAAATATCCATACTCAACACAATCTATCATGCAGAAGTGGATTTACTCTTAAACATTGATCAGAATCTGTGCTCTTTCCATAGAATCCTGGGAAGCCCAACCCAACAGTTAACATTAAAATGTCATATTCTGAGAAATACATCACTCAATAGCAAGTTCTGGTCATGAATAATAGAAGTCTAAGCATAAAGCAACTCAATCAAAACCCTTCAGAGAATGATTTCACAGTAGATTTCAGCAGATAGTGTTTCCTATAGCAACTTCAGAGATTAACATTATAGAGATGCCACTGCTGGAAATTTAAAAGTAGGGTTGCAGAAATTTAGAATAAGAAATTAGGTCTTACTACAATGTTAGTACAATTAATTTATACAGAAGGCTTGTCTAATGATGGAATTACAATAGAAAGTGATCGACATGGAACCATTTTTAGTACTGATTGTCCTTCCCTTAGATCATTTCACGTCAAGCAAATAAAGATTTGACATTAGTTGCAAATTGAACAAATGTGTCTTATAGAGAAACAAATATAACATATAGAGGGGTCAATTATATAGCACTTCACCCTAAAAGCAAATTTAAATGCACTGATTATGCCAAAAAGATCTAGATTTTTAGTTTACCATATTATCCATTGCTGTATATTTTACTTTACACATTCAGAGGCTATCTGAAAAAACAAGAAAACATTTTCCTCAGAAGTATATGGCTTGCTCTGCATGATTACATTTGGCCAGATTCTTTTTCTTTTAGAGCAAAACAAAACAAAACAAGATTTGGCACAAAACAATCCTATAGCTCATATTTCAAGACAGTTATGAGCACTAATGGTAAGACTTTATAATCCATAATTTTTGACCTGACTATTGAGTTTATATACACAAACATGAAAAAGCATTAGTTCTCTTGGTTTTGTTAAATGAAACAATTAAGTGGAATAGCAGCTGATCTGATTTTTCTTCCTTCCTTTCCCATCTTCATTCTATGCATTGTCATAAAATACCTATGCACTGGCATTACTTACCCATGCATTCTCATTAAATACTCATTGCATTGTTTTCAAACACTATGGAAACAGCTTAAATAAAGTATGAGTAAATCTCTAAACTGACAGGATCCTTCAAAAGAAAAAAAAAAAAAAAGAAAAAAAAAAAAAAAAAAAAA
>VZSG01000306.1:902167-912595 GCA_013398315.1 Nothoprocta pentlandii | reverse complement strand
CAAAAGAAAAAAAAAAAAAAGGAAAAAAAAAAAAGGAAAAGTAGTCAATTACCTGACTGACATTACTTGATTGACATCATACATGTTATGATGTCAATTATCTAACATGCTATGTTAGATAATTATCATATGTTAGATAATTATCATATGTTAGATAATTATCATATCTATTATCATATCACTGACCAGCTGATTTCAGTTACTAAGGTAGCTGAAGGAAATCTCCTTTTTGTATAGCTAAAAATAGGTTCCAAGGAACATAATTCCTGAGAAATTCTTGTTCACACACAGATGCCACACTGAACTAAATGAACTCAGAAAACTCATCCACTTACACCCCCGGCACCCAGGTTAGTATTTAAGGAGTAGGTACAGCTTAGTTCAGACAAGATGATGCCATAGTCCTAGCTGCAGCCAAAGCCAACTTTACTGCATGCTTTCATTTGTAAGTTACAGCACTGCTTATGCAGCTGTGCAAACTTGCCCAAAGATACCTCACCTTCCTTCTGTTGCTAAGGATCTGGCAACAGATTATATATGGCTTATTCTGATCCTTAACAGAGAGCAAGATAATCTTTTGTAGGCTAAAAGGCTGTACATCTTCAGCTTTCTTAATTTCAGCTCTATAAAAGCCACATAAAGGGAAGCAGGTAAAGACTTAAGTTATCACCTTAAGTGACATTAATTTGATATTTGAATATCACCAAGGAAATAAGGAGTCCTGAATTAATACTAACAAGTGAAGTCACACATTTTGATGTCTAGTGATGTTCTGTACTGAAGAAGAAGAAAAAAACTCTCTGTTCTGTATCAATTCAGTACCAAAGATACTACTGCCAAAAGCGACTGAAAGTGACTCTGCAAAAGACGGTGGCCTCATGTGCCCAACAGATAAAATCAGTAACCAGCCACATGAAAGACTGCAGCTGTTGTCTCAATTTCCTACCTCAAACACAAGTGGGAATATTGCGGTAGGTAAAGAAGAAACTTATTTGTAGTCAAGAATGGTATGCAAGCCTTCATCCTTACTACCATCATCCTAAGTAAACTTGCATAAACTTGCCACGTAGACTCTTGTCAAGACACTTATTTCCAAAAGGCAATCATTTCAGGTAACAGTAAAAGGGTCTTTGTTGGCCTTATTTTGCTTCTGCGTTTAGTTCAGTATTGCTTTCATAGTATTTCTATTCTTTTCAAGAATTTGCTGAAGAGCACTTTTATCAAGTATGATCATGTCTTGGCCATGGCTTCAGTTTTACTGTTAATGCTAAGATGCCTTCACGGTTAACGTGTATGTACTCCTCTTCACAGTATGTCCATTTATTCTGCTTATAACATATGGTGAGGGCTCCTTTTTTCAACCAGGCTTTCAGCTAAGCTCTATCTTCATTGACTTTCTACCTTGCTAAAAAAATATCTGTCATCACTTGGCTTACAGGAGCAATGTATATTTATTGGGCCCATAAATCTATGTCACAAATTTAAGCCTGATTGTGGCAAAATGTTTGTTCATGTGCATCCTCATAACAGGCTTTTTTATATTATGGCCTTTTCCAAGCTTAAATCTCATTTCAGAGGAACTATCCAAAAGTAGAAGTTATGTGTCAAAGAACACCCTTCAAAAATCTAAAGGTCACAGCGTATGGTTTTAATGAACTTCTAAGCCAAAAGCAATCGGAAAATGATAAACAGGGGGTATGGAATATGCACAGTTTAATAATGATCCCCAGATGACAATGATCCCAGTACAACGTGATGGCTGTATCACAGGGAGCACATTATACTCTTGGCACAGAAAGGTTATACTGGCAAGGTTGACATCCAGCATTTGTTTCAATTCCTTTGCTAATACTCCACAATTCTGTTGTTTCTAGTTGATCTGACATTGATCTTGCCCTGGCATTTCTATTGTAAAAATTTTGCCTTGTTGAAACAAACAGATTCAGATTCTCATCCACTTCCATAACTAAAAGAGGCAGTGTTCTCTGTGTGCCTGACCATTCCCATTCTGAGGTGCAACATGTTTATTATGTTTTCCTCTCCGCAAAAGTGTTTGCACCTAGAAATTGGGAGGAAAACCTGTACTTGAAGAAGCTTTCAATAAAATGAATACAGGAAAGTGTGAATTCTTTCTGCTGGACCCCTGAACTTGGGCTGGACTGAATCAGTCACAGCTGTACCTGGCCCATCTGGGGCCAGAGCTGCAGCAGCACTTCATGGTGCAAAAAAGGGCTTTTCATCTCCAAGCTGCTTCACTCTTCATAACATTCCATCTGGCTCCATTAGGATTTTTCTCAAGACTCTTTTTCAGTCAGCATGGTACACACTGTGACAAAACCTAGTTTCATGCTCAAGCAAGTTTGAAGCTGAAAGGCTGGGGGATCTGAGCGACTTGGAAAGTCAGCAGCCTGTCAAGAGCTTTTTACAAGAAACCTGAAGCCCAATATTTCTTTTTGCTGGTGTATAAACTGTGTCAACGTTTTTCAGAATGATAATTTGCTGCCCATGTGGCCAAAAGTCAGCAGCTGAGCACATCAATAAAAAAAGAAGAGGTGTAATACGCCAGCTTTTGCCAGTATCACTTTCATCATTTCTTTATCTCACATCTGTCAGAAATAAACCACTAACTGTTAAAAGTTACACAGCTCCAGACATTTCTCAAAAGCTTGCTGCATTTCCCTTGGGTGAGAGAGCATGCACTTGAGTGTACCACTGAGACTGAAGAGATGGTTTTCTATTTCGGGGTAGGCTACTATTTAACCTGTCTGACCGCATAGTATTGACTAAAATGGTTAATTTCTTCCTTGCACTAGACATTTTAGACTGATAGGTGCAAGTAGGCATTGGGCAGTAGCAAAGCTCAGGATACTGCAATAGCCAAATATTATTCACATTTACTTCTCTGCTTCCTATTCTCCCTTTCCTTCTCCAAAAAGGATGTTACCTTATTACAATTAACCGTGCTTTGTTTAGTTAATTACTCATAATTATGCCATTGCTAAAGAGATTTCAACATTTTGGGGATTTTTCTAACTCAGAAAGCCACTTCTAAAATACCTCCTATAATGAAGCAGCAATTATGTTATTCCCTACTAACTATGAGCATGTTAACCCAACTAGATATGTTCTGGCAGTCACAAAGAGGAAAATAAAAAAAAACATAGCAACAGTGACTACTCCATAGAAACAACACACATGGATCAAAAGAAAAATCTGCTAGGAACACTTTAAAGGTTCTTGGTCATTTCAGCACTTGGCTGTGAAATCTTTCATTGTTTCAGCAAAAGGATTCTAGACAAAAAAAATCCATTTTTGACTAATATATATACATCATTTGTAACGAAAAAAAGTTTTAAAAAAGAAAAATTCAAAAAAATTGTAAATCAAAATGATAAAAATTTGCCAGGTAAAGTCTAGAACAGATAGGCATGGAGTTTATTACTAGCAAGAAAGACTGTGCCTAGAAATTATGTTTTAAATATTCTTATCATAATGTAAACATAGTAGTGTATAGGTACCCTTATAGACTACTGAGTCTAATTTCCATTCTACCCTCCCTGAGTTAGTATCGAGACACAGGGACTGTTGATGCAAAGACATGCTTTGTAATAAAGTACAGTAGATGTGGATAAAGATTCTTCTCACTTCTAACTTCTTTTACTAATTTTGCTGCCTTTCCCCCCGCCCCAACATGTTTTCTCTCTGCTGTTTCATTCCTTGTTCCATATCTTTAAGACACTACCTTTCTACATCAGCTCATATCCCTTTCTCTCCTCTTAGTTTACTTTTACCTATTCCCACCTGCTTTTAACCGCATCCCAGACCTTCCAGACACCAACTTTTCCTTCATTTCCAAGTCTTTTATTCTGTTCTTTCTCAGTATTCTCAGCTGGTCACCTTTTAGTGGGGTGCCCTCACCCACTTGCATGCAGCTGAACCACCCTGGCAGGGGAGAAGGGAAAAATGGAGGGAGTGGAATCTCCTCACACTCAGCACTGAAGCCTCTTCTCATCAGGTAGTCAGAAGAAACCATTGTGGATAAACTTCTGCAGCTGAGGATGAAGCCATGGGCCCCAACTCATATCAGAAGCATCAGAGGAAAATCAAAGACCAAATCATCAGTAAATACCAATGGCAAGCCTGGCAACTCTCCACACCGCACGTGTAAACCAGTGTCATCATCCCTCAACTATAAAAATTTGGCCACGTTATCAGCAATTGAAAAAGCACTATCTTGCATGAGGTATCAAATAAATTTTCCTACCAAGAATGACTTACATGGCTCTTAAAAATAAGTGGCTTCACCTGGAATGCGTTTATTTGCTAAATTGCCTTCTCAGGCAAGGTAGTTCAAGGTAGAAATTATTTCAAAATGAAGACTTGCTACAAAACCTGTGTACAGTTAAATAATCAATTTCTATTTAGACACTCCTAATATATTCCATGATCACCTGCACTCAATTTCAACATTTCCTTACAAGGCATAGGCATCATATGTAGTGCTTCTTAAGATGTTTGTTCATCTTCCTTTTTAAAATTACAACTTTTCCACAGTTAATTGTGGTCTCTTGCATGTAACACTGCAGAGACTCCACCACTTGAACTAATACCTCCCTATTTGGAGTTAGTGTCTATTTAAGATACAGTCTAAGTAGTACTGCAGCAACTCGGGGTTTGTATTTCTTAGTAATACTTTACTATTTTCTTTAAAATAGCTAAAGAATAATTGTATCTTTCAGATTTGCTGTAGTTAATTTATCACTGTCTTCAGAATTTCCTGTCACCAAGTGTTCTGCTATATTATGCCCATCAAAGATAAGCTGCAAGTCAACTATACTACCCTGATTGGAAAACTATGTAATACACTTTAATTGACTCACAAATGTATATTCCTTGATTAGAGACTATTGAAGAAAGAAGTTGGGTATATTTCAACATATTCTCAGAAAATATAGGATATACTCTCAAATGCAATCTTATTGTCAGTTTTATCGGTCTTCCAGCACATTGTGATTAAGAACTTTGATTTTAAGACATTTCAACGAATGCCCTTCAACATTCATTTACAATGATTACACAAGGTTTTTCCTCTTCCTCCACTATAGACATAACTTTCAGAATACTCTGTTTTTCTGAAAACTTCTTTTTCTTTTTTCCTTTTTTTTTTTGAGAAAACAAACAACTTTCATAGTATGTACTGTGTTTAAAAGCACAGTGTTACTGGAGATAAAAAAAAAAAAAAAAAAAAAAAAAAAAAAAAAAAAAAAAAGCAAATCTTCAAAAAGCCTCTCAGGTAAATATTTTAAGAGAAGCAGTTTTCAATTTTTTTTCTTCATATTTTTAGCTACAGAAAGTTCTGTTGCATTCAAATGAATACATGATTTTTTTTCCTATAAAAATGAAGTTTACAAATTATTATTATTATGCCAAGGAAGCAATCTAAAATATTAACACAGTTCTGCCCTATTTAGATAACTAACGAAAATGCTAGCTATACAATTCAAAGAAATAGCAGCAGAGACCTGAAATCACGCTTATAATTTACCTCAGTAAAATTTACTATGAACAGACATATGTCTGGAACACAAAACCCAGGACAACTGGACAATTGCAGAATTGTTTTATTCTACTATGTCTACATTTTCTAGCACTACTGTATAATTAAAATAGCAAAAGACAGCAAAATAGAACTGAAGAGTTCAGGATTCAGAACATGCCACATTTAAGACAAATCTTGCATATATCAATATTGATGCATATATTAAAAGAAGCAAACTTGCTAAAATCAGATCAGAGTTTTGCAACTTATTCCCATCCACTTAACTGCAGTGTTTTCCTTTTTTCACCCTTGCCCCCTAAACTAGCCTACTGTAACTAGTTCAGGAAGGGAGAATGCAAGGAAGAAGGGGACAAGCTCTTCTCATTGGTGGCCAGCGATAGGACAAGGGGAAATGGGTGTAAGTTGAAACACAGGAAGTTCCATCTCTAGGTGAGGAGGAACTTCTTTACTGTGAGGGTGACAGAGCCCTGGCACAGGCTGCCCAGGGAGGCTGCGGAGTCTCCTTCTCTGGAGCTCTTCAAAACCCTCTGGGATGCCACCCTGTGCCCCATGCTCTGGGTGTCCCTGCTTGAGCAGGAAGGTTGGACTAGATGATCTCTAGGGGTCAATTCCAACCTCAACCATTCTGTGATTCTGTAATGCTACACTCAAGAGACCAAGTCAGAGAGTTTCTAAAACAAAAAGAGAGACATTAGAAAGCTGCTCAGCTCAAAAGAAACGCAACACATTTTGTATGGTATGTGTCTCTCCACCATATTCCTGAAACTAAAGATCAGCAGCTATACAGAATGCACGTGGGAACAAACTGAACCAGCAAGTCCCCTAGTAACTCACTAGCTCAGTTTGCCTGGTTTCAGGGACAGCTCTTCTCCTGCCTGGGCACTCTTGCACCTTCTCTATTATTAATGATATTACCTCTGATACCGTCATGTTTCTGTGTATCAATAGCTGTATGGACATCATGTAACAATCAGGCTACACCAGCAATCTGTTATTCCTGTTTTCCATTTGTCAGCAAAATAGATTTCAGACTTCGACAATAACCAGCAGAACATTCCTTACAATATTAGCAGCGATTTCGGAGGGTGCTCCAAAATTACACTACACAAAGCAACCACTCTGTGACTGCCATTATTCAGGGTGCTAGCATCAATATCACCTTAAAAACTACTTTGTTATATTCTGAACAGTGTCAACCTGATTTTTTATATTCTGAACAGTGTCAACATGATTTGAAACTTAAATCATACCACGAAGCAACATCTAAGGCCCCAGTAAGTGCTGTGAAGCATTTAAGAGGTCAGCAAACAAGATTGTTAATGATTTTTGTCACTAGCAGACCTGCTTTAAACCTCATAGAGATTAATCTGAAGGAGCCTGAAAATAGATACACTTGACTTATTCACAGTGAAGGATCCACATTTTGCACTGCAAAATGCTACACATAAGTACTTGATCTTATTTTGTCAAGTGAAATGTAGAAAGCATCCATATACTAAGACCTATCCTAAGAAGAGGATTAATTTTATCAAAAGATAACATAACATGAAAAATGCATGTCTAGATAGTGCATGTTTCTGAGCAAACAAGCACACATAAGCTATGGTGGATTTCATGACATTTAAGAGCTATTTTTGGAGCATGATATGTATCTTTCCTTTTATTCCTATATTGCTGTGTGCTGTGTTAAGGCTGTGCATTTAGCGGCACTCCTGTAGTGCTTGTGAGCTGAAATGATTCACAGTATTCAGTCACAAATTGAAATCTAAAAGACTCTTCTTGTTTATTATTGTCCTTGAAGTTCACACCACTCCTACATCCTCAGCTCTTACATCACCAAGTTAATTCTCATATTTAATGGCTTGTTTTAAGGATAGTTACTATTTTTGACAAAAATAAATAATATCCTCCTTTTCCCATGCTTAAAAAGAAGCTTAAATCCTGATATTCCTTTTAAAAGTTGAAAATTTGTAAGTTTTGCCACTGAATTACTATCAAAAAAAATTTCATCTTGGCCTTTTTCAGTTGCTGTGAAGATGTTCTAGATATTGCAGAGGCAACAGACAGCATTTACTGTCTGCCCCTAAGTTCACTGTCCCTAGCAACAAAACTCATATGATGACAATGTTTAAATAGGTCAGGCACCTCTACTGCAGCAGCAGCAAAGCACTGCAGTAGTCTTGCGCAATGCTACCTTCCAAAATGACTATCTCTTCAAAAATAAATTTAAAGCCTTAAACCAGGAATTATCTGAAGTTAATAGTATTAAACTCAATGCTTCACTTCTTTAAAGAATGCTTCATCCTCATGAACACTTGCAACTTAACACTAAACAGCAGTTTCACAGACCACATTAAATACCTCACGGTCTTAAATCTGGCTAACTAATTTTTGGGGGCACTCTTCTTGATCCTCAGAGATTATTACTTTTTGCTTTGCAGCAGCATACATTTCTGACTCAACAAGTTTCATCAGACACAAAGGATGAACTTTTCAGTCTCCTCCAAAGGCAATATATGTGTTTTCTTGTTCAGATACAGCCTGTATCTGTTCCATTAATACGTACCACAATAAGCTCCACTTTACGCTTTTGGTTTTAAGACAATTCCTTAAGCTGCTTAGTAGATGCTTTTACAAAAGCTTTCTCTGCATAGATACTAAGAAAAAGCTTGACTGGAAAAAAAAAGGAAAGGAAAAAAAAAGAAAAAGAAAACCTGAAAGATTATAGAATGGTCATGTACCAGGTATTTCAAAATCTTTAAAAACATAGCACTTATATACCTATGAGTGCAGATATACTGAAACGTATGCAATATTAAACTATGTGTTCTGTCTGTAGATTGTCCCAGTTACATTTTGTTGTACCCCATGTAGCAGAAGCTGCTTGTTTCACAGGTTCAAGCTCTAGTTGGTGCCATAGCTGTTCTAGGGCTTCATGGAGAATCTAGGAAAGCTTTCTGGAAGTGTTTGGTTCCACAGAACAGCTAGGTAAACCTCTGCAAACACCCTTACGAGCAGACCCAAATGTTGAAAAGGCTCAGGGGAATAAAGACAAGGGTTTTGGGGAGATTGCTCTATGAGATAATAATTGTCAAGAAAAAAACAAAACAAGCCACTCTTGAACACAGTGTTAGCAAGAATGAAACATATGTTGGAAGATGACATCTGAGTGGCTGGTAAGCATCATCACCTTGAGTGCAAAGGCAGATGTTACCACACCTGCGGCAGAAGCCAGCTGAAAGTCAGGGAAAATACAGAAGAAAGCAGAGGGACCCCAAAATGGAGACAGAATTTGTGCATCATAGAGGACCTCTGGGATCTGACGACAGAGAGGAAACGGGACTCACTTTTCTCTTTCAGTTTGCTACCCGTTGTCTTCCTTACTTAGTGTCTTAAATGTCACACTCGCTCATCCCTCCCTAAACACACACAGATGATGATTCCCTACACAGAGCAGGCAGTTTGACTATGAATTGAAACAGAACTAACAGAAGTAAGCAGTAACTCTAGTTTCCTAGGTCAAGTTAACTTGAACTAAAACAACAACGTAATGTGCTTAAATTTTTCTGTTATGTGCATGGACGTTTTAGCTGTCATTTACTTTGGGGGTTCTCAGAGAGGAGGCTTTTTCTAGATTGCTTTGCTGACATCTAGTGATACTCAGCAATAACAGCTCCAGTCACACCCACTTCTAGAAAAACAAAGGTGGTAACAGTACTGCTGCTCCTTTGACTGCATTTGCAGTAAAATATTTAAAAATGGCCAAGTTCCTGATTGAGCTGAGTCCTGAATCATCTATCAGCTCACAGATGATGACATGTTAAAAAAAAAAAAAAAAAAAACATGCAAGGCTGAAGGAGATAGAAGCACATTGAAATGGTCTTTCCTTCCCATCCTACATATCTTTTGAAGGATAATAGACTCAGAGAACCCTGCCATTAGCTGCATCCTTCTCCTTCAGTAGGTGCAGTTTTCTTTTTCCAAAACTGACACTGCTACCTTCTTTCCTCATCAGCTTGATGCCTTGGCTTAGGAACTTTATCCACGCAGAACCAAATCCTTCATTTAAATAAGTATTTCTCCACTCTATTTATTTGACAAAGCCACAATTATCAAATAAATATTTCTAGCTATTAAAAAAAAAAGGATGATCTTCAAAACTCTCAGAAAGCTAAAAAACAGATAATATATAGAACACTTGTAATGATGTCTATAATTGGTATTTTATGCACATAGACTTACCAGTTATCAATGAAAGATAAAACTGTTCAGTTGAAATATCAGCTTTTTATGGAATTTTGCCCTGCAAATAATTAGAAACCATATAGTGGAGCATTCTGACCTGCAATTTTATCGAAGTCTTAATGTTTTAACAGCATTTAGAAAGTTGCAATTAATTGTCTGCAACTGGAATGTGCACTTTATTGCTTAAATACATTTAATGGTGATTTATTGAATCTTTTGACTAATAAATCAGACATCACAACTTGCTATTTTTCACCTTTAACTCAAATTCTATTACACAACTTTTAACCTTTAAAGTTTATAAGTGATTATTATGCTGCTAAATTTCAAAAAATATTTTCTCTGTCACCAAAAGATGATTTCAAAATAAAAAATTTCTTTTAGTTAAAGGAAGTGTGCCTTTATTTATGGGCTAGAGGAAGACCTTCCGCGGGTTGAGAAGGATTGGGTTAGGGATCACCTAGGCAAATTGACTACTCAAAAATCTATGGGCCCAGATGGGATGCACCCAAGGGTACTGAGGGAATTGGCCGAAGTTGTTGCTCAGCCTCTCTCCATCATCTTTGAGAGGTCCTGGAGAGCAGGGGAGGTGCCCGAGGACTGGAAGAGAGCTAACATCACTC
>VZSG01000306.1:880795-900857 GCA_013398315.1 Nothoprocta pentlandii | reverse complement strand
ACCCGCCTGGATGCCGCCCTGTGCCACATGCTGTAGGTGTGCCTGCTTGAGCAGGAAGGTTGGACTAGATGATCTCTAGAGGTCCCTTCCAACCTTAATATTCTGTGATTCTGTGATTCTGTTTATTTAGAAATTTGGCATGGAAAACATGTTTTTTTCTGAACTTTTTTTTTATTAAGATATTTTATATCTTAATATTATAAATTCAATACAATATTTTCTATTTAAAGGAGTCATACATAGTTCTCTGTAATTAAAAAACTGCAAAGATTTATATGCCTTTTTTTCTTTTTGTGCATAAGCCAGCACAATATAAGTTAGTTCTCAATATTTTTCCTGTGTTAAACATATTTCCTTTTAATAATTTCTTCTTGCAACAATGAACACATAAGCAAGTGTGTAGATGACAGGCATTTTGGGTTTCTCTTAGAGCAAATTCATTCAGGTTCATATTAATATTATGTTCCATGTAAGTCTAAAAATATGTAACACCTTCATATGATCTTATTACTATACCTAGTATTGGTTGATCTGAAGACTGTAAAAGTATGAAATGTGATGACCTAAATTATGTATTAATTATAACTGAAAAATCCAAAATTATTAGTCACTTGTACCCTTTATAACAATAATTATGGGTTTTAAATACTATAATCAAGGAAATAATACCATTATTGATGAAAAAAATCAGAAGAGAAACAGGGTAAGCAAGATTATTTCATCAAATAAAGTCAGCAGCAGAACTGCTTTTATTTCTAAATTTACCAACCACCTCTTATCCTTAATGCAAGGAACAATATCTTACTGAGAAAAAGCAAAGCCTGATTCTATTGCTGTCCTACTGCTACCATTTGCCATGTAAAGCACATAGGGTCGAAGATATCATAGTAACCAGGACCAGAATTCTAAATTGTCAAATAAGGACATTTATAGTCTTCCTATGCTTTTGTAAATAATAATCACCTAATTCTTGCAATATGTCTGGTTTCAATATTTCCAGTGCAAAGATGTGAGAAGGAGAAGGGAGAAAAGTGATTTAATTGCTACTACTCTTTTGTAGTAAAACATGTGGATGGCATTGGAGATGAAAAGATGAGCTTGGATTTGATTTCAAAGTTTGACATATTTGCTCAATATTTGCTCCTGGAACACTGCCAGCAGCATTGCTTTAACCAGACTGAGGAGTCAGGCACATCACTTCTACAGTAGAAATACAGTTGAAATATTTTTGATTCACTAAAACAAATGCTTCTGGCCAAAGTACAACAGTAAAAACAAACAAACAAACAAACTCATACAAACAAACAATAGAATTGTGAATTAGTTACACTGTTGTATTTAAAATATATGGAGGTATATGCTCAGTCCTCCTTGTTTCTCATGCAATATGTAGGGAGCAAATGTAATTTCTATAGTGCTGACACAATACATTATAACTCTAAAGCCAATTGATCAAATTTGGAATTCAAAATCAGACTAGGCTTTTTTATGTGAATTCAATTCCGTTAGATTATACTTTATCCTCTTGTGAAATTTTTCATATTATGCATATAATTGGTTCATTTTATCCAAAGAGTAAACTTACTGATGAACTTCAAACACATTCACTTGAAGACTTGAGATTTCTTCCTTTGGAAAAATCAAGAAAAGCTGTATTGTTTATTTAGAAAGTAAGGATGATATGCAGAATTTTTAGACTGAAAAAGGAAAACGTCCTTCAAGTATTAACTGATTTTATATTCTTTCTAAAATATCTTCTTTATTGGCTTGCTTTTTTTTTTCTCAGTGACAAAAATACCTCTTAAATGCCTAAAATGAAAACTGAGCATGTCATAATCTATTCTATGATAGGCAGTGAATTTTTGAACTTTATTATTCCACAGTGTAGTGTCATAAATAAATGCAAACCAAGTTAGCAGTAAAGTTTGAAGTTTTTTTTTTTTTTCTTTGAAGGCCCAATTTAATTTAATCTTTGGTTGCAATGGGTTATTTTATCTTCTGCATACTTTATGCAAAGCAATTAAAACATTACTGATATACATGAGTTAAGCTAATATAAATAAATTGTTATCACTGCTATAGCACTAATAGTGTAAGATTAAAATGTACAACTTATATGGGTGCTGCCCAAAATGCTCCAGTATTAATGTGCTGGAATCAAACTTCAATGAGAGCATGCAATGTAGCTATGAACTACAACTGCATGAACATAGGAGGGTATACTGTAACACATGACATAGTAAGGTCAGTTAACATGAAAAAAACATGTTTCTCACATTTTTATTCAACTTATCCAAGCATTATTCAAGTTTATACAAGCTTTTCTGGACTTTGAGTGAGAGGCTATATATATACATATATATATATAAAACATATATAAAAAACATATATAAAACATATATATATAAAGATATATATATGTTTTATATATATATATATATATATAGGAAGAAATACTTGTGGTTTAACACAAATTCAAAGTAATTGTCACATTTTTGCAGACAATTCATATAAAATGAGTATCTAACCTGATACAATGCCTGATGTTAAAGCATGTTGAGCTGCTTTCACAGATGGTAACACTTTCATAAATCCACTTTTCCATGTAGATGTTCTTGTTCTAAGATGGTACCTTTGGAAAAGAAAAAAACCACAAGTTCTTATAACAGCAGTCAAACATCTGTTGTTTATTTTCTACATCTTTGAAGTAAAAACTGAAATAGGTACTTCAGTTCTCAGCAGAAATAATGGCTTCACTAGCAAGTTAAGAAGTGCTTTCAATTTCAAACAATAGTTTTGAGTGGCAAAATATTATAATTCTTATTATGCTTCTCCTTTTATGCTGAGGAATGCTGTAAGAACTTCAGTTCTAATCTGAAATTGAAATTTCACCTCCAAATGAGCTTTTACATGTATGCAAAAGATAGAACAGCACACGTATCACATTGCTCTTTTCAAGCTCAAAACAGAAGAAGGAGAGCTCTTCAGCTACATTTTTTTCCTTTCCCTCCCTTTAGTACCTGTTGTCTCGACTAAGATTTGAAAAAGGAAAACTACTATAGATTATATCTAAAATATAGTATTTCTATCCCTCTTATACTTCTCTGTATCTCTCACTAGCTCCTTCAAGGTCTTTACCTGTTTGCCCTCTTCCATTTCCCAGCAAATTTCCATTCCCATTATTAGAATTGTTATATGAATTGTTAAGAGAAACAATGGATAATGGCACCGGTGTTTTTACATCTAACACAAACCCTAAAACTGAGTCTGAACTCTATTTTTAATCAAACTATCTCAAATATTCATTAACCATAATTTACAAGAAATCCTCCAATTTAACAAGTGGCATAAATTAGTTAAAACATATGGCTGTCCTCTCTTTTTCTTCTACAAATTTTTCCAGTGCTTATTCAATATTTTTCTTCTTTTTCTTCTTTTTACTTAATTATTGTTTAATATTAAAATGGGATACTGAATATTAAATATGATAATTCATATTAAAAGTACTTAATATCAAAGAATATTTGCTATTAGTTAACCTAAAACAATAAGATATTAAGATGCTTTAAAAATTGCTTAATATTTAATATATTAAATGAATGCTTACTATTAAATATTGAAACTTAGAAATTGATACTTCAGAGTAAATATGCAAGAAAATACTAATACATTTCTATTTTCAAGATATCCAGACTTCACCATGAAGCTTGGCAGCTTGTATTCATTGTTTGACCTTGGAAGTCCAGATCTTCATTTTCCTTTTTCATTCTGTATTAACACATGCATAAGTATGTGTGCACAAGTATGCACACATATTATCATTTATATCGCACATTTTAACTATAAATTGAGCTGCAAGACAAATATATCCAAAAAGATAAGGTATTAATTCGGAAAGTTTGAGGAAAATATGAAATATGTGCATTACAGAATAATGATACCAGAAGGCTCCAGTAAAACGTAGATCTTGGTATCTGTAGACATGAAANAAAAAAAAAAAAAAAAAAAAAAGAAAAAGAAAAGAAAAGCAATCTGTTAATAGAACTTTTAATTTTGCACATTGACTCATATGTTCTCTCGTTTTCCAACTCTGTTGCCAGCATTGGTTTTCCTAAAGCATATGTTCCTGTGTCATATATTTCTAAGTCATATGCCTCCAGATACATCTACACAGATATTATGCAGATGCAATGTTATATTATACTATGCAATATTATATATTATATATATTAGTATATATAATAATGTTAAAAATGGAAGGGTTGTACACATGCACTAGACAAGCCCCATTGCAAGATTGTTAGGAAGTTACTTTTATGTCCATATACAGCTAATTAGATCAGGATACTGTGCAAGCAAGGAAGATGAAGCAAGACAGAAATGAGGGAAAAATTACACAGTCAGGGAGAAAAGAGTTGAATTGCCTACCATCTTGATTTCTTAATCAAGCAGAATTTAATGAAGGGTAGTTGAAAATGAGAAACAACTTTCTATATAAACTAATTAGTACATAGAATGCACCAATTTAAATTTGATAAAAACATTTTTTCCTCAATGATGACAAACATACAATCTAAGATGGAATTTTACTGCATTCTATATTAAAAGTTTTTTTTCTTTTTCTTCATTATAATCTCTGAAATGGGGAACAACTTGCTACATTGAGAATAAATATCAATGTGAGTGACGTATAAGCCAAAAGGTAGGCAGAATACATTTCTGAGAAACTGAAAAGACAGATCTTCCTGAAGATCTGAAGATCTGAAAACAGTTGCATAGTAGTATTTATAGCAGTATTGTCATTAATTCTGAGAGAATTTTGCATAAAACACTTGCTTTTCCATGTTCTCCAAAATTCACAGATTTCTCATACTATACTTCAGAAAGAAAAGAAGGACGTATCTTCTGTATGCCTGTTTTTTTTCCCGGCTTAAAATCTCTAGAGTTGCAGGCTTAGTACCAGCCCCAAAATGGGGTCTGCAAATGATGATGAATTGTGTTTCTGGAGTAAACTGGTCCAAACTGAGGAGCAACACCAGAGCAAAAAGAGGAGAAGACTTATCCAGCTCTGTAACACAGCAGGGCTTGCAGCGTTGCTGACGTTTGTGCCCATAGCACCATTTCACTGTTCATGCCTTCTACGAAGACGGGATAGAAGGAACAGAGTCCACGTTCTCACCTGTTTGGAGCCACGCACCTGGGAAGAGCACGGCCAGGCTGCCCTGAAGGGAGAGACCGCAGCAACAACACACACCACTACCACCACGCACCAGAGAACCAGCTGGAAAGGTGACTCAGCAACCAGGGCCTGGTCTGGTGAGGGCAGCCAGGGTCTGCCACAGCAGAGGGAGCACCAGGCAAGCCCAAAGTGAGGGACCAGCTCCAAGGTCAAGCCGGAAGATCGTGTGTGGGGGCCAGGTGTGGATCACTGAGGTAATGTGACCAGCCACAGCATCCCTGAGCATGAGCAGCCAGACCACCAGGAAAAAAGGGTTATGTGCTCTGGGCCATGACATGATTTTATATTTCATCAAAGCTTTTCCCTGGCATGAGAGATGATTCCTGCTGGCGATTCTCCAACTCCTGAAGAGACAATGTCAAAGCTTTTAAAATACTAAAAATGGAGCTAACAACAGAAACAACAGGCACTGCTACCACCCACCGCATCAGTGACAATTTTTGACATAAACAGTATCAAGAGCAAGTGCATTTATTTGGAGCATTTCTCCTTTCCCCACTACCCTCTTAGAAAACTACACCATAAAAACTGTGCACAAAGTTCATTCATTGAGAAATATCTTGAGGTTTGACAGCTCTATTGAACCTACAGTATTAAATCAATCCTCTAAGAAAATGGTATTTGAAATGTGCATGACGAACATTCTCTATGCGAATGGCTTACATAGGAACTAAATCTGTGCATCTGCTTCAGAGAGGAAGACTTGTACCCTTATGTGAAATACATGAGTTCACAGCAACTTAGAAATCTGCTAGGCACCTGAAGCACATTCTGGAAGCCTGGTGCCAAAATGTCCAGTAAATGTCAAATCAACCCACACAAATTTATTTAATGCAATGTCCAAATTAAAAAAAAAAAGTCTAAAAGAGAAATGAGATTTTCACATGATTCATTTGCTTTACTCTGAGTTACTACAAAAAAAAGCAAAGAGGGAAAGACCTATTCGAGTTAGGTTTCAAATGGAATCAGTGCTCTGACTAAATTTCATAATTGGTTTAAACTTAGATACAAAATCTAACATCTACATTCTTACACGAAGGTACAAAGACAATTATATAGTCTTCTTATACGGTTTTTATTTCTTAAAATACTGGATTTTGGCAAAAGATATGTTTAATGTAATTATTTAATAATGTTTAATAAATAAGGCAATTAACACACAATATCATCTATGGATTTGCATAAAATAGAAAACAGCTTTTCCCCTGGGGGATTTACATACAGCAAACTGGCTCTTTTGTAACAGCCCCTTCTGCAGCAGCCCCCTGTTATCACAAATGATTAGTGGATCACTAAGATACATCGTCTATTGGAGTTAGCAACAAACACACAATGATTTAAAAAAAAAAAAAGTATGTTTGATATGTGAAGTCAGTAGAGTTCAGCTAGCTACAGCTGCTGACATTTTCCTCTGAAGATGGATTCCCACATGACAAGTTTCCTATACATCTGAGAAGCCCAAAAAGCTGAAGCACACAAGTAAAAGAGGAGAAAGGAAGAAAAGGACAACATATGCTAAATTGAAGTAAAAACAAAGCTAAAACTGATGTCATAAAATTAATAACCTTGATGAAGATTTACTCAATTCTTCTGTACTAGCACATGAAAAGAAAACAAGCAGTGTAATGGAACAATTTTCCTTCTCCCCACTGAACATAAGTCATGAACCAGACAGTAATGAATTCTAGCAGCTACCACAGGCTTGATTCCCCATGCTACACAATCCAATTGCCCTCCAAGTGATAAAACAGGTGCACACATTATTTCACTCTCACCTTCTCTACTCAGGCAACCATCAAGCTAGAAACTAATCTTGGATCATCATCATGAGGGATATTAACTAAAATGAACGATCAACTTGGTTCAGCTTTCCATAGACAAAAAATACCTACACTTTGTATTTAACACAATTAACTACAGAAAATGATCAGTGGCCAAATTAATTAATTTTTGTTCAAAGCAGAATTTGTGGGATGATTAAACATTTCTTATGAAAACAGAGATCAAAAGTAGTCCTTGGATCTACTTACCGAACTAATTGCTGCTTTAAGATTTATCCTTATAACCCCATTGTACAACTTTGTTGATATTGAGTTATTAATAACAACTTATTAAAAAGCATAATAAAGAGGCTGTGACTTACAAAATATATATTTTTATAGTGACTTGTCATACAGCTAACTACATCTTGATGCTTAGAAATATCAGAAAGCCACCCAGCACTATTTCACATCACACAGAAGTGCTACCCCACGCAGGATCCAGTGCTCAGGAGGCTGAAGGGTTCTAAGATCCACAGCAGCTATGTAATTCAGATCTGTTCTAACTGTTTTCTTGTAGATCGGACAAGAATACAGACGTGGATCTTTTGAAGCTGAGAAGAGAGAAGAGACGTGAAAATTAGTGAAATGAGCTTAACCACTCTGGGCCTTAAAGGTCTAGACACAAGACAAATGTAAAATCTAAGCTATTCCTCTAAGTTATCTTAAAATCTAAGTAGGCCTTGCTTTTGGAGATGCTTTGCTCTCTAACAAGTTTCCAATTTAACATTCAACTTCAGATATTTCTAGTCCTTCCCCATTCCTATTCAACATTTCCTTTTGTATATGCAAAAAAAAAAAAAAAAAAATTATATAATCTAGATTGTAATCCTTCACTTACCTATTTTTTTATTATTCTCACAGACATTTCCCGCCTCCAAGATTAAAATATCTGAAATAAAAACCTCTCTCCATCTATTTCTTTTTTCTTATTTCTCAGGCATAGCCTCTTCCAAAAAAAGTATTTATATACATATATATAAATTTGTATATAAATATGTATAGGTGCTCGCACACTGCATAGATACAGTTTACAGTTCCTCCTCACAACTGTTTACACAGTTGTGTTGAGATAGGGGAAAGAAGTTACTCAGGTTCAGGTTTG
The DNA here is from genome assembly GCA_013398315.1 of Nothoprocta pentlandii. Classification (NCBI taxonomy): domain Eukaryota; kingdom Metazoa; phylum Chordata; class Aves; order Tinamiformes; family Tinamidae; genus Nothoprocta; species Nothoprocta pentlandii. The sequence goes on along the minus strand of VZSG01000306.1, from coordinate 892,693 downwards.
GGGGCATCAGCTTATCAGTCGGTTTGACCATGACCTCGGGCTTACTGCCATTTCCCAACAATCTAGGAGACACATTCTGCAGTTATCCTGGCTTCCAGTACATACACTTCAGTTATGTAAGCATTCATATTGGATGTTCACCTAGCTCTTCAACATGCCAATGAGAAAAATAGACTAGCTTCATTTATCACACTCCCCAAATACACCAATATACAAAACCAGGCCTTTTTGTTTCCAATTTTATGTTAATGATGATGCTCCTATGATGATAGGAGCAGACATTAGCATTACAATAATTATGTGTTTTTACAGAAAATTATGATCTCTGATTGTAGATGAAATATAATGCTAATGGAAAACTAATTGCAAGTGTGTTTGGCTGATGAGTCAGAATACAGCTCATTCGTAATGGGTTTTCAAGAAGTTATCAATACCATTAAGACCAAAAGGTACTGACCAATCTAATAATCAGAGCAAAAAGTAGCTATTATCAATTACAAAGAGCCTAGCAAAAGAAAAGGCAAAAGGTCTTTATAATACGGAAGACTGGGAAACCTCCCTTAACAAACAAGGAAGATTCAATATGTAAGAAGGACTAGTGAGAGCCTCAAGAAATCACTACACCCTAAATAGACACTCATGCAGTTGAACAGAAAGTTGCACTGATTCTGTGAAAACTACATCCTCTATGAGTCAGACACTTACTGTTATTCTCAGCATATATCCTTATAACCGGCATCATCTCGAAGAGCACCTTGGGTTTAGATTCAACCAGTCTCATGTTTCTTCTGTCCCAACCAGCTCCTTCTAGATACAGCCCATACACATAGACACCTTCCACAGGTGGTTTTGTGATGTCCTCCTTCATCCATTTAGTTACCTCATTGCACAGGACTACGCTGTCGAGAGCCCATCCTTTGTTTGCTCGTGTTATTTCCTGCTCGAAACAGCAAGAAAATCTGGAGGTTAGAATTCCAAGGGTGGGCAGAGCAATATTTCAAATGAGCACAAAGCACTATTTTAATTTCTAATTTATTAAAAACATATTTGTAGGGTATGGTCACAAATTATCCTCTTAAATACAGAAGTTTTAATCTTTTCTGATGTCCATTTTTTCTGTAGTCTGACCTTTAAGTGTTAGGGTGGTACTGCAATAAAGCTTCTTGTCCTTTTTTAATCTTTATATTATATACATTAGCCTAAGACCACAGTAGTAACCTAATGAGCGAATGCCAGTGGTAGCTGGTCCTTATGAACATGAACATTTTACAGCTTTCATGCAACAGGAAACCATAACTGCATGTGCTATAATTGAATAAAACAGTTCTAATGAGAAAAGCAAATGCCAAATTTGTTGCATACTTTGGGGGGTTATCTTCCTTTTCTTAAAACTCTAGTCCTCATTAATTACTTTCTTAATACTGAATGATTGTTCACTAAGCTTACAATACTACATAAACTATCAAAATCCCAGACAAAACAAGGACATAGCAGTGTTACAGATTCAAAACACACTTGAAATTTAATCAATAATTACTTAGTGCATTGGACAACACCCATTTATTCCTGCCTAATCCCATATTAATTCATGCTACTATATCAAGCAATATCTATTTTTCTTTTTTTTTTTTTTCAGGTTTTTGAAGAAGTTGGAAGTATTTGGAAAAAAAAGGAATGAAATGGTTATAGATCAACTGCTACCCTGACTCTTCATTTTTTTCCATCTGCATCTTTTCTCCAAGCTTAGGTACAAGAAAACACCCCAGTTTAGGATTACTGAAAAGATTTTTGAAGTGTTTTTTGAAGTGTCTTATTATATAAATGCAAGATTCTTTGCCTGTAGCTTTAGTAAAGTAGTCCACTCATTGGACTTCCAAATCGACATCCAAAAATCACAGTACTCAGGTCTCAGATAAAGAGGGGAGATTATTTCCTTCTCTCAAAGTCTTCAGTATGTTTCCTCCAAAACTTAGGTTACTGTCTTTGTTCCCACGGGATTCCCATCTGAGGATTTTCTCCAGTTTGACAGAGGAAACAATTATTGTCCAAACATATCTATCAACATACACATGTTCAAAATTTTATTGTCCTCTTTTCAAAAAATAAGTAGCTCACTTGTTAAATGCAACTTGCATGTTGAGTAAGCAACTATCAAATCCAAACTGGTACATTAATAGGTACAAACTTTGTATTTGATACATAAGAATAAAGCAAGCTCTCTCATATTTCATGCAAAGAAACTGCATTTTTAGAACTGCAGAAGTATGTTAGAAAACTAATTAAAGAGTAAGTGTTCTGGTAAGTCTCCACTACGCAATGATTCAATACAAAGAGAAAAAAAAATAAAAAAGGAAAATAAATTAATAGAGTTACCACCTCTTACAGGGACACCTTAATAGTAACAATATGGACTGCCTCTCCTCCATACCTTTATAATGTTCTAAGGCAGATTCTATGTACTTGGTGCTGGGGTCAAAATAGGAAATATATTTTCACATGCTAGTTGTTGATAATGAAGAAACTATATGTGGAAGAAGACCGATTCTCTTAAGAAATTTTAAATGGTTATGCAGCCAAGATTCCCCCATTGGAGTCAAGCATATCCCTCAAATTTCAACATACTAATATATGTTAATAATGAAATACCTAATAAAGGCAAAAAGAGACTTTAAATACAATTTACCTGTCTCATTGCTGTTAAAAACCCTTGAGGATTAAAAAATCCTGTCATCCAGAAGCAATTCGGTCGGCTTTCAAAAATCCAATTGTGAAATTGGTGGTTTCTTTCTAGAAGCTCAGTAAACCAGAAGCCAAGTGTGCTGGAAGCCCAAGATGCCTAAAAATAGCAATAAAGTGTCTTTTTGTTTTTTTTTTTAATCTCATCCAATGTTTTTTAAAGCATTGTATTTATGCAAATAAAAAGTAATTTTTCACAAGGTAGTAAACAATAGTATATAAATATATTTTAAGTTCTTATTTTACCTAAAACCTTAACCTGATAAATGTTTTGTAGGAGGGGTAGACTAGAGGTCACCAGAGGTCTCTTCCAAACTCATGGTTCCATAACTACAAGTCTTAGTCTCAAAGAGCAGCATCAGTGCAGTCCATGAGTATGGTGGCTGCTGTTTTTGAAAATCCATCATACTGTTTGAAATTGTTGTCTTCTCTCTAGCTTTCTATCTTGATAATATGCAACAGTTTGTTAACGTGGGAGAAATCTATGATTGTAAATTTCTTTTCTATTTTTAATTAAAAAGAGAAGCCTGTTTTTTTGACTATTCTTTTTCCAGTCCCAAAACTACCAGAGCAGTCCTGCTTAACATCTACACTTCTATTTGAAAAACGTATTAATTGTATACCTCATAGCTTAATCCAGTTCTGCAGAAATAAACACCTTTTTTTTTTTTTTTTAATTAAGTGATGTAGGTAAACTAATCAACACCTACTTTTTTCCAGCTAGCAGGAATTCTTCCATCATACATGCAGTCTAAAGCATCCCTCAGATTTTCATTCATAATAATTGTTCCATCAATGGCAAGTTTTAGATCAGTCAGAGTGCTTCTCACTAACGTAATAACCCTCTGCATTTGATCAATCTCCTGTCGCAAAAATATGTTCATAGGCTGAAATGGTCCCATGTTCTTTAGCTTCTCTTTTACCTGTAGGGAGGAAACCAAAGCCACTTTAATAGAAGTAAAAGCTAAAGACAGCATTATGTCAAGGTTGGGCAGAAAACCATCTAGACAGGTATAAGGTCCTAGGGAAACTTCCATTAGAGTGAATTGGTAAATCCTAGCATTTCTTTCTCAAGATGGTGAAAACAGAAAATCATCTAATTACTAAATCTTCTTACTACCTAAATGGGCAGGTGGCTGCTTTGGGAATCTGTCAAAGCTAACCCTTGCACAAAATATGGCCTTTATTTTATGATGGTATGAAGATAGGTAAACAGAGTGCAGCAGATTGCAGTGTCCATGCATCTTGTCATGAATAAATGTTTTCTAAGTGTAAGAAAACATGTTCACCTTCAGAGGTATCCCATCTCTCAAACAAGCTGAAGAGAAATGTTATTTTATAAAAGAAGCACCTATGAGACAGGAAGTGTCTGCTATAAACAAAGCAACAGGGGCTGCTAAGGGTTAATATGGTTCCTGGGATACTAACACTAGGCTTCTACCAATGAAACCTGCCACTTACCAAGTTCCTCAGCAAACAATTCTGTGTGGAAAAACACTCCCTACTAGAAAGTAAAGCTGCCTAAAAATATCTTGAGGATGTATGCTGAATCCCAAAATAAGACACATGTTAAAGTTGTAGTACTTCTAGGAGTGTTAAGGCACTTGAAACATCAACTAGGTTGTTTAATACAATGTCAACAAGCTTAGCTGAAAAAATGATGACCTCCCACTGTGCAGCTGACATCTTAAGTATAAGTGGTTTGATATTTTGAAAAAGCTATTACAACAGCTCTTCAGTGCACATATAGTGACTTCGTTATAAAATCTGAGAGTCTGGTCAGGCCTCTTTAAAGTGTGTTTTTAGAGGACTATCTGAATGAATGAATTCAGAGACATTTTTAGAAAAATTAATGCCTTTTTTTTTTTTTATTTTAGTAAAACACAGCAAGATGGAACAAAGCCACCTTGGGCATCATTTCATTAACTCACTTCAAATGGTACATAATCAGCAGGAAGCTTCTCCAGCATATCATCAGCCAGTCTGGCCACAACTGCTTCTCGCGTTTCTCCTCCTCCACCAGAGCTATCCTTGGGCTGAATGCTGAGGGTGATGTCCAACACATTCTTGGAGAGTGTACTTTGGTAAGTGATACCAGCATTGGGATGCAAACCAAACACTTCCGGAGTGTCGTAAGCAGGCAGACTCTACATAATCAAATACAAAAAGAGCACAAATGCAGGTGGATTTATTTGTTTACCAAATATAAAAAAGCTAGATTACATTTTAACATAAGAGGCTTTTTTAAATTCCCATCTTGTAGCTCTTTTCAGTCAGTCGTCTTGTAAATATCTTACTGAAAGTTATGTTAAAGCCCAAGCTACACTGTACTTAAATTCATTTTTAACCTGTGTAGATTATTTTAAGTCAGATTATACACTCATATCACTACATTATTATTATTATTATTATTATTATTATTATTATTATTATTATTATTATTATTATTATTATTATTATTATTATTATTATTATTCCTGTGAGGCTGTACCCAACGTCTTGACTCCCATTCTATGTTCTTTTCAATAACTGTATACCTTCAGGTACATCTCACAAGAGAATCAAATAATAATAATAAAAAAAAAAGTGATAAAGACATTAGAATTATACCTATTTACTGATGTTAGTAGTAGACATGCAGACTGTTAGAAAACAATAAAGAAACTGTTAGAATCTGCAAAGGAGAAATGGAGAGACTCAGGAACCTGTAAGAAACTTCTGTTGAAGTTTCTGTTGAAACACCTATGAGTTTACCAACCTGTATGTATTGAAGATACTGATCCACCATAGCACATTTAGGTATGCTGTATCCTTTGTAAAAGCAGAATTCTTGACTGAACATATTTTCACTGAACCAAAGTTTTACAAAAGTGTTCATCAGTCTTTTGTCATAGTCATCTGTCACTCGGCCACCATACTGGATTTCACCTATCATGTAACGAACAGTACTCCAGGAGATCCCCTTAAACCAAGAAGAAAGCAGGAACTTCAGCTAATGCTCTTGTCACCCATTTATGTCTTTCTTAGTAACAGGGCTGAAATATCAAGTCTTGCATCTCTGTCTCTTTTGAAATAAAGGTATTTTTCACTAAAATACCAATTCTTCCAATTCCAAATACCAATTCTGCCAATTATTTCTTCATTAAAATACCAATTACAAAGTGTCTCTGTCACTGTCTCTATATAATAACTGACCAAATGAAAGCCAGGAATTCTTCCATAGCCTGTGAAGTTACAGGCTGTTACAACTTTCTATTTCTTTATGCTGCCAAGATAACTCGGAAAAAACATGTCTTAAGATTTTTACTCAAAATAGAAAGAAATAAAACAGTATTTAAAACACAGTGAAACTTTTTTAATTATTTCACATATTTAAAGCTGGAAAAAAGGTTTATATTTTAATATACTTATTCTTAAGTATCATGGAAGAGATTTTATTTTGTTTTTTTTATGCACAAGTTAAGGTAGACAATTAACATGCCTAAGATTAAATCTAATTTAAGTCAGCTGCTTTACAGACAAGCAAGCCACCTTCCCCACAAAAACATTAATTACCTTCTTGATATCCATAGCATCCAAGTGGTTTTGAATGAACTGCACAGTGGCATTGAAGTCAGCTTGGTTAAACTCATAGGGTATGTTCCAGCCCAGGGATCCAAACTTGCGTCTTTCTTGAACAGTGGAGTGCAGAAAGGCCACAGCATACAGCATGGGTTTCCACTGTACCAAGTTGCTGACATCTAGTAAATCCTGGCTGACACCTGCCAATTATAAGTGAGCTTTATAAGAAACACAGGAATAGTATTTTCAGAATTACTTCAAAACCGTACTAAAAGCTCACTCCTGGAGACAATCAAGTGAATTCCATCAGCTTCCAAGAGTAAATTATTGCTCTACAAATTACTCTATTCTGGCTGAATTCACGTAAGTGTTTTTTTTCCAGAGACACTTTGATTATAGACCTTCCACTGCATCCAAAGTGAAGAGCATTTAATAGCCAACTTTTTGTAAAAAAAGTCAAAACCCAAATTTTCTACCAAAAGAAACAATCAGCCTAACAATTTAAACTGTTTAGAAGCATTTCAACCGAGATATTGAAATCCAATACCTGAGAAACGAAAAATTATTTCCATGTTCTGCTCTCCAATTAGATCTGGCATTAGAACTTCAGCAGATCTTCTCTTCCTTTTAATTTCTCAACTTCTAGTTCATACTAAGGATCAAGCTGTGCCCTAGCACTGATGTACATGGTTACTCGTACTAGTTCACAGGTTCTATCAATAGCTCCAACATAACCACCTGATAGCATCAGAAAGTCCAAAAAACAGCAAAATTTAATTTTGAATCACTACAATTCTTACACTCCACACTTACCAGCATACGTTCGCTTTAGTCCAGCTCGGAGTCCCTGTGGAGGTTCATTAGTGAATTTAATAGACATTTGAAGAAGGGTGATTGGGAACTGTTTGTGAATTTCAGTTGTCATCCACAATCGAAACCCTTCATGGACAGTCTCCATCTCTGTGATTGTGTCCATCAACTCATCCAAAAAGCCAAGTCCAAGGTGGCAATTCTGCAGAAGAGCCCAACCTCCCTAGTACAAAAAAATATATATATGCACAGTTATCAATTGTATTTGCAAACTGAAAGTACTAAAATCATTCTTTAATTATGATCTGAATTAGGAACAAAGAAACTTCATATCTAAGCTATAATAAATTATATCATATTCAAATACTTGTGAGGATTGTTAAGGGAAGAAATCCTCCACAGTCAGTTTTGCACTACTACACTTTTTGCACTACAGTTTTGCACTACAGTTTTGGTCATTTTGTGGGGTTTGTTAACTTGTTTGGTTTTGTATTTTTAATCATCTCATCAAGAACTCCTTATTCATCCAATCTGATCTTTTGACGTAGTCCCTCTGCAGATTTCACTCTTCTTTCTCAATTAAGTAAATTTCAATATGTCTGGATATGGTCACAGTCATAATAAGCACATAGGTACATAAATCTTGCTTTTAATTTAGGGCCATAATTCCACTGGTCCTCAAAAAGGAAGATTAAAAATAGTTTTGTAGACAGAGAATACTGCTAAATCAGGCTGCTCACAAGAGCTACAGGCTTGGAATGGTGTTGTGCTACCAAACATAAGTACTGCACTTCATTAAGATGTTTTGTATACCTCTTCATTAAGAGGGTATGTGAGACAGCGTGGAAAAATAATTGCCTTTCTCTTAAATAAATGAAAGAAGCTCCATGCTTTTATCTTTTGAATATGGTTCCTCTCCTCTTCTAATTAGCCTGTAATGTTAAGTTGTCAAATTCCAATCTGAGACAAAAGTCAGAGGAAAATTATACAGTTGTAGAGACAGGGAAGAAGCCCGTAACTAGGAGTAAGGGAAGGTCAATCTGTTCACATCAGCAGGCAGAGCAGTACTATTGCAGACAAAACATGTTAAATTGGAACATCTATGCTTTTCTTTTCTACACAAGAAATTTGATTCTTCAATTACTATGTGCTCTACTTGCGAAAAAAAAAAAATCAGTTTGTCCATTACAATTCAAAATCCAGACCACAGCAATACCAAAGGCTTTGCTATAAAGCTTAATTTTTCTCAAGGTTATACAACAATTGATAATGCATATGGAACTCATCTTCATTTTATAAACCATGCTTGTATTGCTTATATATACATGTTTGTATATGCTTGTATATAAAAATATACAAAACAAAAAAGTGTTTTTTGAGGCATATTTTGTATTTATGTAATCCAAATAATTTATCAATTCAGATATGCTCATCAATCACAACCTACAGCAAAAATTTCATTTAGTAGAAAATTGTCAGTGTTTGCTCCACATTAAAAAGTTTGCAGCAGTCAATTTAAAGACTGTGAAAGAACAACTCTGTTGCTTAGGACACCTCTTTATAGTCCCTACATCAGCTTTAACCACATACATACAACTTCATTTAATGACAAAGTTTTCATTTACAAGCATTCAAAACAGATACAGAAAGGATTTGTGTTTTTGTCTCTTACATGCACCATAGTCTGCTGTAGAAGTTTACGAGCGTGGACTTCTTGTCCCTGGCCCATGGAAACATAACGTGTTTCTATCTTCAGTCTTTTCCCCAAAGCAATTATTGAGTCAGTAGGATCAGAGCCCATGGAAAGAAAGCAAATAAGAGGAGTATGTGGATCTGATTCTTCCCATGTCTTTTCCAAGTCCAGAATGACTCCTTCTGCATATTTCTCTCCCATAGTATCAATGATGTATTTTCTTGCCTATATAAAAGGATAAAATTTGAAGTTGGTATGCAATCACTTATTTTCTTCCAAGTCTAAATACTAAGAGCAAATAAACTAAATAGCAAAGGTTCCTCTAAATTTATATCTGAAGTACACAAATGCAACAGATTTATTTTTCCATATTTAACATACAACACTACATTTTAAATGCATTACTTCTTACAGCCTAATAGGATCTGTCAAAACGTAAAAAATAGCTATTCTACTATATCAGTACTGTTGTAGATACTATGCATTTAAACTGTTGCACATATAACCTACAATTACAATATAAGAAACACAATAACCTTATTAAACCTTCAGAGTTTTTAATGGTTTAAAGATGTTAGCTGCATTACCTAACATGAGAAGTAGAAAGAGAAAAAAAAAAAAAAAAAAGGAAAGAAAATACCTCTAAGCTTAAAAATCTACCTATCATTTTCAAATGTTACAAAAGCAGAGAAGGATAGGATAAGAAGATCAAATGGTATAGGAGGTCTTTTCCACTTTCATTCTTCATTCTTCTATTTTAAAACAAATAATTAACTAATAGTAGCAATGATCAAAATAGCTTCAAGTAGAAGTTTCAGAGGCACAGGTAAGACTGTCTCTGTCATTCCATAGTTATTTATTTATTTCAAATGTTGCTACATCAGTGTGTTCCTTTTTAGTAACAAATATAGCAGCTTCTTTGATGCAGTCTGAGTTAATTTTTCTAGTGTTCTTCCTCAGCACTTCTGACTTGAGAGCAATAATGCCTCTAATAACTGTGTTACTTCTCAGAGAAAAGATATGCAGCATTTAGAACCTGATAAATTATCAGTCTCCAGAAAACCAGAAAGAGTATCCTGTCCCCATTTACAGAAAAGAGAAGGGAAAAATTTTGCATGACCAGTTTCAGACATATAGCACACACCTGAGGTATACATCACACAGCAGCATTTAAGCTTCAACTGCCTGGAGCTACACCAATAAGTGCTCAGACTTTCTCTGGATCCAATCACAATGTCTAAAATTTGGCATCCACGAAATGAATATCACATAAATGGGGATGAGTTTTGGCTTCAGAAAATTGCCTTCCATCACCCTGGAATTGCCAACTACTGAAGATTTTTTTTTTTTTCCATTAGAGGAGCACAAAAAGATAAAAAACAGGTTCTTAGAAGCTGACTTTTTTAAAAATAGGTTTTATCATTTATTTGGCTTTAAATTTGCATTTCTATCATTTTTAAATAAATGGTCGGAAAACAATAATTTTGAACAGACTATCTCACAAATTATTGTAAGAGGGGTCTAGTAACTTTTTCATGAAAGAAATAATTTTTCAGTTAAACTGTTTTCATGTCTTACTTTTCCCTTAGCCTACCAAGTTCATGAAAAGCTTTAGTTCAGCTAAGCATCAGGATACCTCTACATGTCCAATGACTAATACTAGCAAGTACAGCCAAAAATACCTCCTGAACTAATATTGCAGAACTGGACCAAGAAAAAAAAATCCTAAATGAAATCTTATGTCAAGAAAAAAAAAATCCTAAATGAAATTTTATGTCCACAAAAAAAATCAATGGCTCATACTTTTTAAGTATATTGAGCTCATTTTATTTGCAAAGTCCCTGGAATGGATACATACGTTTCTGTCTGAAGAGAATTTCAGAAAAATCCATGTAAAGGTCCATTACAAAAATAGCTTTAGCATTAAAAAAAAAAAAAAAAAAAAGTATTGAACTGTGCTCCTGTAATAGTTGTTCCATGGAAACTGTGTCTGCTCTATAAGTGTACCTGAGCTATGGTCCTGTCAGGGCACCAAGATCTAATAAGAAGAAGATGTCTGAAGCAGTCCAGAGATTGACCATAGCCACTAGGAACCAGCTCTTCTTCGGGATTCTCACTGTCAAACCAGATTTTCCACTGTTTCTCTGCTCTGGCAATCTGCAATTATAGCACCAAGGGAGTAAATCTCACTAAAAAGACAAGTCATATTTCAAAAGCTACCAGCTCACAAACTTATAATGAGGGTCACAGACAGATCTAGCAAGGCTATTTAAAAAAAGACAAAATAAGCTTTCAGGGTTTTACTACAAAATTATACTAATCAGTGATGCCCTTAAGTATTTATATTCTGAAAAAAGGGACTACTACTAAGTATTTTCCATTAACATGATGGCATAGCAAGGTCAGCACACATTTAGCTAGGTTGCTTTGTGAACACTAGGCACATGGCTACTGTACTCACATGACCATAAATGTACACAAAATGCAATTTATTTACTCCATTAACTGTAATACACTTAATGTCCATTAAGACTATTCATACAGGTGCTGAACTTTCTGAGTACCCCTTCCCTCAGAATTACTTCCTGTAAACAGAATAACATTGGAATATGCATGATAAAACACAGTCTAAAAAAGTACAACAGGGACGCAAGAAAATCTAAAAACTTTTGGGAAGATGAGTCAAGCTGCATTGTACAATCTGAATAATGTCAAGGTATATCCTCTCTGGGAAGTACTATAACACAAATTGCTAAGCAGTCAGGACGACTACTCATAACCTTTACTCAATCACTTTCATTCTGTTTTATAAAATAAGATCATTTCCTGGCTCTGTGCTTTGATCCTCCCCAGATGAGAGATAGCGCTTTTAAAAACCTGTTACTTACTTGGTCAAGAATATCTGAAAATTGTCTAAGCTTACTGAGCTCCACCAAGTTCAGCCAAGTCATATCCAAGATCCATTTAGCTGGCTTGGGAGGACAAGTTTTAAGGTCTAGGGAAGCACCACCTGCAAAAAGTATGGAACAAGTTGTCATTACAGCTGTCAGAGATACCCAAAAGAATAAAAAAAAAAAAAAAAAAAAAAAAAAAAAAAA
>VZSG01000306.1:767269-872771 GCA_013398315.1 Nothoprocta pentlandii | reverse complement strand
TATATTTATTTTATATATTTATATATATTCTATATATATAAAATATAAAATCTATATTCTTCTATAGAGGACAGAGGTAAACCAACATCGAGCACTTAAAGTTTTGAGTTTAATATGAACGAAACATTAATTTTGGCTTTAAAAGTAGTCCTCCATAAAACTGTGATTAATTTTCAGCGTGTACACAAAGCATATACAGTTTTATTTGCAACTCCATATGGCTAATCAATTGTTCACACTAAGGGTTCTGCCTTGAGATACTAATCAATATGAATGACAGGAGTTTCCTGTCATACCCTCAAATTAACTCTATTATCATCCTTCAAACTCTTCTCTATATTTTTCTGGAATATGTTTTAAAAAGACTATGTTACTGCTGTATTTATAAATGTAGCCAGCAAGAACTTTACTCCTCTCATTTTTCCTGATGTGTCTTGCCTCAAACTATGTTTTAGGGCAATTACTGCCTTCTTTGCACATTTGCAGAATATTCAGCACCTGACATTCATGTTAAGACAACACAAATTATTAGAAATTTCTGATTAAGAGTATAACACTATCATGTCATTAATCCTCATTTTCTATACATTTATATGAAGATTTGTACCATATTAGATGTCTTTTACTTATTTTTGTTTTTTCTAATATTGAAAGTATTCAGCAAATGTTTTCAGACCTTATCAGACATTACCCAGCCAGCCTAAGAGTAATATTTTCCAGTAGTTTGTGTTTCATTAAAATAAATTTACTAAACAAATGGACTCTTTAGAATTAATAAGCTTCTAAGATATATTTTCATTGCTACCTGAATCTTATCTCTACCAATACACAGCTGATATGTCCTTTGTGCCAAATTAGGTATTGTATAAAAAAAAAAAAAACCTACCCATATTCTTATTACCTGAAGTTCATTTCTGCCTTCCTTATTTTTAATCCAAATTTTACCCTGTGCCTGTGGATCAATTAGTAATGGATAACGAGATGCTTTAGTGACAATGATCCCATTTTGTATGGATAAGTCATCATTTGGTAACCCTTGGAGGTTCCACTCGCTGATAGTTGGAGCATCAGCCAACATCTCTATGAGGTTCAGGTTGTGTCCACAGGGGATTTTCCGAGCTCTCATTTCCTTTTGCCAGTCATTTAAAAGCAGATTGCGGAACTCTTGGTTAAAGGGACCAGAATAGGACAGAAAAGCTGTAGCCAACAATACATCACCTTAAAAAGAGAAAATGGCAAACAAAATATTTTAACTTCCTGGATTCTGTTGGTGAAGGAGATGCATTCCCCTCCATTTTTTTACATTGTTTGGGTGATAGCTGGGAGAAAGAACTTCGCCCCATAAGCAAAATATATCTTTTCCTCGGGGCTCTAAGAACAGTACTAAAACAAATAAACATACAAAAAAGTCTAAAACAATGCTACATTTCAGTAGCTGCCATTCCTTACTTGTTCTTTACAGTGCATCTCAAGGAAACACAAGAAAAAGATAATGTAGTGCCTCAAAACGCCAGGACCTGCACAGTCAGGCAATGGCAGCAAAAATACTCGAACATTCAGTTCTAACACTTCAACATTTCATTGCACAATCATGACAGCAGGCTAAAGCAATAATTTTGTATAAATAAATAAATAAGCTTTGATTTAGGAGTGCTTATTACAGACAAAGCATTTATTTGCTTGCCCAAGCATTTATTTATAAAATCAAAACATACTTTCCAGAAACAGAAAACTTACAAAAATTAGTAGCTGCATTGAAAATTATTCACTTCTACAGATACACATCAGTACCTGAATATCAGTCTTTGCCTCCTCTGTATATAATTGCATTCTCACTTATAGACATTTTACTTGTCACTTGTTAATATACCATTCTAAATCTTCAGTCCAACAGCATCTCAAATATGTACAGATTTTTATATGTCAAGTAACAACCTATGCACAGTATATACAGTGTTATTGAGTTACATTTTTTTCAGTAGAGAGTTTTCTCTCTTTAGTAAGAGAATTATCAACAACTATTCTCATTTTAGCAATAGATAAGGGAGCTCCAAAGAGAGAAAAATTTAAAATTCACATCAAAGCCTTAATTTTCATTACCAATTACAGCTCCAGACTACCTTACTCCCAGGTTCAAAGGTGTGGATAAATACCTACCCACTAGCCTCTTGGTTTGCACAGCAAATTCTTTGCTCTGCTCTGTCCACCTCTCTTTTTCACCTGCCAGACCGCTTATAAGGCTTGATGCAGTTTGCATTTTATGCCGGCAGTGTTCAGCATCTTCAAGCAAAGTCTAGATGAGACCATACCAAGCAATATGATTTACAGTCATGTATATGAGAGAGCAGGGCAGCCTCTGCACCCAATGAAACCAGCACTTCAACAACAGCCCAGAAAACTATTTTCAAACATTGACTGTTTTGTTATACAGGGAGAGAGCGAAGAAGGAAGGATTATCAGTGCAAATTATCAACATCTAACCTGAAAGCAATTTAACTTTTATTTACCTCACAGCTTTCATGTTGACATACATGTTATAGGGTGTGTGAAATGCCTGGTACTCATTAACTCTAATAAATTCTGCCTAGTATTTCAAATACATTATATACTGTACATACACATTAAAGAAACTTGATGTTACAGTAGTAGGCACGATAAAAATTAACATAAATATTATATTTTTGGGAGGGGAGGGGTTGAATTCAGAGAGCGAACATTTAAACACTCTCTTTTCTGTAAAGGGAAGTTCACCTGCTTTTCTCCCATGGCTTTTTCATACTCTGCCTGCACAACATCTAGTTCTTCTTGCTTGGCACCTAGTTCTGCTTGAGCCTTCTGCAGATCTAGCATAGCAGTGGCTAGGCGATTCTCCTGGATTGCCAAGTTAGCCTACAAAGCATACAAATACAAAGTGCACTCACACATAGGACATATGACATCTCAGAATACTTGGTAAAAAGTATTTCAGATAGATTTTCACTGCACTACATTTGAAAACCAACCTGCTCAGTAGGATTTTCATCATCATTAAAATCTTTTATTTTGATTGTACAATGCATTAACTTCCTTCCACTACCAACTATTTAAGGAATTGGTCTAAAATGATTTAGGGGAAAAAAATGAAAAATAAATTCTGAGAAGACTACTCCTTTTCCAAATCTTACACAAAACTTAGTCTGATCTGGGTTGCAGAAAGACTGAAAGATCACCAAAAGCCTGTTTACTTTTTCCATATATTATCACTTTGTCTAATAAAGATACTACCCACAAATCTTGTTTCACTCTATGCCATCCATTCTACAAATGTAAAGCTATTTGATGCTAAAGTCTTGCTTGACCATTCTCTTCTTGCATTGAATATTTAGGCCTGTAATTTTCTAAATAACACTGACAAGAGTCTCTATATTCTACTTCTGAACTCAGATAATGAATATTAGAAGGACCAAATCTTGACATTTTTTCATACTTAATTAGGGTAAAGCAATTGCAACATGGAATTGAATTACTTCTGCTGCTTCATCCCCATTCAGAAGCGGCCCAGAGGCATAAAATTGCATAATCTCCTTAATAATCTTGACAGTTTGCAAGCAGCAGCATATTTCAAGTATATCATAGTATAGGATTATGATTTTCAAGATAATTCCTACAGAGGCATTCACCAACTGGTATAAAGCAGCTGATGTTCACAGCCCATAAAATTCTCAAAGGCCCACATGGAAGGAGAAGAGAAAGAGAAAGGGTTTTGTCTGTCTGCCATTGATTAGCAGATTTACCTTCAAGGGTAACACTTCTTTGTTGATGGAAAAAAATATAGCCATAGCTTTGGTCCATGAGCAAAGGCCAGCAACATTCCCACACACTCGCTTGGCTGTCTCTATGTTGTAGTCCGTCATTTCAAAATAGGGGCTCAAAAGCTCTACCACTTCTTCATTAATTGTGTCTTTTGGAAATTGCTGCAGAAATATGTGAAATAGATGTAATGAATGTTATATACCGATAATATATGTGTAAAAGATGTATTTTAGCATACAAGGAAACTATCAAGATTTAAAATGTTGTTTAGAAACAGCTGATATAAAGTTCTACATCTCACATATTTTGAGAACTCACCAACATTGTTCTACCTTCTCTTTTTACAAACTGATTTGTCTCTCTATGATCCTCATTGCTATATATTAACCGTGAAGGTCACATCATTAAACCACAGTGTAAAATACTGCTCAGAACAGCTCTTCCCTGAAATTCAGGTATGTTTATTAATGCACAAGAAGTAAATATTTGAAGCCCTACAGTAAATTTAAAATCCTTTCTTACATAGATGCAACATGAATACTATATAAATGAGATTCACGACACTACCAACCATACCGAGATGTTCAACTGTGTCACTGTGATTTCCCACTGGACCAGAGACCAATTAAGTAAGGTCTTAGTGTGATTATAATTGCAGGAGTTTATCACTAGTGAAGAGGAAACATTTAATTGAAGTAGCAGTTTTTAAAGTTATTTATATTCCTTGGATTATAAAGACAAAATTCCTCAAAATAAAGAAACTGAAATTAATGACAACTAGTGATGCAAGACAAGGTATGATTTGTTCTCCAAGTAGATTAATAATAAGATTAACAGTCTAAATTATGCAGTAACACAGATTTATTCACCAGTTACTCTTCCCATTACTATATTTATATTCTATGAAGTGAAAACCCCCCAAATTTCAAAAATTCTTATGTTATACATCCTAATCATCATCCAGTTTTTCAGAGGTCATTATACAGTGTATAAAGTTGAAAGTTTAATTAAAAATAGGCAAGAGAAAACAGCTGTTTTAAACAAGCTTTAAGTAAATGGATAGATAACAGTTATTCAAATGCTTAGAGTTTTAAATCATTTGTCATTGAAGATAATTTCATTACTTAGTACAAGTTATAATTGATTTATGATCTGAGTTTGCCTGATGGATTCAAGTTTATTTCATTACGACATACTGATTTTTAAGCCCTTATTGTTTCAAGAATATTGTATATCTTATTCTGATGCACATTTGTTCTCCTATGAACAACACATAAAATGCTTTCCTCAATTGTCTTCAACTGAAAGAAAATACGGAAGCAAAGGTTATAGAGGCACCTGTAGGTTTTGTAAAAAGTTCCCTGCTGTCATCAGCTTCAAAGATTCTTGCCATGATGGGATGACAGAGCTTTTCTCCTGATCAATTTTCACATTGTTCAGTTTCCTTTGGAAAAGCAGTAACACACAATCCATGATACGCATAATAAGGTGAGGAGGTCGACCCAATGTACGGACAGTGGCAATATCTGCAGGTTTTATTGTCTATAAAGTTCAAACCAAAAAAAAAAAAAAAAAAAAAAAAAAAAAAAAAAGCAATTATTGTGATTGCTCCTTTAATAAGGCATGGGGCACAAGTGCATCCAAAGGAGTGGAAAAAAATATATATATTATATTTACTCAAAAATGATTTTACCTCCAAAAATGTGAGCTTGCCCTCGAGGCACCTAAATGCTTAAAACTACCATGCCCTTCTGTTCTATATTTGTTATATTTGTTATATATTTTTATATTTGAGTATCTGTTGTAGAAGTCTTTGAGAAAGTTAAAGAAATTGCAATTGTATAATCCAAATTAACTCTTTCCACTCTCATTGGCTATGATGCCATCAACTCTCAAATATTTTCATTCTGTTCTTCAAGAATCAAGGTGGTCAGAGAGTGTTAACGACTTCTCCCTCAAACTGGAGTCCCTTATCCAGAACGGCCAGAAAAACTTATTTATATTTGATTTTGAAGCCTTTGATTTCAAAGGCCACAGCTATTTTGAACAGTCACAATACTCTTCAGCCATCGCTACTACTGGAAAAGAAAAACTTCCAATAAATCTACATAAAAATTGATTGCCTCCAACAGGCTACACTGATGAATTATGATTCAGTTATTACCCTACCCAGGGATTCTGGATTTTAGCTCTGCAATTGCAGTATAGCCCTGACACAGTAGCAAGGTTTTCTTGGGATGTAATTGTCCTCCCGTGAATATCTAGCCTATGAGAGACTCAAAACACAGTTTTAGGCCACTTCTGTTACTAGTTCTTTCAAGGAGCAGCAAACCTGCAAGGCAAAACAGCAGGTGGGCTTCTCATTTGAAGTAGCATGGACAGTTGTAAAGAAAGGTACATTAGAATGAAAAAAGAAAAAGTCTTCCTGATTTCTGAGAGAATAGGAAGGTATCTCACAGCTTGATTTTTCTCAAACACTAGCTTACAAACTTTGAGGTTTATTCATCACTCCTTCAGGAGTTTCTTTCATTCCTGTTTGTTTCTTGACATGCCAGTTCTCTGCCTGTCTACACTGTCGGAGCTGTTTCAGCATCCACTGTTGCTGTTCTGCCTCAAAATATCTTGTGAGATATTATCTCTTAGTAGACAGACATGAAGATCATATGAAGATCATATGAAGATCATATGAAGATCATATGAAGATATGAAGATCAACAAAAAGTAATTCTTTTTTCATCACTAATGAGGCATCATATAAAGATCTCAGTAAGAGTGGCATCAATCTATTCAAAAAGCTTCACAGAAAGAACAGATTGAAAGAAAGTCTCATGGTAAATTTGAGTAACAAAACATCTCAGAAACCAGGAGAAATTTTCCCAGAGAAAGCAGAAAAGGCAGATGAGCAAATACAGTCAAAACGCAATTCACTTGGGAAAGCTTAAAATAAAACAGGAGATTTATATTTGGATGCAGTGTTTGCTTAGGGAAGGCATTAATGTCTTAATTCATTGCACACATGCTATTTTTCCTAACAAGAGCAAGATTTTGACATCAGTGTAACAGCAACCTGCAGTACAAAGTATATCACTCTTTCCAGTAAAGGTAAAGATTTCTCTCTGCTGCAAAATTGATTGCCTATTGAGTTTGATGTTCAGGAAGAAAAAATAAAACCAAAATAGAACTTAAAAAAGGGAAATACATATACAAATACTTCTTTTGTCAACTGACAATTTAGATGGTATATCTGCTGGTTTTTATTTGTTTTCCAAGAATCCCTTCTATTTTCCAGTAAAACTGCTATTGTCAGTCCAGGATTTTAATGCCAACCTGTAAAGCTGCTTCTGCCTCTTCCAAAGCAGGCTTAGCAGCTTCCAGCTTTTCTTCAGCAATGGCTTTGTCGACTGAGATGCCATCTACAATAGCTTGGGCTTTGTCTTTCACTTTCTGAACTTCACCTTTCACCTTCTCAGCAGCCTGTGCTTTTACAGTAACTTCTTTCAATACCTAGATTATGGGAGAACCCACAGACCAAATATTAAATAAAATACATAGCGAGAAGAATGTATTTATTTCTGTTGTAAAATTTTATTTGTGAATTCAAGTTTCGAAACCAGAATGTTTGGATAAAATGGCTTTCACAGAAGCCACAGAAGTGTCTTTTACCACTATACATTTTACAGATCCTTTTTTCCCATGCTTAACTTTGCTTTTTTCAATTACTTTTTTTCAAAATAAAAACTAAAAAGCACAGAATTAAAGACCAATACATTTTGAAGGCTGTACCTACCATGTCAGCTTTTTCATTGGCAACTTGAAGTTCCTTTTCTTTTACCTCCAGCTCTCTGCTTAGAGCAGCCACTGACTCAGAGGCCTCTTTCAATTTTTCCAGTCCAGTATTCATTCTGGAGTTAAAATACAAAGCAAAAAGCATGCAATTCCCTATGTAATTTACACTTACCATTGCAGATTACTCCATTCGTAGAATGAATAGAATGAATATACTATCAAAAGATGTTTTATACCAAAAAAAGCAATTTGTACAGAAAGCTTCTGTTGTCCTCAGCACTACAGAAGTGAACAATAAAGAATTATGTAAAAGGGACTGTATGGCATGAAATTTTCCTCACTTCCAAGTTAAAGAGTAGGTCTTCATTATTGCATTAATGTTATATAGTTTGGTTCCATATATGTCACAGTTTCCATTGAGCTCCTACCTGATACTCTGAGCACCTGAGACCAAGTTCTACACAGCAGAAAGCACTTCTGATAACCAGAATCCTTAGATATATCTAAAACACTATTAGTTGCTTGAAGAGAATATTGAAAAGGATAATAAAATCAAGTAGTGACCAACCAAGACAGTCACAGAAAAATAGCATTAAGATTATTTATGCTTTTGTCATCCAGCATTAAAAGACAGTCTCTTAAACAATCTTTTCTGTCTGTTGAAATGTAATCTCAGCACAGATGCTTCAGGCAAACTTAAGTAAGACGTGAATTAGGAAAAGATATGCTTCACAGAGGAGACACAGGAAGATCAAAAGGGCTGTTATTGCAAAGGCTAAGTAGTACTGGAACAGCTAAATACAGAAGTATAGGCAGAGTAACATCTACCAGTGCTGTTCAGACTCTGCAACTGAGGTTAAATGAAACAGATGGGTGTACATCTGGATGGATGTACAATTAGGCACATCTGAGAAGTCACATGGCAGAAGACTAGATTGAACCTCCCTTGTTTTTCAAGTGTTTACCCATAACTACAGATTTCTTATTTAATTTGGCATTGAAGTCACAGAATATTTCAAAGGGAAATAAACTAGTCTCAGGCTTCTGTAAAGTCTCCCAGGTTTTAAACGCCACTTTTCTAAAATCAAGATCGTAAGCCCTGAAGACTAATTTTATGTTCTACTTAAGTAATTCTGACATCAAGTTAAAAAGAAAACAGATTTCATTAGTTGAGTAAAATACTAAAAAAAAACCCGAGACTGAAAATATCAAAACTACTTTATTAATTCTCAAGTAAAAAGTTCAGCAGACTAAATTAGGCTCTCTGGCCACAAAGGCAAAAAATGCCAAGGGTAATACTTGCATGTTCATATCAGGACATTATTGTTGAGCAAGGAGCCACGAAGGTTCCTCCTGGTAAATTAAATGCTATTTTGAACATATTATCATATCACATGTAGTTCTGTTATTCTGTTTATTAAATATATTTGGAAATAAAATATATTCACTTCAGTCAACATTTTTCTCTTTTATATATCACCACTATATTTCCCCTCAAAAATTAGATATTTTAAAAAATGTACACCTAGAGCTACCAAGACCAAAAAGCAACAATTTTTGACCAGACTATAACCTTTACACCATTTTAGCACCATTGGGAAACTCCAAAGGAAACTGCTGCTTTGTGAAGACAAGTCAAGTGTTGATAAAAACATATGAGTACACAGCTAGCTTGGGAAGAAAATTATAGGAAGCTAGTAGTAAGTTGAGCATTTTACCTGTTGGCTAACATCTGAACTTCTGCATGCTTCTCTTTATATGTAATTTTATATCCCTGAATAAAGGACAGGTAGGATTTGGGGGTCACATGTGTGGAGCGCCTGTATCTCTGGAAGTAATCAGAACACTTCTCTGCCACTCCATCCTGGAACGAGCCCATACACTGTACTATTTCCCTCTTTATCTCAGCAGTGCAGTCCATATCAAATGAAGACAGGAAATGTTCAGATACTAAGGAAAAAAGAAAGAAAATGCATATAAATATTCCCCCTCAAAAAAAAAAAAAAAAAAAAAAAAAAAAAAAAAAAAAAAAAAAAAAAAAAAAAAAAAAAAAAAAAAACCTCTGTAATTGATCCATTGATTGATCTCTGCCATTGATCTCTGTATCACTTATATCTACTTAGACTTGGTATGTGGCTGAACTTTGAACTTTAAACAGCATTTTATTTTTAAGATTTCACTGTGCAGCATTTGGTCTATTAAAAGAAGTTATTGATTGCAACAGGCAGTAGTTGCAGAGAAAAGAAAACCCATGGAAGTCTTTATATATAGATATATGTCTTCGCCAATCTGAAATACAACTTGCAAGATGGATGCACTATCTTTTATAAGAATAATTTAGAATATAAACAGTGATTATCCAGCAGCTATTGACAGCTGTGACATGGGAGATGCATATTTCACATTGCATGAACAAGGCACCACACCAGCTATCATTCAGCCTTCTTCCTTCCGCATCACCATTATTCCTGACATTACTTCTTCCAGACTTCTCAGAACTGAATAAAGAGAAGGGTCTGGTGTTCTTTCACCTCCTGAGTCCACAATTGCTTTTTCCCTGTGAGTCTGTTAAACTACTAGCTACAAGGGAAGGAAATCTCAGCCTCCTTATCACATTACATGGCACCAGTACTTGTGATCAGCACAAAACAAGATCAAGATGCTTTGGGAAGACTGATTGTAAGACAGTTCAGCCTACTGCTAAATGTGTATGACAGTTAGGCACTAGGTCAGCCATTCCTTAATACAGCACCTCACACAAATTCAGCAGCACAGTCTTTCCAGAGAATTTATTATCCACAGCTGATTCAACTAAAGCCTTTCACTAGCTGGGATTCTAACATGCTTGTAAAATAAATGTTTAAAATATGGAGACTTAAATAGTAATAGACTTAAATGAAACATTCAGTTAAAGATATATTCCTCGCCAGAAATTGTCGAATAATGATAAAGAATGCAAAGGGAGTCTTACTTTTTGAAGGAAAGGGTCACTGACCAAACAGTTAAGGACAGGAGATTGCACTCAGTAGAAGTAATACACTTTTATATACCCATGAAAGAGAAGCACTCTGTAGTGAAATTGAGAAGATGCCCACTGTTTCATACATTAAGAGAAAAGAGGCAGCTCAGGATTAAAGTTTAAATTGGTTCAGAAATAGCATAGGAGAATGATTTAGCTTTTTAAAAAACTTCACAAGAGAAGAGGTATGTAGGAAGTTCAAAATCCTGAAATTCTCCACTAAGAACCTTCAGGTCTGTGTTTTGTGCAGAATGACCATGTGTAATTTTTATTTTGTTTTATTTATCTCTTATGAACATCTGCAATTCTGACATCTGTTGCAGATGATATGAACAAACAATTACAGAAATATTTCACTTTAAATTGGCTTAAATTAAGTGTGATTTAGGGTAACTGGTTAACAAATGACAGTCTTCAACTATGTATGTGAAAAATCTAAAACCCAACACTCTGGGACATCTTAGCAAGAATCACAGTTTCCCTTCATATTCTCCACCATATCAAAACAGCAGCAGAGCTTCTACAAAGCTCCAGAGGCCGAGAAGAGAGCTGGCACCACCACAGAGTTTGATAGGGGTCAGAAAGCCTTCTAGCGTCTCTTGGTGATATCGAAGGCTTTCTGGATTGGAGCAAGATTTTGGCATACTCACTTACATTTTAAGTTCACATTAATAAGTTTACATTTAAGTTTGCATCAATATCCTATGCTATCTATCATCAAACTATTTTTCATTTGAAAGCAGCTCAAGAAACTCAAACTATCTGCCAAGACAAAGACTTACCTGCCACCAGAGCATCCTTAGGCCACAGGCTGAACCAATCTATAGTGCACCCCGAAATGAGAGCAGGGAACTTCAAGGCTCTATTTCGGAACTTTTCTCCCACTGGTGAAAAGCAAAGCACCACGTGAAGGTTCTGACGGACTCTGGCCATGAAGAAGTCATATAGACACTCACTGGTTGGAGGTCTCCGTGGATGTGCCTTTCTGAAGGCAGGTATGAGATCACTAGTGATCTCATCTATTTCGTCCCGTGCAAATAAGTTTGAGACCTTTGAGAGGGAGAAAAAAAAATTCTTTTCCTGCTTTGGAAGATAATCCAAAATACAGTTCACAAGATGGATTGAATTTAATATATAGCATTTCAGGAAGGAGCAAACATTTCAGATACTAAAGTTATTAAGACACCACAATTTCAAACCAGAAATTTTACTGGAGTGACTCAATTAAATACACTGAAATCTACTTTTCTATAAAAGTAGGCAACCATTCTGGACACAAATTTGCTATACAAAAACTGATTGAATACTGACAAGTTTTTTAATCTAACACATATTTCAAACATGGATAATGCTCACTAAATTTAACACTGAATG
Organism: Nothoprocta pentlandii; assembly: GCA_013398315.1. Classification (NCBI taxonomy): domain Eukaryota; kingdom Metazoa; phylum Chordata; class Aves; order Tinamiformes; family Tinamidae; genus Nothoprocta; species Nothoprocta pentlandii. Next base: position 860,800 of record VZSG01000306.1, on the reverse strand, counting down.
AAAAAAAAAGCTATTTAAAAGGACTACACTCAGAGAATTTCTCTTCATCTGGAATGATGATGCTCATAAATTTTAAAATAGTTTGTCACAGTAACATAGTACAGTGGGTTATTTCTATTTTTAACAATACTCTAACGTAGATGCACTTGAGTTTTAGCTTGTAAAAGTGTGCCCCTTGATATGTAGAATACTGAGATGAACAGTTATTCTACCAGCTAATTATAAAAGCTAAAAAGCAGAAAAACTACTATGAGAAAGTATCCTACCTCTCCTGATGATAAAACATTATTCAGGTATTCCAAGAAAGACTCATCTTTGATCTCATTGTCTGTAAAAAGAAAACATATCCCCTTGCCTCGCTGTCCTGCTATTCTGTACAAGAGTTTTAGATCTTCCATCAGGTTTGAAGTATTGTATGATCTACAAAAAGCACAATTCTATTAACATTCATGACTTTATTTTAAAAAATGGCTTCTAGTTTGAAGCAAACAGAACGAGCAAACTTAAGCAGGAAATGATGTACTCGCACTTAAAGCAAAGTGATGCAGGTTATGCAGAATTTTTAACATAGATCACCTGGAGAAACGCAACTCATATCAAGGTGTCCTATTAAACACCTAATCCATTCTCCTGGCTGCTCACTTTTTCCCTTTCACATCAACTCACCTTCAAAAATAAAAATATATATATATAAAATTTTATATATATATATATACACTTATATATAAAATATCAAAGTCAATAAGATATGGTTCCATAATTATATTGTAAATAAAACACCATCATGGTAAAAACATCACTAAAAGCAAAAATAGATAGAAAAGACAGAAATTTTCCATGTTTCCATGTCTTTTCACTTCTGTTGAAGGGATGTTCAGTTAATTCTCAAAAATTTAACAGAAATATTGATTTTTAAAAATACTTTAAATTGATACATTAAGACAGTAATATGACTATCATGTGTTTTGAGGACCTAAATGAAACCACATAAAAACCCCAAATTAATGTGTTTGTGTAGGTAAATAGGAGACATGGGATTAATAAAGGACAAATGATAGCATCCAAGGAGTATTCATATTTTCCCAGAGGCATCTGGGGACAAAGTTTTATAAGCTAGATCTTTCCATTTTGTATTTTAGTTAGGAAAACACGGAATTTAATTTTAAAATAGTTTCAATAGGTTTAGTTCCTCCTTTGACAATGTATTGAGATTAAAGAAAAGCTAGCAGCAGTACTCAGCAGCATTAATTATGAAAAGAGCAATGCTTGAATTTCAGTTAATGCTCACCTCGTTAATGTGACCTGGAAGGTATCATAGCCAGCTATGAAAGATGCCAGTCTTGTTAAGCTCTGCTTTCCCGAACCACCAACTCCAACTAAAAGAGCATTTCCACAAGGAGTGCGAATCACCCGAGAAATCTGTATAACAACACAGCCTTTTATTGCTACGATGTTTAAAAGTTACATGCCCCAAAATAGTAGGCAGATGTGATAAGAAAATTATCTTAGAAGTGCAAAACAAACTCGAACTTAAATTCAAATTCAAAAGTTATTTATAATTCTTAAAACATTCTACAAACATTTGTACTTTCCAATACTTTCTGTCAAACTTCTGAGACTATAGCAACAACTCAATTCCATCCCTGTGAACTTCCTATTATCAGGACAGTTCATCTCCCAATTCCAAAAAGACACAGGTAAATCTCAACTGTTACAATCAGAGTATGACAGATTAATTAAAAACTGGGAGGAAAATTTCCTCATCAGTATGCCTCATCAGTTATCCTTCACATAGCTTTCAGAAAGACAAATTCTCCCAGGACTATTAAATTCATGAGAAACAGACCCCAGAATACTCTGCAGTAAGCTATAATATGGAGAATACTCCACAGTAAGTTATAATATGGTCTTCATAATTATCCTTCTTAAACCATTAATTTACTTGACTATAAAAATGCACCGTATCCATGCAGATATTTGGCCACAGTAGAAGATCTCCCAATCAGATCTCCCTTCCTTTCCCATTTTATTATTAAGCTTACATAGCAAAAGGCCATTTTCTATATTTCCTTTCCATTCTAGATCACCATGATGAAGAGATCCGTGCAATAAAGAACAAGAAAATTTTCAGCTCTGTGAACTACATGCAGCATCTATTCACTTTTTCCAAATTTTGAAGCTACTAAACACAAGCATATAAATTTCCTGGGGATTTAAAAGTGCATATTCAACTTCTGAGCACAATGTAGTTGTTATTTTCACAGCTGAACGTTTTACAAGCAAAATTAAATTTGAGAGGAAAGGTTAAATCTAAGCATAGTCAAATCAACCTGAGGAAGAAAATATTTTTGCATGCCACCTTCAGAATACTGCTGATGACATTAATTGTGGCTACAAGATCTTTCTCGTGCAGAGATTCACAAACATAAAGCAAAAGCTTTGCGCTCTAGTATATCCTTCCTCATCCTCAGTTCATTCAAGAGATGTTACCTGAGTTCAGATAAGCACTACCCTCCCTGTGCTTAGCTAGTTTTCTCCTGGAAGATGCCTCAAGTCCAGCACAGGCATATAGCTAAGACAACTGAGAGCTGCAAATGCTCAATTCAAGAATACAGGATCACAGAAGCAATATTTAATCCAAGAGCAGGTTAAGCTATTGTTTCAGGAGTCCACCAGGGTGGACTACCCAGGGAAGATATTTCTTAAGGTATACGTGGCTCTTTAACACTAATAAAACAATATTTTGGTGGATTCTGCATTTTTTTAGATTTTGACGAAAAAATAAACTAGAAAATCAGTAGTGAGTGTCATGGTGACTGAACAACTTGCCTTGAGAACTCCGGAGCAGGTCATCATCCACTTTATGGGGTAGACCTCAAAACTAAGTGTCCAATTTTTCAATTGACAAGAATCCATCACAAAATTCTGAAAACTGGACTATCTGTTTGCCAACTATAATTCAATTCACGTAATTCACATACTTATTACAACATTTGTGAGGCTAAAACAATCCAATATTCCATAACCCTTCTATCAATCTTAAGAATTTATGATAAGAAATAAAGATGACCTTCCTGTGCAACTTAGAAATAATGTATTTTTTTAGTTTAACAAAGAAACTCCTTTGCAAGAAGTCTTTTCTGTGCAGACAATCCTACCAAGCTGAGCTCTGCTAAAAATTATGGTCAACTCCACTCCATATTCAAAAGAAATGATCATACTGTGCCTCTACAAAGGAAGTCTGGACTACGCTTATTCCTCCTCAGCTCTGCATACACCTTCATCAGCAGCCAATTATGTCCGAACCTGAATTCCATTCCACTCATTCCAAAGAGAAGAAAGGCTCTCAGAAAAATTAACAAGAAGAAAGGTCAAGAAAGAGTCAGAACACTTAGGAACGTGATCCTGCTCATGGTGATATGTAAAGGAATAGGCCCACGCTTAGTGGATTTTCAGAAAAGTTATATTGTAATATCTGGTCTGAAAGACAGAACATTTGGCAGAGAAAATGGCATGTTTCAATTTTAAAGGTAACATAACTCAATTTGCTCATTTTTCCACTAATTTGTAAACATAATCAAACTCATACCTACTCAGGAAAAGGAAAAAAAATAACAAGAACAATAACAACTGGCAGTCCAGTAAGACTCTACCTTAACTAAATGAATCATAGCATCCTCAAAGAAAACCATGTCCATCCCAGTACCACGGACTTTCTCATTATATACTTGTAAAAACATATTTAAACGATCCCGTAGCTGATGAAAGGAGTGAACAGGTTCATAGATTTTGGGCACATCTGAATCAGCTCCCTCTGTTTTTTCACCTGGAAGAAAAGAGCAGGCAAGAAAACCTTAGCAATTTAATTGACTGAAGATACAATGTCGTGATAAGGAAATTACAAGTCCAATTTATCACCTGGTTTTACTTATTATTCATAATACCCCATTTTAGATGTGCACATTAGAGTGCTGCCCATATACTGCCTACAGGGAGCATTAAGTTCTGGTGCTTAATTCTTGGGAGTATAAATAAACAGCAAATAAGGAGCCTGCTTTATCTACTTTTCAGACTTGGATAGTAAAATCTGAAATCAGTTAACTCAAGTTTTGGAAGTAAAAATGGCACCAGTTAAGAAGTGTAAATCATACCGCAGTGAAAAATGCACACAATTGCCTTTGTGAAAGGAAAAATATTTTAAATCAATAAAATCTTACAGTAGTGAAAAAACATTACTACCAAAGAGAATACTTACCATGCATAAAATGTATATTCACAGGAAAAGGGCATATATTTGTATCAGTAAGGGATATGAAAATACGAGAAAATGTCAAACTCCTACCCAAAGAGAAGACTGAAATAGAGACAAATAGAATGAGTTTCCATTCACAGCCATCAGTCCTCCCTAAAGCTGACATGCCTGTCACTAGTGAAAGGTGTTGCTCACGACAAGCAAAGGAGAAAATCTTCCTGGCAGAGTGCAGCAAACAGGGGCCACTTCACCCTCCTCCCCAGGAAACGATAGCTGAGCCCAGCAGAGCTGTGCTGAAGCTCATATACACCGAGCTCCACTCATGGCAATTTTTCATGTATACTGCAGGATGCCTTCTTCCACTTACTACAGGCCACGCATCAATAAGAACTTGCTTTCCTAATCCTCCCCTCAATAAGCAAAAATCTCAATTTTTCATAATATTAAAAAAAAAAAAGTCGGAAGAAATTTAAACCCATGAATTAGGTATTTACTTAACACTCAGCAAAGCATTGGAAGGGTGGGAAAAGATAGGAGAGGGAGAAATAAAACAATCAACAGTGCTTTATATAGAATAATACATAAAGTGTATTATTAAAGTGTAAAGAATAATAAATAAAGTGTCAATGATGTGACTCTCATCTGATTTTTGTCTCCTTTTGTTTCTGGCATACATTTTTAGATTAGCAAGATATACCTCTCTATCTCTTTAGACAGATTAGCAAGTCTCCAAGTCTATGTACATTTTGCTGAATCCTGACACATATTCTAAGGAAATTGCCTTCTACCACAGAACAAAATCCCTCAAAATAAATGAGTAATTCATGCTGTTGCAGGTATCCCTTCTATTGCCTGAGGTCATGGAAATTTCAATGAAAATTTCCAAGAAGCAGCAGTAATTCAGGATTCTCCGGCTGCATATTGTCTCTGTGTAAACAGTCTTTTTTCATCAACATTACACTAAAATTATCTGAGTTCTTATTTAAACAGTGTTTTTACAGATTAAAACAAAAGGAATGTTTCCAGGTGGAAACATGTTTCCTAAAAGCCAAATAAACATTTAAACATCTGCTGGTAAGAAACTAATAACAAATACAACAGAGAGTAAACTATATGAATGGTTTCACAATTTTCCACCATATAATAGAATTATGTCAGCTTCATCCTGCTCCTGCAGTTTTATTACTAATGTCAAAAGACAACACAATCAAGTATCAAGCTTGAGAGAGGGCAGACATTTAAATTATTTACATAGGCAGCTAGTGTAATATATCATTTTGAACCCTTCTCTACTCCCTTGGTTCAGGATCACAAGCAGTAAATGTCAGTGCTAAAACTAATTAATAAAAAGCATATTTGAACACTCTGGGGATCTCAAGAATGCTAAGAATTTTTGTAAAGCTTTGCTCTAGAAGCTGCTGTTCTAGTACTTTATCTCAGGTCTCCACTATCAGGGAGAAACATGTTGCAATGGTAGATAGAAGACATATATGTCATTGTATCACTAAATTAAGCATACAGTTATTCCAAATTGATACCAAATGCATTTTGCTTATCCATTTAAGATTTTACAGCTCCAGCTCCACTTCCTTTCCTTCCAAGTAATCATGAAGTGCTAAGACTATAAGCCTTAAAGGGGCAATTAAAACAAAACAACAGTTGTTATTCTTTGAGCTCAGAGCCAAAACAGGAAGGCCCCTGCCTAAATTTTGATGAGCACACACCCTCTCAAAAAGGGAGTCTTCCACTTGGCAGATGCATCCAGATTACATTTCCTGCTGGAAAGCCTATTACTAGGGAGGTACATTAAATAGTCACCAAGAAGCAAGTTGTTTTCAAAAATACAGTGCTTTTTAATGCACTTGCTTTTCAGTTAAACACAATCATCTCTAGTGTGGCTTCAAAGTTTCACATTGGAAGTTACTCTTTGCTTTCAGCCATGTGTACACTGACTTACACTGCAGTCCTCTCTACTTTGCCCCAGTTTAGCAAGTGATTTAAGGGAATATTTGAAAGCTTTCCCATATCAGGCTGTTCTCCAATTCTGTTTAACTCCTTCCACTCAATAGATTTCTAACCCCTTACTCTCCTTTTGCCACAGTCCTCCTACTGCTTTATTTGTCCAAAAGGTTTAAACAGCATTTGGCAGCTCATGTCAACCTTTCATTACTTCCACTGGGCATCACTACGATCATAGAGATACAGACAAGCGAACCCCTAAGGGTTTAATAATGAACTTCACTAAAAATCCAGACAACTGCCTAGCTCCTTTTCCTTTGCTACAACTAAAGAGTGCTCCCATGCTATTCAGTCATGTCAGGAACACAGCAGTTGGATTTAAACGAAACAAGGACATTATTCCAAATGCGGTGGATAATTCAAGAGGTTTTACTCTATTCACTCTCAGACTATTCACTCAATGCAAATGATATCTCATGTGTCTTTCTAGAGAACGCGGAATAAGTCCAGAGTCAGTGCTCTTTTACTGGGTGTCTAAAAGATGGTAGCTCTTGTGCTATGCTCTTGTGCTATGCTCTTGTGCTACACCCAGTACTACCACAGCACCCTCAGTCATTTGCAGCATCCTTCCTTCACCTTATTAGAATAAAAGGCTCATGCCCTTTGTTTAAAAGTTTTGTCAGTCTGCTATATCAATGAAACAGAAAAGTTGTACTATTCAGATGACCTGGATATATATAGGGACTTAAAATCCCACAAATAGAAAGGTGTGCCTCAGCCAGTGACTTTGACTCAACTCAAAGTTGTGGGGCAGGATTGTCATCCTTGCAGCATGGCCACACACATGGCCACACATTTGCAGGACATCCTTATATTACCATATATTCTGTCCATTACATTGGCATAGATTTTATCCACTATCCATATACTTTTGCCTTTTCCATAGTTATCAGAGCCCACCATTACCATTTTTTTCAGGAGCATCTCTTAAGAAGTCGACAAACAGCGTAGCAGAATCCAACAAAGACTTTTTTTCTCCAAATTCCTCCTCAATAAGTTTTGCCAAAGTCATGTCAAACCAGTTTATATCTTCTGAGTTTGTGAAGCGATCAGCAATAACACACTTACATTCATGCTTCCACAGTTTTATCAGTATCTATTAAAAAATATTTAATAAACAGATTATAACAAAGCTATACCAATAAAATGCATGCTTTTAAAATATTTTTAAGACCATGTGAAGAGTTAAAAAGAAATAATAGTATTTCTCTTTTTAGTCAGGAAAAATGCACTGGGATCACTCCGGCCACAAGCGTTTTGAACTTGCGTTCAGTTTACTGAGCAAAAAGCCTTAATCTAGTACTGCAAAATGTAGCATATTTACCTAATCAATTTTTTTTTCCCCTCACTTCTAAGATGGGATCCATATTTGTAGTAGCATATGTGTATGCACAGAGAAACTGCTAATATAACTGGCCACACTCTGAAGTTAGCTGAAAATAATGTCACCAAGGCATGAATCTCTTCATGCCAAAACCAGATAATCTGTCACTCCCATTTGCATAAGAAAAGTTAAAGAAAAAATGTCCTTCTCCAAATTCAATACGTCTCTAAAGTCTTTTCCTGGGGAAAGGAAAATGATGAAGTTTGAGAAGCACTGGTTTAAATGATGAAGTCTGAGAAGCACTGGTTTTAATCCTAGGCACAGTTACTACACAGCAGCAGAAAAAAATTCCAAGTACTCCTCCTTGAAAGCTTGTCCAAGGCTGCAGTGCTTTGTGGAAATGAGGCATACCACATGAATTCTCAGAACTAGCATGCAAATTTATTCTATGAGAATTTAGGCAACTCTTTGTTATACTTCCAAATTACTAATTGAGAATATATATATCAAATCATCATGGTGTTGTATATTTTTAGCTTTATAAATTACAATCAATTCTAAAATTTAAATTGCAGATGAAGTAAGCATCAGGAGCTTACTCAACAGCCAGGGAAGTACACTAAACCTGAGGTAATTATATAACCCAAATGTATTACAAATTACCATACACAATACTTCCCAGCACTTCATGTTTCAGTGCTCAAAACACTAAGTGACTTTTCCTTAAAATAATTAAAAGAGGAATGATGCATAAAGTTTGAGATTTTTTCTGAAAAAGGAAAAAAGGTGGATTAGAATAAAAATGTACCATGACTTATTTCCTCTTTCTTTCAAGCTATAAACCAGAAACCAGCTGTAAGACTATCACGAGACCATGACTGACAGCCTCAAAACACTGACTGGACAGGGGAAATATTTTTTAAGTAAGCTGCATGCATTTTCTTTGGGCTAAATTAAATTTCAGAGTTTTTCATAATTTTTCTTGCTCCCTGCTTTTGAATAAACTACCATTAAGAATGTCACAGATAAAAATGAAACACTTTTCTGTCAAAAGAACTAGTTTACATTAAAGTCATAAAACAAATTTCTCATTGCACTAGGCACTGCAAAAGCTGAAAAAAAAATTTAAAAGTCCTTGCCTCAAAAAAACTTAAAGTCCTTTTCAGTCAAATAAAAATCATTTTCTAATGCATATTCAAGAGCCCAAGTTAGATCTTTATTCTTTTTACTATACTACTTATAAATACACTTTTACTACTTATAATTATGACAAGGGCACTGATGTGCAACACTTACATTTGGCTCATTGATCACTTCCGAAGTAGATTTCAGCATTCCTTGCCAAATCCTTGAGAGATCCCGAAGGTTGAAGACATAATGGAACTTGGCTGGCGTGGGCAACATCTTCATTTTGGTAGTTTGCCACAGTCTGCGTGTCAGTGGTACTAACTTGGCTACTGTTTTTCTCAAATCTTCCGAAAAGCCCCGTTCTGCACAATAATGACCTTCTCCAATTACCCCTGGGATCAGAAAACCACCAAATGAAAGATATTCTAAGAAACATTTGCACAACTGCAAGAGCTACAATATCCCCTAATTTCTCTCTTTTTTTTTTCTTTCAATCCCCCAAATCTTTCTTAATTTTTTTGAAAGGGCTTCAAGATCATGTTATTTGAATCTGTTGAACCTACACACTTCCGCCACTAACCCACCAGGTATTTAACTCCTTATCAGTGGGCAGTTAAGAATGCTCCCAGTCTACTAAAGCACTTGCAGATTGAATCTTTCCTTGGAGAACAATGTGATCCTGGATTTCAGGAAAGCCTCATCACCAGTTGTAGCTTAGTCCTTGGTAGCTCTTCAGCACAATGAGCAAAACTAGAGACGCCTCCATACCATACCTCCTAACTCGCAGCATACCTACAGGCTCTCAGAAGCAACTGTGTCAAAAACATTACTGATGAAAGGAGGATTAATCTATCAAAATGACTGATAATGTTGCAGATGCAGAGTGATTACTGTAAGAAAACGTACTGGCAGGCAATTTAGAAGGGGTCCAAGTCTCAGTTTTAATCATAACACATAAATAGAGTGATAAAGAAAAATCAACCAGTATTTTCAAAACCAGGATGAATATAAAGTTAATTTCACTTTACCAAAAATTTTGTCAATAGAAGAATTGGAAGGCAAAGTACAGTTGAACACAGAAAACTGTCTCTTGAGCCTCTGTGGGATGTCATTGCGACCTCCTCCAGGGTGAATCATGGCAGCCAAAAACTGAATGTCCACAATGTTGGTAAATTCACCAGGCCTTTCCAGATTATACACTCCATTCTGTTCCATCAGTTGTCTAACTATCTCATTGGTGACCTGTAAGATAACCAAGTAATATTTAACAGAATAATATACACATAATTAGATGAACTGCAGAACAAACATACTTAGGTGAAAGACCTGCTATATCTGTAATTTTCAGAATATCTGTACAGATATACATATATATACAGATATACAGAAATACACAGATATACATTCTGTATATTTCAGAATATACAGAATATCTGTAATTTTCTCCCAAAGAAAAAAAAATATTATTTCCATACAAAAGAATGTAAAATTTCTTAGTCATAAGTGCTCAGTTTTTCTGTTTGACCTAAGCAGCTGAAAATATTTTTTTGCATTTTTTTTTTGCATTTTGCATTTTTTCCTGATGCAGAAAAGTCATTTCCCAATGTTTTAAATTATTGCCTACACATTCAGTTTGCTATCAGAATTTGCATGCCAAAAGATATTTGGATTTCCTTTCAAGTAAGAGGATAAATAAGTGCTAGTAGAACCACAGTCAAGATTTTACAAGTAGGTTTTTGAGAAGCACCCTAAATAATTTTTTACTCAGTGTATTTGTTTTAATTAAGCTTGTGACAATGTAAATAAGCTCTTTAAAACCTCATTTAAAAAGACCTACATATCTAGTCTACCCTCTACTGCCTGAGAAGTCAGTTTTTTACTGCACAAATAGATATAAAACATTTTTTGCCCTCCCCCCCTCCTTTTTTTTTTCTCTCTTTACAAACTAACCTGATCACCCCATTCATTTATTATGGGCATATTCACATCGTCAATGAAGACTGTCATCTTTTTGCCTGCAGGCGGGCCATATGTTGTTCCCATGCGCTTGTCCACGTAACTTTCTATTGTACGCTGTTGAAAGGAATTATTAGTAAAATGATAAAGATTAGGAATGAAAAGTTATCCCTCCGTACGCACACAATTGACATTTAAACACATGAATCAAAAATATATAATAAAAATATTGTAATGCAGAATTTTACTAAGAAACTGTTAGATACCACTCCTGCTAGAGATAATTGCACTAATTCCACTAAAATGTCTAAAGTATTGAGCTATACAGTATTAAGTTGGTATTAGATATATCAAAGACTCAATGTAAGCAATCATGCCCCACAATTTTAGAATTTTGAAACCTCTCAAACTTTTATCCTTCTGATTTTATATTTATCAGCAAAGTTGCAGATTATTGGAATAACAGATTAAAAGAAAGAGACTACTACATTTTAAGATTTTTTTTGTGATCTTCTTAGTTACAAAATAGTAGTACTTTGCCATTAAAACTAACATGTTTGTTTGACACTAATGTGAAAAATTAAGAACTCATCAAAACTTAATTTTTATAATGGACAGCAGAGTGAACCATGAGACAGCTTTTCACTTTCTGCGATATTACTGAGAAATTTAAAGTCTATTTACCACCTGCATATACATTTATATTCTGCTAATTCCCTATAAAGTCCACATAACTGCAATTACTATTGCAGCCACATGGGAGTTGAAGACCAAAGTACTCATCTTTTAGATGAAGGACAGAGGTAGAGGAATCTAGGGGAAGAAGGGAGAAAAGAAGAGGGAACATGGGACCAGGGAAAAAAGGGAGAAGAGAGTGAGGAGACAGACTGACACTACCATTTTTTTTTTAATATATATAGCAATATTAAAAATACCTCCCATATATAACATCAGAATTTTTAAAGAACCTTGAGTAATTAAAAATAGCTCAGTAGAAATTTGGACAGGTAGCACAGTTCCAAATTTAAATATTCATGCTTCTATTTAAAGTAGCTGCATGTGTTACTTTTTAATGTAAAATTAATTAAATTACACATTGCAGACAGCACACATTTTACAGCATACTGTTGTGGTTAGCACTTAGTTCACACATGGGTTTTAGTGAAATTTGACATTGACAGCTCTACACAGGTAGCGAGAACTGCCTGAGAGTGACATAAAAAGATTAAGTGTGATAAAGACAATAATATGCATGGGTAGTAGTCTCAAAATAGCTCAATAAACACCAAAGAATCACCAAAGTAGATGCGGTTTACATAAATCTTATAAACCATATGTTAAGACACTTAGTCCATTAGATTCGGTGCTTTTCAATTAAGTAAACCACTTTCAGTAGCTCACTTCTGGCAGATTCTTAGTACATCCATTAATTTCTGAATCCAGTCATGCCATATTAGAAACTGAATAATTGCTGTACCTGGAAAATTAATGGGGTAGTTGCAGATGAAAAATTCAAACTCTTCGTCATGTGGCTTTCAGGGTTGTACTTTGACATAAAGCCTTTGATGATAACAGTTTTTGCAGTTCCTTGCTCACCAATTAGTAGGACTGCCTAGACAGAGACAACATCAAAACAAGATGACATGAGAGGCACGTATATAGGCAAAGCCTCACCAAATCCATGGACCTAAACAAGTTATATAAAATGAACTCTCCACTCTCAAGAGATGGGAAAGTGCACAAGAAGTTGAAAACAAGGAATATTTGAGATTTACAAAAATCATAGAATCATAGAATCATAGAATGCTTGAGGTTGGAAGGGACCTCAGAGGTCATCGAGTCCAACCCCCCTGCACACGCAGGGTCACCTAGAGCACGTGGCACAGGGCTGCATCCAAGCAGATTTACACGAGTGCTGTCAATGAAGTGACCATTTGCATTTTTACAGCACAAAAATGAGTTTTTTTTCTTTTTAATGATGTCATATTTTACTTCTAATTGTACCATGCATTCAGTTACCATAATTATTACGTGAAATATAGAAAAAAGTACCTTGCCCTGTTTTGCAATGGTTTCAATAAGGAAATCTGTTCTCACGTTGTCAACATTTGGCACAAGAATGGAGCCATACTCTGGAGTGCTGCTACTAGGATACACATACTCTTCAACACGTGTTTTCCAGTGCATCCACTTGCCTAATAAGAAAAGAACGTTTCCTAAATATGAGGCATCTTCACGTATCTTATTCTCCATCAAGCTGACTTAACTGTCAGAATCTCTGTCCCGTCCATAGTGAGTCCAGTCCATACAGACCAAGATCATCTAAGAGGCTGACTCCTCATATCCCTGAGAGAAGCAATACGGACCACTCTCCCAGGTGTTTCCCAAAACCAGAACAAGAACAGTGAGATTTTTCCAGTTTGTCTGTTTTCACTCATTTGACAATTCATTGACACAAAGTCCATGTAGCTTTCTGTAGCCATTTATCTGCGTTATTTTTCAGAGGAAACAGAGAAAAGCTTTATCCAAAATCAACAGCAACAGGCTAGTGGATTTTTTTTTGGTTACTAACCATCAGATGCCACGTAATAATCAAACATGGTGTCTTCACTGCCTTTGGGAATAGAGGGAAGGTCAAGCTTCCTTGTCGCATGGTTTCTAAGCCAGTGCTCCATCTTGCATCTATCTTCCGGTTCTAGCAGAGCTCCTACACTCCACATAAGAGAGAAGATGTACAGCCTTTCCAAGCAATTTGGAGTCAGCTCCCCTCCTTGCTCCTGAAGGATTAAATTAAGTTTTTACTTTCAATAGCCTGACATTAGAGGGGAAAAAAATCTATTGACAATCACTACATACAGGGTAAGAAGTTTTTAGTTTAAATTTACTGGTTAACTGAAGTCTTAGCTGGAGCCAGGTCTTATACTCTTGTGTCCAACACTGAACAAATAAAATGGACACCTATTGACTTGCTTTCAGTGGATATTGCCTAAGCCAAGTCTAGGCAACATTTTCCCATGGAAAGAAACAGAATAGGCCAGAAATCTAAGCTCCCAAAATTGGCAATGATGAACTCTAGCAGAACTGAGAACAAAGCACAGCTTCGAAGATAAGTACTGAGATGATATTTCTTACTGAGATGTGCTTCTTATTTGTTTGGGAGGTGGAGGGGACTCCTGTTTGTTTAATCTCTGTTCATTTTGATGCCAGTAGTAACCATTATAGTCAAGCAGGCGGAAAGTGAAGGTGAAAGTACCAGTGCAGGAGGAAACTACTACTTGGCATAATAAATCAACACAGCACCTACCTCATTATCTAGTACGTAAGGAACAATGGTGACATTAAATCTTTTGCATATATTTGATTGTGATCTGGTAAGTAATGAAGAATAGCAATGCATTTGAACACACATCTAAAGAATACAATGTATCAATATCAAGCATACCACAAAAGTTACCTTGAAAATATCACTGTTAATTGTCCATTACAGCAGTTAATCAGTTTAAATCCCATCAGTTTATATTACATCCATAACTTCATAACAATATAACCAAAAGAAGGAAAATTGCTGTTGGAATCATGCTACGTGCCAGTTCTTATCACCAAATCAAAATGTGAAATAGGCCATATCCTACAATTATTGTCTGAAGGACAATAGGACTGAAGGGAGTCTGAATGGGACTGAATAGGAGTCTGAAGGACTAACTAGAATCTTTATATTTGAAGATTATAAAAAATCTGCTCTATATAGCTTTGTAACTTAAAGTTAGCTTAATTACATTAAATAAAAAAAATTAAAAAGCACTACTTTACCTTAGGTGGGATAAGACCTTGGAGCATATTAATGCTCTGCATGATCACAAAGGCTTCCAGCATCTCAGTCTTATACTGCAGAGACTGAATGCTGAAGCGATACAAGTCTGGGAACGACGACGTGTACAACTGGCGCAGAATTTCCGCTTCTTGGACGGAACGCTTCTTCAGAAACCCCTGTCATACACAGCATGGCGAGAAAATAAATTTAATTACCAATGCAAGACTCAATAAATTAAGCTGTTAATTCCAGTGTCTTGGCAAGCATAGATAATTGATTTCTTTTCTAGGGGTTCAAGAAGGTCAAACTCATTACCTGAATATAGATAACACCTATGGAAGGCTGGGCACAAATACTGAAGAATGAAAGTCCTCAAAGTTTTCAGCAGCTCAAAAATATTGTTTAAAATATTATACTTAATTATTATAACTGTTTAAAAATTTATATCAACTTTGTAAAGAAAGAATATCATAGATGTTGAACACTGGTTTGCTTTATCATTGCTTGATAATTGCTAAGCAGCAGTCATTAAATAGCCAGTTACATATTATCTAGTTTCATGATAAAAGGGAAAAGCTTCAGGCAATACTAAAGAAATTTGGTGATACTTTAGCAAAGCAAGAATATAAATATCAGAAAATTATTGTTTTCATAAGTAAAAAGACATATTCCACAGAAACATTAATATTTCTGGGGGAAAAAAAAGCACATTATTATAAGAAAATTGTTCCTATTTAAACAGTGAAAAATAATATGGAAATATTGCCTCAGGAACTAATCCGCAATTGCACTAACTAGAAACCGCAGGCTCTATCACTTGACTATAGAATATTCCATCAAATGACATCTGCACTAGGCTGATGAACCAGATCTCATCAGACCCACAGACCTAATTGCTGAATGGTTAGACTATGACATAAAAATAGTTTTTTGATCTACTTCTTTGGCTGAGAAGTATCAGTAAAAAAATTATCCTGACAGATACCATTCTATGCATATTGCTCCTTTCATCAAGCACTGCAGTGTTTTTTTAAAGCAATTTCAGTATGTGACTGCTGCATTGGCTTCTGAAACAGAACTCTCACCAAAGATTATAAGAGCTCAGGAAAAATATAAATAAGCTGTCCTAGCATGTTAGTGACTAATATTTCCCCTCAGCTATCTTCTTAAAACATGCAGATCGACAAGAAAGACAGACAGAAAGACAGACAACAAAGCTCTACCACCATGCATACAGTTAAGCCCACTCCTCCATGCAAAAGACCAACATACAATAAATTCCTTCTAGACATCCAGTACATACTGAGAATTTATTTGCAAGGAACTTGCTCAGGTATGTCCTTAGAAGGCTTAAGTAAGGAATCAGACATGTTGTAGAATTTGTCCTGCTGTGAATCAGATGCTAAGCGGCCACATTTAAGAAAATAAAAGGGCACATAAACTATGTGATTAGAGAGGTCATGGATAGAGATAGTGAAAGATGAAGCAAACTAGCCAACTGTAGCTTGGTTCAAAGAAGAAGAATTCTGAAAAAATAAGCACTTCAATTAAAAGTCTTTTAAAGAACTAGTGCTAATGCTTTTGATCGCTCAAAGATACTGGAAAAGAAAAGGGGTCAAGAACAGAAGATAACAGGATTGATCATTACAGAAAGTAGTCTTAGCATCTAAGCTGTAACACTTGCATCCAAAAACACCATCACCTTCATAAAAGTCTCCCTTTTGGTCTTTCTGGTGGCTTTGAGGCAACATGAATGTGGCTACCAAATACTACTTATACAGACCCTACACAACTACTCTTCCCTTTAATGATCCATTTTCAAAATTATGGAGTAATTCCGAAACATAACAGCAGTCAGAGCAATGGGAGAATATTTTTCTCTCTCCCAGGGTATTTTTGACAGAGATGTAGCTTAGTGAGGAAATCAAGAAACTGAGGTAATACTGGAAAATTTTAAAGCGTATGTAGAGCAAGAAAAAGAAAATCCTGTTGTCCTCACCTTCAAGTGGAATAAAGCAAATGAAATGGATTTTTGAACCACAAAAGATTTGAGAAGGGAAATGTTTGTAGAAACATACAAGAACTGCATTGCATCTACTTCCTAAGTTTTGCTTTCCATGCAAAATAATGCCCCTTCCATTCTTTTTATTGTTTTCCTCCAGTTACAAATAGAAATATAAGCATCTCAAAGCATTAGAATCAGAATGCTAAGGGCACTCAGATGAAAAGACAGAATTAGGCATTAATTTTTAACGATTAGGAAAAAATAGATGATTCAAGTGAACTACTTGGAAAAGGAAAAAAGAAAAAAAAAGAATCAGAGATTTTTGTGTGTGTGCACTTTGGGAAGAATTTCAGTAGGCAATTGAATTGTAAATGAGATATCTTGCTATATTATTAATTTGTGGAGCTTCAAATTACAAATAAGGTTGGTACAGGCTTTACTGAATTACCAATAAGCACACCTATTATGCACATAAAACCAGAACTAGGGGAGAAAGCAGATACATAATTTCTTACAGATTCATTCCCCAGCAGCCTATGAACAGAGAGACAGAGTAGCCAGTGCTTCCTAGAAGCAAACACCAATTACTCTGTCTCTCTGTTCATAGCCTGCCAGGGAATGAACTAGATAAGAACATTAATTTTAAAATTACTCTTTAATGCTGCAGTGACTTTGTTTCTGCTTCTAAATCCCAACTACAGTAAGGTTTATGAAACATCAAGAGCTCCTATATTTTCTTGAGGTTTGCTAGATTTCTGAAATAGCCTGCTTACTCTTTCTCCCTTTGTCTGAAGATGCATTAACAGCTTCACATAGCTAGTGTATTGAGAACTGAGTCATTCCTCAACTGTCAGAAATACCTTGAATTACAACCATGCCCGCAAGTGAAATATCCAAGTTTTTAAGGGTGCAATATGCTGATCATTCTCCTACATGAATGCATTATTCACTCTGGTGCAAACTCTGGTGCACTCTGGTGCAACTCTGAATTGTTGGTACGTTAAATACTCAGCTCCAAGTTTATACTCTCTAAAATCTACTTCATAGCAACAGCCACAAAAAATAGATCCTAAAATAAAGGCAGTAAAGAGCTGAAGACAAATGATAAAAATAACTTTATAATACATAAGTAAAATGATCACTTAGCTATTGTACCTCAAGAATAGGGCTCCAGGTAAGAACTGATGAACTCATGAATACCATCCCATTCCTTGAAACTGTTGCTGGAGAAGCATTATCAATATTATGAGGTTCAAAGACTATTTTACAATTTGGGGCCATAGGTATACGATCTCCATTTGCTAGTGTTAGAGTTCTGTTATCATCAAGGACAGAATTAAGGTTCTCAATCCAAATAGCATCAACAGGGCCATCAAGAACTATCCAGATATGGTCCCCTAAAATAAAAATAAAATAAAATAAAATAAAAATAATAAAAAAGAAGCTTTAATTTCTTTAAAATGACAAGTTTCTTCTCTCTTCAACTATATTTTGAACTAATTCTCTCACAGCTAGAATCTTTAATACAATTACCATTTCCATCACTCAATTTCAATTACGTACTTCATTTTGTCACCTTATCACGATAATTATCCATTACTCAGTATGTAAAGTGTCATCAGCATAAGTCATCAGTCTATAACAGTTTGAAGTAGTTTTATGTATTCAGATTTCAACTCAATAAATTAGGGTTTTTTATCTTATATACAGCAATATTAAAGAGATAGAAAATATTGGTCCATTTAAGATGATCAGTCATCTGTTCCCAAAGCATTTGAGCCAATATGCTAAGATAAAATGAAAGGAGCACTTGAAAACCACTCTTTCAAATGGTGTTCTTCTTCATAAATAAAAGAGATCCATTAGGAACAGATTCTTGTTGTTTATTCTTCTGTTTATAAACCTGATCCATCTTTCTTTGAAATCTATCCAGATTTTTCTATTTATTATTGGATGCATATTGGATATCCAATATGCATCCAATAATAAATAGAAAAATCCTAATGCATTCTTTGATGTCATAAGAGGGAACAGCTTTCAATTTACCTAGTTGAATGACCTGGTTTGTCACAGCTTTGCTATACTTTCAATTCGAGATGGTCCTGCTCTCACCTGTGAACTACCTTTTGCAATTTTCCCTACTCTGGGCAGCAAGTCCCTTCTGGAAGAGCAAGTGGAGACCAGGTGGAAACCCAAACCTGACCAAAAGTTGTATTATATACCAGCCCTGGGGTGATGATCAGTGATCAGTGATTCTGATCCTTTGCTTGTCTTCCATGTAAAAGTCTATCATTTCAAAAAGAAGAACCACCAAACTTAATAAAACAATATGTGCTACAATTCAATTTGAACACAAACCATTTAAAACAGTCTTACTAAATACAATGGACAAAAGTCCTTACAACCATGTTCCAATATTTCCATGTTTTATATATACATATACACACACACACACAAATTGCAGTTGAACGATGACCTATAGAAAGTTTCCGTTTCAAGAGAGTGATTTTTTGTTATACCTTTCTTGGCTCTTAAAGTTTTTCTCCAGAGTGTTGAAAATATTCCATCCGTCCAATCATTTGTAGCCACATCAAGACGACCAAACATCTGTGATGCAGTTATAGCTTTAGGATTCATTCTCATTTCACGATGTGGCTGTCCACAGTCTATGAAGGTAGATCAGCAGTCAGGTTCAGTACTTCTGCTTGATAGTCAGAGTACTTGAACAAATTCAAAAATATTACACCCAAATGCATAGTTTAATGTCCATTGACTTTTATAAGAAACTACGTGTTTAATTGGAAAATTCATCTCTTTCTATATACCAACATTTGTTAACTGAGCCATCGATACTTAAAGCAGAACCAAGTTCTGAAAGTTGTGAAAGGACTATTTGTATTTCATGGCTTCATCAGGAATACAACAGTAGCAAGATGAAATTTACTCAAAGTTTATTAAAGGTTTAATAATATGAAGGGTTACTGAATAACTAAGTCTTAAAAGTTTTGGTCTAGACGCACTTTTTAAAAAAGTCAACATCTTTCAATAACAGAATACCAGATAGATGTTCCACATGATTGACTGACATTTTTTTCCCTCATCACTGGCACATACTTTAGAATAGGCAAAATAAATAATATTGGCATGACTTGTGAAATATCCTTCTGGGCAGCTAAATTCTAGCCAGAACTTCATCATTTAACCCTTATAATTTTTTCACTAAAAAGAGCTTGAAAGTTCCCGTGCTGAACATCTTTACAAAAGACAAGACTAATATTTAATTAGGAGTTAATAATATGCTGAAGAAAACATCAGGGCTAAAAAGTTGGCTTATTTTAAAATCTTAAGCAAGATAGAAGAATAGCCAATGGTGAAATTTTACATTTCTTGAGCTTATACTAGAAGCTCAGCTTGACAAAGATACTGAAATTTCCTTGTCTTAGTAGTAGCTCATATCTTAATACCATGGAAGTAAGGGAAAACAGTCTAATTAAATTATCTCCTTTTTCTGCTTTTCTTTTTTAAGGAAACAATCATTTATCCTAGAAATTAGAGCTTACAGTATTAAATGTGCAAAGGCATTGCATGAAACAGGTAAGACAGATTGAACATTTTTTTTCAGCTATCAATTTCTGGAAAATTGCATAAGCTGCCCACCTCAGCTTGCAAAAAGGAATGAACAAGATCCTTTCAGGAAAAAAAGTGCTTTTCTCCCACAAATACAAGCTCTTAGTTTGATATGATCAAACAGAAGTTCTTCCACTAATGCTTTTGTTTAGAAGTACACATGACAAAAACTCACATTCTTACAGTGCTCAGCCAAGATACAAAATATATTAGAAAACTCTACCGCTGTCTAAACCAGAACAATTTCGTAACAACAATGATAGCAGAAACAGTTATTTCATACTGCAGATAAAGACCTTGTCTTGTGAATTATGTTCAAAAAGACCTAAGCACTTTTGATGAGGGTTGCTTTCAGCATTGCCTCAGCTGAACCTACAAATGCTTTAGTCATTTGTTCCGCTGTCTTCCCAGACTGAACTCTTCTTTCTCAGTATTTCTAGAATAAAAATTTCTGATGCAAGTACAGGAGCATAGAAAATAGTATATTTTTTATACAGTACCTCTCTCTGAGGTTCTAAATGTCAGACATTTTTGTGGCTTATATTTTTGTCACAGAAAAGCTTCTAAAAGATATCATCATAGCCATACTTAGTGTCACAATACCCTGAAACTCATTCTTTCAGTAATTTGTCTTTACAGTGAAGTAATTACTGCTTTCTATGAAGACACCAAGCAGAAGTCTACAATGCTTTAGAAATAAATGCTCACATACCTGTCAGAGATTTCATCAAAGTATGGATGCAAGCTGTTTTTCCTGCACCGCTAGGCCCTAGAGTCATCAGTCCATGCCTTACTTTCTGGGTTTCAAACAGCTGGATAACTTTAAGTTTCCAAGGAGGATGACAAACAAGACCAGCTTCCTCCACCTACAGAGCATGACAGAAGTCCAGATCAGCACCATTCTTGTGCATGAGGTATTTTAATATTTTAGACAAAACCTCTCTTTAGCAAAAGAGTACACCCTCTGTAAAGGTTTAGTGAATAGTAGAACTATTTGAAAAGCAGAAGTTATTTTCTATTCAGGTTAATAAACTAAAATAATCCATCATTTTTTGTCTATTGTTCTTCAAGTGTTTAAGCCTCTTCTTTAGCTAAGAATTTTTAGAAATGCTCTTGCTAGCAATTTCTTTCATGGTCAGAATTGATCATTACCTCTGAGAACAATTATTTTTTATTATTATTATGCACTTCTAATGATAAAGCTCCTTAAATACAATAGCTCTTCTGTAAAACATTTTCATAAGTATTTCTCACTATACAAACAGACCTTTGAGTAATACCTTCTGAGAAAAGACAGAGTATTTTAAAATTAGGTATTACAAAACCGTTTCCTACTTTTCACCAGGTACTAGCTGAAAGAAGCTATCTCACTATAATTATATTGCTCTTGCTGGTGAAAGTACCTCAGCTGGAAGTGAGTAAGTCTTTAGAGAGTAGAGAAATGCTAGAACTATTTCTCAAGTGGTCAAGAGATATTTGGTCAGGCCTAAAGATCTTCTAAAAACTCAAGATGTTATGAAAATGAGACTCTCAAAATCATCTGATTTTGAAAAGGACTGCAGAGTACAGTGAAAATATTAGATGCAATATTTTCATGAGACTCACATTCGTTCCTCCTCCTTTTCTCTCTCTCTCCTTTTTTTTTTTTTTTTAAACATAAGACAAGACAGTCACATGTGAGATCCCATTCCTCACCCTAAACCAGTACCATAAGTGTGGATGTGTGGATCTATCTTTTCTTAATATTTTCTAAAAAACACATTGGTTCTCTGATCTTTTGTAGACTACATATTTCTCACATCCAAAAGAAGCAGCAAGACACGTCTAGCTGCTGGTAATAGTTCTACATATAAACATAGAAAAGCAGTTGAATTAAGAATTGCTTCTTTAATATCTTATTCCAGCATTTCCTGCATCCCTTCCTTAACAAAAATAGTCCTCTTGAATATGACTGCATACTAAAGATGAATCATTATAACTCTGAAAACAGAGCAGAATTGTATCCAACAAATTCTTGGTTTACGCTCTAGAGGCAGACAGAATCTGGCCAATCACTTCTGGTTTCTCTAGATTTATATAGAGATAAAGACAGTAGCCATTAAGTTGCCAAAATTTCCAAACAGTCCATCATAAAAATGGCAGAGTGAGATCTGAAGTTTCATCACTCTCCATTACATAGAGCCATAAGTATCCTTAGCTCCTTAAGTCTTCAACACCACTGCAGCATGGGCTGACATTACACCATACTTAAAGACAAGTGATAGGAGGCTCAATGGGTTATTGCTAAAAGGGTTAAAAGACTTTCCATGTCTGGCTTCACAGATAACCAACAGTGGAGCTCTGTTATGAAACAAGGACATCTTTTACTTTACTAGGAAGTAACACTTCAAAGTCTGAGATTTGTGTTGCTTATAGTTTCTCCTAATGGAAGCTTAATTTACACAAGTACTTCTTTCAACTTCAACTACATAAATTATAGAAAGCAAAACACATTTACACCCATAGCTGGTGATTCAACTCTTCCTTGCTAAGGAAGCCATAAAATAAATGAAAAAGTCACATATACAAAATCCCTCCAGTATTTTTGCTTTATTCATACTGATATTTCTCAACTTTTTATTTCTCTGCTTAACTATTAGATAACTATATACATAGCCCCTATATTTCACTTATGTTATTGTCAGTCCTATTGAAATGGTCCAGCAGATGTAGTGGGAAGTGAAATAGAGAAAATTACATTGTAGGAAAACCTTTTTCAAACTCTTAGTTTTTTTTTTTGTTTGCTTGTTTGTTTGTTTTATAACTCTGAAAGCATTGATCGGGAAACTTGATGATGTATATACCTATATATGTAGATGCATTCTTGAAATTAATCATAGGTGACTCACTAGGAAGCCACAAGTCCTCACACTGGCAATTCAGAGATATCCTTGAGACTAAGTCTAATAAAAGCCTGCCAATGGTAGCAACTTATGGCAAACTAGATTTTTCCTCTCAATATCAAAATATCAACCGGATAGATATGCCATGAACAATTTTCTTAGCTGTCTCATTGTGCTAGTTACAGCACAACAGTACAGATCAAGAGAGGCAGTACCTGTTTGTCAATGGCAGCTTCCAGTTCAGGATAGCCTACTTTATCAAGCTGGATACCTGGAAACAGATCTTCAATTAGACTCAGAAATAAGGGTTCATCTTCATCAATCTAATTAGGAGGGAAAAAAAAAAAGAGATTAAAATTTATTTTATTTTTCCTATCACCTTAAAAGAAAATATTTAACTCTTATAAGCATAAAGAAAACTCCAAAAATATTGAGAGCAATCGACGCCAACTTTCTAGGTACTAAAGACTAGGAGAACTAAGCAGGAGATCACGTAATGCTTCCAATAATCAAATTTCTTGAAAACAAACCACCAACATGCAGACTGAATTTACTAAAGTAGATTTTAGCAACTACTTTGATACAAATATTCATTTACTTTAATATACATAAAAGAGACTAAAGAAGATGAGGTACCATAGCAACAGAAGAGATTCTGTCAGTTATTAAACACATATGAGATTATACTTGTTACTAAAAATAATAACAAGTTATTTTAAAAGAATGTGTAAATGCATCAAGAATTAAACTTTAAGTTGAAACTTCCTAAGGCAAGACATTATTACACAGACTTCTACTCACTTACTCCTACAGGCAGCAGGAGATACATGTAAAAAAATCTAAACAAAACAGTGCACTTTCAGACAAATTTTTATGTAACGGACGCATGCAGTCGCCTGCAAATCTTCTCAATAGATTTAAATTTTTTTTCCAAAAACATGTTGCCCCGAAGTACAGATAAATTAATTTATTGGGCCCTTGGAACTTACCAGTTTAGACAGGTTCATGTCTCTTAGCACACGCATGACGATGGTAGATTCAGTATCTGTAGGATTTGCTCTTTTTGCTGCTCCTAATGTGCGCAACACTGACAATATATTCCGCAGACCAAAATCATAATGCACCTAGGCAACATGAAAAATAAAATAAAATAAATAAAATAAAATAAAATAAAATAAAATAAAATAAAATAAAATAAAATAAAATCTCTCTAGCTAACAGGGATCAAATTATTCATATTTATCATTCATGATATGGATACTTATCGTGCAATGTATGAATATGTATCAGTACTGGTACATGTGGCACAAATGTCTCCAATAATGAGCCTTTGGCTGTATAACCAGGAGGAACTTAATTCCCCACTTCTGATGGCATTTATTAAATTTCATGGTGTGACAGAAAAAGTAAGCTTTGATTCAAGTCTCTGAAGTAAAACAAGGTTTCCAAGGACTATTAAGAAATGAGTTATTTTGAATTCACTGGGCACCTTGGAAACTTACTTTATTTGAGAAACACCTGAACAAGCATAAGGCTGTACAAATCAAATGCCTCTCAACTCACTCTATAGGAAAAAACAGATAGATAGGCCCTTTATTTGTATTAGTCATCACCACTCGCTACAGATATATTTTAATAATAATAAGCAGCTGTACTGCTAAATTGCAAGTGTCACTTAGCTTAGTTGGTAAACATGAACTTGCCCATTTTCTCCAAACAGATACTAATAATTTGCATTGTCATACATGGCCATTCTCTAACGTACCCATCCGCTACATGAAAATAATCACCTGTTTTGAGAGCTGCTCTTCGCACAGCTTGTAGAGTGTGAAGAATTTTCTTGCCAAAACAACATTGGCAATGAAGCCACAACTAGCCAACTTGACACGAATTATTATTTGACGATCAGGAACCATCATGGCCACTGAACGGAAGTTGATCTTCAAGTTTTCAGGAAGCTCTTGCCGTCCAGCATATCCTGGATTCTGGAGAAAAGAATGAGTTTGGAAAGGACTGCATGTTTAGAGCAATTCCCCACCAGAACATACAATCTTGTTCAATTAAAAGAAGCTTTTACTTTAAATCACAGACAAAATTGAACTGCTGGGCATATTTACCATCACATTTCTTCAATGACTTCTGAAGTATTTTAGCAATTTTACTTCCAAGCGGTATGAAAAATGTTACACTTCAATAGTCCAAATCTGGATTTCATTTGTCTTGACAAAACACTACTTCTACTGGTTACTTCTACTTAAATATGCTCATTTTTCTGTATTTGTAATAAGAAACATGTTTTGGAAGTAGAATAAATATTCTAGTGCACAAACAGAATCTGACATTGAGATAACAGCTTGTCTTCACGAGGATGGCTCTTGCAGCAAACTGGGTTATTTATTAACTGCAGACAGTAAAGCAAGACCCTGTAAACTGTCTTTGTAATCAAGTTCACTTCTCAAACTGCCAGTGTTTGCTTTATACACAGAAATGGTTAGAAATTATTATCATACAGTCATCACTAGCATATCAGATACTTGTTGAGCACTTACCATAGTAAGAAAGATGCCAAATTCAGGGTTCATTTCCACATTATCTCCATCAGTAAAAAGAAAGCTTTTTTTATGTTCCTTCTTACACGTCAACACAATTGCAATTTGCTGGGCAGCCACTGATAGAACTGGTAAATCAATACGATTGAACTCATCAAAGCAACCCCAGGAGCCAGACTGAGCAAGGCCTTTAAAGAGAAAAGCAATGATGCAGCTTATTGTTATTAGTCCTTTTTTTTTTTGGTGCAACTTATCAGCCCCAAAATCACATACAACCCCATCCCTCAAGGGGGGAAAAAAATGTTACCTTGGCAAACTGGGAAAGGGACAAGGAGAAGAGATAATTCTTTTTTCATCAAGAGTGTACAGAGTCCCAAAAGTTCTCAGATCTATGCATAGCTCACTACATTTCTAGATCTCTCCTCTTCCGTTCAGTATCTTGGATGTTTATCCTGTTCCTTCCCTATTCCAAAAATCCCCACTACCAATCTTCACAAATGAATTCAAGCAAAACCTGTCACATTGCTTATTCAGTTCCATAAGGCAATCCAGAAAGAACTTAAGTCTATGAAATTAGGTGTCAACAGTTTATTTGTCAGATTAACATGAACAGTAACACAGGTTTCACCTCAAAAGAAGTGAGGGGTCCAGTCTTCCTCAAATCTTTTTTTGGGGGTAGGAAGATACAGAAAGAGAGCAGAGGTAAAAAAACAAAAAATCACAGTTAAGATTTTCTTTTACCAATATAAGCACTCAGAAGTTAAATAGCAATGGACTTCCACTTACCTCTAATTCCACATTTGCCATCAAAACAACCGATATCAACTTGTAGTGCTTAAAAGAAGTGTCATGTAAACACTATGCCATGTAAACCCCATGTCAATTGCTGTTTTTAGGCAGATATACTGCCTTTCATGCATTTCCTTCAACCAATAAAAATTCTGACCTTTGTAAGAAGCTAAAATGCAGAAGTCATATCCAACACCTTGATTAATTTAAGGGTATCACTACAGACTTGTAAACTGGCTTATACTTTTTATATTTGTTTCTTTCCTGGTGATAGTGGTGTGATGGGATTGACAAGATACTAATTAATGGCATTCATTAAAAGGCTAAAAAACAGAGACTGCTGCTGCTCTTTTGATCTTGTTCACTAGATGCTCTCAGGACCTTTATGACTTTCACCTAGGCTACATCTTACCTTTGAAGATCCTACCAAGCCCTCGAAAATCCATCTGGTCTGAACAGTTAAAGACCACTACGTATTTTCCAAGGCACCGTCCCATGTCTTTGACGGTTTCTGTTTTCCCAGTTCCTGCAGGTCCTGTAGGTGCTCCACCCATGTTCATGCCTAAAGCTTGAGCCAAAGTGATGTAACATCTGAAAGGCAACAGGTTATTAGGACTTAATAGACTGCAGTGAGCAGTTTCTTGCATATACCAGATGTCCTTAGTGAACATTGTTTGAAATCAGAAAGGTCTGTTTGAAGGATTCCAGGAAACAGCCAAAATAATACGACTCTGCTTAGCTTAGCTTGGTTAGTTGAATTCCTAAATCACTTTACCTGCTGAAGGCCTGAGCTACATAACAGTTTCAGGAGTATAATCCTGAAAACCAGTTGTTACTGCTTTTTTTCTTTCTGCCTTTAAATTTGATGACAGAGTGCATGCCATTTTCATAACTGAGACTTCTGTGTGATGCTATAAATCAGCAGCTATCAAAAAATCTAAAAAGTTCTAGAATTTGCTGTATGGAATAGCAAAAACAGAACAGTATATTTTTAAAATCCCTTATTTTGCCAGTGATAGTTAACAAAGCATTATTCATATTATTACTACTGTTAGGCAGGTACACCTATTTGGTAAAATAGGATGCCAACTACTTACTTTACTTACATTACAATACTTACAGTATTCTACATCCTAGAACAAAGACATTAAATCTATTGTAGCTGAACATAATTGTTTTTCCTCTCTATTCTTCCTTATCTCTCCATGCATACAGATATCCATCTCATTCTCATATTTACCTCATTCTCAAGTGTATTAGAATCTTATAAATGGGAATCATGTTCACCTACATCACATACATGAGAAACATGCAATTACATGACAGAAATGAAATTATTCCATACCTTATTGCATAGTAACATAAATATTCGTAAATTCTATTTAAAAATCATTGATTCTGATATGACACTGAAAGAGGATAAACTCTGCAGAGACATATTTTGCCTCCAATAGGTTTGACTTAGCTGCACTTCTAAAAGCCTCGATTTGGGGTCAAAGAATAAAGGAATAAAATCAGTCTTTGTCACCTGTCCGTAAGTGGTGTTATCACAAGTCGGTCAGTACAGCCCAAGAATTCATTCTGGTATGTGAAACTCACATCAGTGATACTAATTATCATTTTATCAGCATCATCGTTAAAATAGAATCTACACTGTTTCAGCCACTCGAAGTCTGTAGGGCTCTTGATATGCATGCAACACTAAGAAAAGAGGCAGGGAAATAATATTAAAAATTAGTCTATCACCTCCAAACAAAACTCTAAGTCCAATTAACATGGGCATTTCCATTAAACTACTATTTTTCCATTTGAGTAAAAAGAATCTTCTATCTTAAATACAAAAAGGCAGGAGAACAGTATGAGCCTGCATACAAACCATTAGAAAAGGTATTTTAAGAAAGCACCATGGTGCACACATATTTGCTAAGAAGTTCAACCCTGTCAGGAGAAATCCAAAGTAGAGTAAGTGACTGTTAAAACTTCTACTCAAAAAGAGCTCCCACAAGTTGTATGTAAATGAGAGGTTAATGAGAACTTGCAGGACTACTTGAAAGAGGATTTTTCCTAGTAAAACCTGGTCTGGTAATGAAGAACTAGGTGTGTCTGCTTTTAACTCAGTAAGGTTCAAATTCCATAATCTGTTTCTTAAGTAGCTATTGAAACTGGAACAGAACTCCTAGAAGTAACAAGAGCCAACTTTAGCCTGTACCGTAACCCCTCATTCATTTGATTTATTCCTTGGGACACTCCATTTAGTCCACAGAAAGGACTATTACTTGCAACACAGAATATATGAGAGAAAAACAATCCCTAACTGATCATACAGAGGTATCTATCAAATATTCTAGTGCCTGTGAGGAAAAAAAGAAATAATGAAACCCTAAAATACTTAAGAGAAGTTATGACATTGATTGCAATGAACTTTTCTATAATATTTCTAGTTACATAATCATTACACACCTGAAACTGAATGCCTAATTTAAGAGACTAGAATTCACGGAGTGCAGCAATATTTCTTCATGACTTTTCTTCCTGTTTTAAATGACCATTTCATAACTCATTGTGAATTACTCAGCACTTACCAGACTGTCAAAGATGTCCCTCTGATGCACATGGATAGTGATTAATGTCTCATATTTAACTCGTTCCATCGCATTAAGGTCTTTTGTTGTCATATCTATCAGTGTGTTGAGTAGATCCAGGAAAAACTGGTTTGTCTTTTGCATAATCTTTTTATCATATCTAGCATTAGTCAAAGCTTCTTCCGAGTCTCGTGTCCAAATCATTTGAATCCCCAACAAGCCAACCTTAGGAAACAAGGAATAGTATGCTTCAACAACATTATCTCTTTCATCTGAGATGTACATTCACAGACATGCAAAACCTAAACAAATGGTTCTACCAGTATCTGCACAGTTTTTTTTTTTTTTTTTTTTGGTCCATATAGTGGTCATTGAGTCCATGAGCACTTATTCAGCAGCCCAATCACTTGCAAAACTACATAGGCAAGTCCAAACTTTGGTCTTGCAGACTTTGCCTCTGAGGCACTGCTGATGATGTTTCAATACAGTCTACATTATAAGAAAGATTTAAGAACCAATATTAATGCTTCAAATCAGAATCTTCTTTTTTTAAAAAAAAAAAATCACAAACTCTTTATTTCCTCTTCAGCAACATTCCTGATCACAAGTGAAGAAATCTTGAAGCACAAAACAATTTTCCCTCAGTACTCCTCCTTCCACTCCAAACCTTTTGCAATATACTTTTTTTGAATACATAAACAAACAGATGCAATTTTATTGCTTTTCCTTTAAGAATCAGGTATTAAGCTTGCAAAGGAATAGGGTTAAATCTGTTACATGAATTGATTTTATTTAGCATTTTTTTAAACCAGAGTTTCAAGATAAGTTTTGATCTTTTGGTTTCAGATCCATAAAGTCAAACTTAAAAGACTGACGATTAAAATTGCCATTTTTGCATTTAGAATGCTGGCTGCAATTTTAATTACAAAAACAACAAAATAAAAACACCAAAATGTTATATATTTGTGAGCAACTCTTTGCTAATATAATAATTTTACCTGCGCTGGAAAAGTAGAAAGAAATTCAATCAACTCGAAGCCAGTTTCCTGGATGCTGGTGGCTGCCTGGCAAATGATATAGTGCAGTGATGCCTGGGATTGCTTCAAGAGAGAATTGAGCCAAACTTCCACGTTACCTTCAGCCATTACAGGTCTACTTAGCTCCACAGTCTCACCCTCTCGTGAACTAATTGACAATATACGATCATATACCTAGTCAAAACAAATAAAAAATAGTTTGTGATTTAAAGACTTAGCATTGCGATAATAAATTGTCATTTCTCTAACACATCTGTGTGATTTTACAGTCATTATTCCACTAAATTTGTTTATGTAACTAGTAAATGATACTAATCTCCTAAGAAACACATAAAATCAATCAAATCATTAGTCTTGGTGTCCAAAATTCTACTATCTGCTGAGCAAGTAGACAAATGCCATAACACTAAAAATTGTTAAATTTCATCTCAATTTCTGTAGCAGTATTCACTGCCCAATAATAATAAAGGACTGTCTCCCCATTAGTGGTAGCTAACTAATGGTTCTAACAAGCATTATGGCCTTAAAAATAAAAACATTAAAAAAAGGGGGGGAAAGAACGAAATTTAAAAACACCTAATAAAAACATTACATATATAGTATATAGGAAATATCTTTCTTACAAACTGTTCTTGAAAGGGGAATGAGAAAATGGTTCTTCAAGAACTCATTTGGAAGATTAAGAAATAATTCTAACAGTGATTCAGAAATGGATAATAGATTAGACACCATTTTTTTTTCTTACAATTAAAATTCACGACTAAGTATAAATACAGACAATCTGAAAAAAAAAAAACCAAATATTTTCATAGAAAAATTGGAAGATCATCTAAGAGGACACTAAGCTATATTCCTACCCCCATTTTTTTTCCCCCTGAAACCTCAAGCACTGGTGCAAATTTTCAGTTTGCTTGGTTATACTTCATAAAGTCCTCCCACTAAGCAAATGAGGCTAGGAAGCCACATCTTACAGGGCGAAAAGGTACAGAGCATCAAGTAAACCATGAGCTTTATAAAGAGTCAAATGTACTCAGGTAACTTTCTATTTAGCAATATCACACATTATTTAACAACCTGAAATATTATTGAGGTTGGAAAAGCACATACCTTCTCATGGAATTTGACTGTTTTAACATTGTCAAAGATATTCAGCAAATGGGCCTGTATAGTGTGAGAATCTGATGCCTGGCCAAGAATTTCTAAGAGGGCAGGATCTGACACAAAAAAGAATCGTGGAAATAGCAGGCGTTTTTTCTCCAGATATCTGCATTTAAAAGAAATGGCGGGGAGAGAGGGAGGAGATGAGAAGTACATTAGGTTTGTTTATACATCCTTTACATCTTACATATGGGATTTCTCACAATATATTGATACAATTTTCATCAATGATGATAACAATTCTTATCTATCATACCTTCAGGTTAAGTGCCTGCTTTAAAGCTACTATTCCAGCATCAGAAACTATTTCACTGAAAGTTATTGTTATTCAATGGAATGTCATCATCACTCAAAGGAAAAGAAACTGAACAGAAATCAAGTGTTTTCATCTTTTGTCGATTATTTACTATTCACATCCCTCATGCTGAGTTTCCCCTAAAGATGTGGGAAGGGTTGGAATAGGATAGACAGAACAAGACTGCTTGCTGTTTGAACCTAGGCTGCAGCATCTTGAGTTTCAACAGAGGTTGATAACAAGCACTTAGTCAAACATCAAATATGGATGATTTGGAATAAGGACATGATTTTTGCAAAGCCCACAGGACACGCAATTGCTTTTTGTCAAGTTACACAATTCACAATCATCTCCCCAAAACAGTGTTCTTACCCTGAAATAGTCTTACCCTGTGAGTGATTTCTGACAAATTTCAAGTTGCTCTAATAAATGTGGTAGCAACTGTCCCATGATTTCATCTCCAACACAGCACTGAACAACATTAGGTATTTCATGAGCTCGGGTCATGATCCTCACCCAAGATTTGTCAATGTTTGAGAAACGCTTTGCTTCCTGTTGAAACATGGAAACATGGATACAGAGGAGAAGGGATGGAAGGAAAATGAGAGAAGAGGGAAAAGGCACTGGCTTACAGAATTAGCAGTCTTCCCACTAGAAATCACTGCAGTCCAAACAGTAAGGAATTTCCAAGTTGGACAAAACAAATCTTCCAGGCTAAACAATATGCCAAATAGTTTTATACTTCACTGTAAAAGGCAATGAGTCGTTTTTCTCCTCCCTCTCCCTTCCATCAATCACTAAGTTTGAACTACATATTCCATATTTGTATATCTTTTTTCTAAAACAGAAAGATGATTTCTTTTTCTTCAGAAAGTCATATAAGAAAGCTTAACATATGACTTCCTAGTAAAATTTCAGGTACTTCTAGGCTGTAACAAATATTGCACATATATTGGTCAATAGTTTAACAATTTCAACATGAAAAGATCAACTGAATCAAAATTTTTTATTTTCTTTCTAATAACATATTTCTGTTGGCGTCTTTTACCTAATGTCTTAGCAAGTTTAGTTTTGCTAAGTACTAAAATAATGAAGCTTATGTTATGGAGCTAAGTTTTACTCTTAAATATAGAAAAAAAAAAAGAAAAAAGGTAAGTATGAAAACCTTTGGAAGCTGCTTTGCTATGTCACCACCAACAAAAACAGCTTCTAAGTAAATCCACAAGTTCTGCACAGTCAGCCAGTTCTCAATGATGTCTGTTGTGTTGGAAAGATAGTGCACCCATTTTTGAATCTGTGTCTTGAACGGTGTGTTGTATCTAAAATCAAAAGGACACTTGTTTTACTGCAAGAAACAAACAATTTTTCGAAAACTAGCCGAAATCTCAAGCAAATGCCAAAAATGTAATTTTGCCATTTGTAACTTTCTGAAGTGGAGGAATACCAAACCATACCAGAATCCACTCAGCATAATCAAAGCACCTCCAATTTATGGCTTGAACCCAGGATGGCTAGCAAAATTCTAATACAACAGGAGTTGAACAGCAGCAAGATTTAAATTTCACTCTAAGGTAAACCAGTTTCAGAAAGGGACTGCATAAGGTACAACATCTTGAAAGTATCAAGATCCCAAATGACCAGGTCCTCAATTGAATGCTCGAGTTTGAGTTATGTTCAAATGAGGATTGTGCTCTGTGTTTTTGATTTCTTTCTGGAGGCTTCGACACATACACACACACACACAAAAAAAAGGACAAACTGAAGTTTCTTTTAACTTCAATCCTTTGTTTATTCAGCAACAGGCTCTGCAAGACAGGTAGGTGGTCACCTAGCAGTGGGGTAGCAGTGCCCGTGAGGCCAGTAGGACCCTTCCATTACCAAGCATTTCCATGCAACCGTCCCTTCACCCTCAGCAGGGCTACCTTGCAACCAGGGGAAGCACCAAGGTGATTAGCCAGGAAATCAGAACTGCATCCACTTCCTTTCAGGAGAGCTTAAAGCACTGATAGAGGCAATAGGAACCAGCCCATGAACAGCTCAAGGAGAAGCAAGCTGCTAGTTTTGACTTGGATGTTTACTTTTCTTCTTTGTGGAAGGCAGCTTTGTGCAGTCAACCAAGGCTTCTTGTCAGCTTTTACATCCCTCCCCATTCCTGTTACCTGTTACTCATGAGAGAACCAAGAATCATCAAGCTGTCCTCCATGCTAGTAATTGTTTCCGATGTGCTGTCTCCTCTTAAGAGAAGTTCCCCACGGGTTTTAAAGTTTGCAAAGACAAATGTTTTGTTGTTCCATTCAGCTATCACTTGTTTTAATTTCTGCTCAATGTCTCGCTCTTTCACAGCACTTATGCAGATATCCTTTTAAATAAATAGCACATCAAAACAGTCTATCAACAGTTTAGGCCTCTGGTATCCAGAACTAATTGATATTTCGATTAACCCTACTAAGGCTTATGAGTAAACATTTATTGAGTGAGAAGATCTATAGACACATGTACATCATGACTAATAACCCATATCCCACATCACAACATTGCCAATGGTAGGAATAAAAGGATGATATGGTGATTACATTTTATACCCATAATATTTCCAAGCAAGCCATTCTCACATGTAATTCCTGGGCCAAGCTGCGTGCTTTAAAGAGAGACATTGACACCATAGTATACATTTTCCATTATTTTATGCAGAAAACGGAAGTGTTGGCCCATTCTGCTTTAGGAAAAAAGCAGAAAAAGGGCTTTCTTTAGGAAAAAAACATTCTGTTACCCTTCTTATTTTTCCTCAAATACTATTCCATTGCCACATTTAGTTTTACACATTTATTTCTGTTCCTTCCCAGTACCTCTATTTCCTCTTTGTATCTTAGTAGTGGAGCTTCCATGATGTCCCTCAGTTTGCATGTTTCGGTTTCTACATCAAAGTTATGTTCAGTGAGATCCGTAATCCGTTTCCAGTGCCGAGGCATCATTGCCTTATTTGACATACGCTCCAGCAACGGGCAGCACTCATTCAAGTCCTCCAGAGTCTTCTTTAGGTCAAGAAAGGCCTGCCACTCCTTTAGAGCACGAGGAAGTTTATGACATCTACATAAAAAGGATCCAAGCTGTATTAAACAAGTTCAGATATTCTGACTGCTACGCATTTATTCACCATTTGTAGGTTTAAATGCAGACCACATCTTCCAAATTTATTTTAATGAATTTTAAAGATGCTGCATGTGATTCAGTATATGAGAAAACCTGGTTCCTTTTTACTTTGTTGTCTGATAGCTAACTGTCTCCTTGCTCACCCTCTGGACTGTAGTTGCATTGTTCTGATTGGCTTTGTCCAACTGACGTCCAGAAACAACTGGACCACTTTATTTCTTGATTTCATCTTTTGGGCTGATTTATGATATGGACTGCTTGGTGCTCTACCAGAACCCCTTTTCCTCAGCACAGGCAGCTCTAATTCTTTAAATCATTTGATTCCTGGTTGATTCCTGGTTTGATGAAAAAATTATCTGCTTTGCATATAGTATATGCCAATTTTTAGCAAAAATATTCACTAATTTGCTAACCTGCATTAAACAAGACTGAATCCCAATATCGTGAATGAATCAGATGACTAAAGGACATGCAACTTCTATTTGTAAATAAGTAAATACTAATTCTTAGTCTATATTCCCATCTTGTAAAAAAAAGCTAACAGAGAAGCTATCCAAAGAACAGGAAGTCTCAATATGGAAAGCCTAAACTGACTTTTATTTTAAGTTAATAATGGATACATTTATTTCAATTAAAATGTACTAATTGGCTGACTTCAAGCCTATTTAAGATGTACAAAGCTATTTTAGGCATCCTCACAAACATAAGTAGTTTCTTACCTGTTCTGTAACTCCAAAAGTTCACTGTTAAGTTTTGTGGTGTCTAACTCTGACCAAAGAATATCGTAGTAGCCATTAATTGTGCCAATTACATTGTTATAGAGATTATAGAGCTTGTGTAACAGATTCAGTTGCTTCTTTATCTCCAGTAGCTGAGGATACTGTGTAACAGGCAAGCCAAAAAGCTCTTCCCCAGCAGTGTAAGTAACATATTTCCGAAAGAGATTATCAAATCGATTCTAAAAAATTAAGAAGTAAAAAGAACAAAAAAGAAATAAGTACATAATAACAGGAAATACTACCAACTTGCACTGTTAATAGCTATTGTTTGAGATTTTCATGAGAAGCAGAACTTTTAGGGAATTGGAAATTCAGAGGAACATCTTTAGAGGTTGCAGGGAGGCTTCTTTCTCTATATGGCACAGTGACAGAAGAGAGAATAATTGCTAAACGTGTACTTGAAAGAGGTTGAGTATGAGATGTAAAGCAGTGAAAGATGGATGTGGCAAATACTACTTTTACACATATGCTGTGAAGCACTTTTAATGAGGCTTGCAGTAAGGATTACTACTGTATTTAAGTAGCAGCTAAAGAAAATTACTTGTCTTTTTTTATATTTCTAAAGAGATATAGGAAGAAGTCAATCACATTGTGGGAAACGGAAGACAATTAGAATCCTCAGGATTCTAATACAGGAACAGAAATTAAAGGTAGGAAAAAACATTCCAGCAGGAGGAGGAGTCAGTTTGAGTGGTATCTTTTAATTGTGTTAAAAAAAATAAAAAGAAAGATTGGACGAAAGTGCAACCTTATGAAGAAAAGACAGAGCGATGAACATCAGAACATTTATAGCCAAATATACTATGTTTGAGAGTATGTTCTCACAGCAGGATACCTGAATCTAGTAATTATTAATCATTATCTCAATATTTCTCTTATCTGGCTCCTGAAATCATAATTTTAATCAGTATTCCTTGCAAACCTACAGAAAAAATGCCAGCTAAGCCTACCTTCAGTTTGAAAAAAGACTTTGTTCAACAAGTAATCTTACTTATCAACAAATCAGCTACTCTGATTCCCATTCTCAGAGCCTTCAGATGTTAATTTATTTGCACTAATTGTTCCAACTAATGTACTGGAATTTACAGTACCTGAAACATAGCAAGTCTGTCACTGGCTTCTTGAGGCTCTAAGCCAGGCACCATTGGCCCATTCTGGAAAATAAGTAAACAAATAAAAGTAAATAGTGAATTTTGAGTTCATGACTATTTTTCTAAGCAGCAAATTCTAATTCTATATGCCAAAGTCAAGTTTCTGCTGCTGCAGGATTTCACCCCTACATGTAACAGCTGGACAGAGAGATCACATGGTTCCCTACACTAACTGCTTAGTGTTCTATACAGAACACAAAAGCCAATTCATTTTCTTTTTAATATAGGAGGAGTCTTCTTAACACTTTTAAAGACTGGCAATAGTAGTTCTTTTTTCAAAAATGCCCTTACTACAAGGCAGCACAAATGCTCACCTGATCATAATCCAAATAAAATTGTTCACAATCTTCAATGAAAGTCTCCACAGTGCTAATGAGCTCTCTTCTGAAGCTTGGCTGCAAAGAAATCAGCTGCTTTTGCACTTCATTTGCCTGGACTAGCAGCTTTTCCCAAGTATAGTGCAAAGTGTCCACCTTGTCTGTCTCTTCTTTGCCCACAAGTAGATCGTATTTGTTTAACATGGCATAGGATTCCTGTCAGAAGGTTGGGTCAAACAAAATGCACAAAAGAGTAAACATAGTTCATTTTACACATACCTTTATGCTAACATTTTAAATAATTCTTTAGCCTCTTCTGTTGGCTAAGCTGCTGCAAAATAAAATAAAATATAGCCAGATAGGAAAATCAATTCTTTTCCTATATTATTAGACTTCTTTTGCATAAAGAATCAAAAATTTTCTACTCTATTTTGCTAAGCCACCTCTTTTCTCAACAAGTTTATATTTGTCCTATTCAGAGTTACTTGCAAAAAGAAAGTTTACAGGAACATAAAATGTCTGCCACCCAAGCAGACTAACACACTAACATGTGTTACATGAACATACATAACATACATGAAAACATACCTTTTCTACGGGCACTGCTAAACTTCAACTCAGAAAATAATTGCTCTGTCTGAACAGTAGCTATGTATGCAACAACCCTCTTAATTACCTCAATGGGCCCTATTTGAAAGTCTATGGAGATCTGTAGCTCTCTGATCTCCTTTAATGCAGACATGGCTGTTCTTATGTCATCCAGATCCTTGATGGGGCGATTTAACTTCTTTCCAGTTTCCTCTATAAAAGTGAAAATTGTTTCCATCTCTGTTCTGTACTTCTTATTACAATGACACCCCAACTTAGTCATCCATGCTTTGGTTTCTGCTCTCAGTGCTAGCTTTAGATCAGCTAAAAAATGAACAAGTAACAGATATTTAGATTTTCAATTTTCTCAAAATGCACTTTCAATCTTGTTTCAATACATGACTCAGTTTTACAAGTTAGCCATCACATACAGAGCAAGTGAAATAATATTGTCACATTTGAGTTATTTATTGCAATTAAGGGGTGCTCCCCTCGTAGTTTCTCAGAACACAGCGTCTTTCCTCCTGTAATCCATTGGCTGGATTCCACACTTTCCCATCTTGTTTACATATCACTATACACATTCTTGTTTTACACCTCAGTAACAAACTGGTCATTTATGTTGGTCTAGTATCTTTTCAAAAATGAATCTTTTTAAAAAGGCATGTGAGGAATAGAAGCAGCAAGAGACTGATAATGGAAGCTGAAGAAATAGTAAGTCTGGTTTACTAAAACCAAATGGT
The DNA here is from genome assembly GCA_013398315.1 of Nothoprocta pentlandii. Classification (NCBI taxonomy): domain Eukaryota; kingdom Metazoa; phylum Chordata; class Aves; order Tinamiformes; family Tinamidae; genus Nothoprocta; species Nothoprocta pentlandii. Next base: position 822,658 of record VZSG01000306.1, on the reverse strand, counting down.
CTATCATCCTTTTAAGAGTTTTACCTTTAGCACAGGTAGGACACAATGACAAGCATTTAGAGTGTAAGCTGAAGTCTTGCTGAGTTGCTGCCCGATATTGCAACAACTCAGTCTGTTCCCCTAGGGCTGTGTCAATTCCTTTCAAATGTCCTCCTCAGAGCTCTTCACAAGGGAGTCAGAAAAACCAATACAAGCACTACATAAAATATTAGCTGGACACAATTTCAACCTTGGCACAGCTACCTATCCATTCACTCTGCTGATTTCACTTGTGTTTCTTCCTCGTCACAAACTGCCTTTTTTCCCATGCTTAGCTCTCACATCTGATGCATCTTTTTGGTTTATTATCTATCAGACTTAACATTGCCTCCTTGGCCCTAGTTGCCTCCCTACTTCTCTAGTTCTTTCTAGCTAAGCTTCACTACACTGAAGAATTGGTTAATACTCTTTCTTAGTCAAACACGTATGAAGACACCATTATGCTTCCTCAGCTTTGATACACTCTGCAAAATCAGCTGCATGCATTCCTTACAGTTCATCACAGGTATTTGCTGCCATGTTATACTACTGTAAAATGTCTATGCAAAATATATTTGTGTGATGTAGGATCTGCACAAGTGAAAAGTGAAAATTTGCTGCCTTTTGCAGCAAAAAGTGTATCAGCAGCAACACATATGCTTCCCTTACCTAACTGTATTAAACCTAAGATTTTTTTTGTCAGTATCAACAGCTCACTTTTGTCTCATTGTACATGGCCAGCCAGGGAGAAAAACACGATAAGCAAATTATCTTACTCTATAAGCTCTCTGCTTATGAGCGCCTGAAAGGAGGACAGATAAATATCTACCATCCACCACGTAAGCAAGCAGATGTATCCAGATGGGGCAAGGAAAACCAATTGAACACCCTTGTGTTAGACAAATGCTTTGTTCACTGTTCTGTCTGTAAATCCATGCAAATAGCCATCTTCTCTTCTCCCTTTCCAGCTTTAATCTAGGTAACCTCTCCAAACCAAGGCACATTTTTTTATTCCTATTGGTATATGTCCCAAGACAGAAGCACCCAGCACAGCACCAAGAACTATACCTGTATACAGTGCAATAGCTCCCACACGGATGTACTCAGGCTCAGAATTGATTTTCAGCTCCAGGTCTCGAAAATGAAGAATCTGAGATTCAAATTCTGAAAGCAACGGGCTTCCCATCACAAATTTATCAATAGTTTCCTCCTTGTCCTTTTGCCATATAGGGTGGTAACAACCAAAACTCTCCAAAGCTGTAAGAAGTTCCTAGAACACATTAGAAGTTCAAAGAGAAATTCTGAGCAAAGAGTAGCACACACTTCTCAGTACCTGCTAGGCAAAACACAAAGCACTCAGTGATGGAGAGGCTTGCATCACCTCACTAAGCAGAAGCTATTAGTAAATACATGCTCAAACAGGCTCCACTAGCAATCGAAAGCCTGGTCAGGCACTCCATGTTAAGCACTTCCAATTTGCCACCTCAATTATAGTATTTCCCAATGAAGTGATTCCTCAGTCAGGAAAATTCCAAGGAATCATGGGAAATAAATATTTCTTTCCATTGAAGAAATGATATACTTGCCCAATAATCAAAACTCATGTAAAAATGCCCTTTTCTTCATTTTTTTTTTCCAGTATCGTTTCATACCACTTGCTGGAAAAGCAAGTGAACCTTGAGCTCCAGGTCCCAAGGTAAGAAGAATAACAGCAATTCTATTCATTCTCTATATGATGAAGATAAGAATTTTTTTACATCTATAACATTGGTGATGTAAATTCTTAATTCTTAATTCTACAGTCAATTCAGCTATTTGTGATTTAAAAAATAAGGAAAACGCACCAAAATTATCTTTCTGGTTAACAAAGATTCAAGAAAATGCCAGAAAAGATAAATCTCATCACTTCAGTTAATTAAAAAAAAGTAAATGAGGTGATTGCTACTAGAAATTATCCATATCATGAGTTAAAATAAACGTAATATTTACAGGTATTTAACTTGGGAAGAAAAAGAGGAGGAAAAAAAGAAAAAAAATATTAAAAGTTTCCCATTACAAAATATTAGGTCTCAAAATACCAAGATAATTATTTATTGCTACCAACTGCACTTAATCTTCAGCGCAAGCCTGAATGTCTTTCAGCAAGTGCCACTGAAGTTATGAGGTTTTGAATCAAAAAATTCCTTGTGGGAAGGCTCTTCAGTGAGGCTGGACTGCATCTCAGCAGGAACTTGTACAGAGTTCCCAAAAAAATATCATTTCTAGACCTAGTTTCCTAGAGAGTGTAAGGAATAAGAAAAGGGGGAAAGAAATCATGTAGACCCCTTACGTTACCTCCTAACTGTAAGGAATAAGAAAAGGGGGAAAGAAATCATGTAGACCCCTTACGTTACCTCCTAACGCCCAGCAGTTATTCTATGCAGAACTTTGCAAATGCCAAGTTGGCAGTCAGTTTTCTTCCAAAAAGCTTGATAAATTCTGCATATTGAGCCAAAACTCATGTTTAGAGCATGAACTCTATTTAATAGACTTGTTCAATTACTAATACTTCCGTATTACCTATACATGTTCAACTATATTTTATGTTTTTAATGATGTTTCATCCTCTGAAGAAATGTTTTCAATCAGACCTAGGTTTTTCATTCCATAGTACCCCATAAAAACTCATGAATATTTGAACACTGGGTATATTTTACCTTGTTTTCAATATAACACTTTCACAGGATAATTTACAGAATTTACAGATACCTGTTCTCCAGCCACCATCGCAGATTCATATGTTTAACCAGTGTTTTAAATGCTCACGCTTATTGACCAAGGATCTTAAAGCAGTATATTAATATCCCTTGGATAATGATATTAAATTATCATGCCTACTGTTTTACCTTTTTTGTAGAATTAATAACAGTGCTCAGGACAGACACCAATTTAATAATTTCCTTGTTCTCTGAAACACTCTTGAAGTAGCTCTTGCTTTGCTCTGGTTCAGACAAATTGAGTGATGGTGCATCAGAAACACTATCTATAAAGGCAGAGACAAATACAGGAGCAGTTATAAAACACATTTTAGGCCAAGCAAACTCCTACATATAAAAACTCCTGACCTGTTTCTCAATAAGCACACTTTTAAAAATTATGTGTTCTTAATTGAAAAGACAGCTAGAAATATAGGCAGTTAATAAAGCTACCACAGATTCATAAATCTGACTCTTATGGGGAAATTTGCTTCTTCTGAATTTTCTGTCAAATTTGGAACATGCTCCACTCTAATCTTTCAAATATAAACTTCCCTTTTCCCTCTCCCGTGCTCAAGGATTATGATGTATGCTTCACCTGAATGATTTATTGAAATCTCAGCACTGACTAGATCCACACAAATTCTTATTTTCTCAAATATATGAGGTATATCATGTCTGATAATATCAAATTGAAATTAAGATTAGATCCCATATGATTACCACAGCCAAGTCTCAAATAGTATGAACAATACAAGGAAGTCTCAAAATATTAGTCACAAAAATCGAACTTAATTTCTGATTTCATTTCAGGCAAGACAAACTCTTGGTTTTTACTGAACAACTTCTTAAATAGTTCAAGTATTACCTCCCTACTTTTTAGGTGGATTAGAGGGAGCTACTCTAAAACTACACTATTTTTGAAGCCCATGAAGTACAAAGTTCAATTAATTTGGCTTTACTCTGAACAAGTTCACACAAGAGCAATCAAGCAACCAATGACACCACCTTTAATCTCCTTCAAACACCTTCAGTAACTTCATTCCACAGTTTATCACAGAATTCTGATTTCAGCAGAAGTTTTAAGATATAAATTACAAACACACCACTACATTACCAACCTATTACACAGTGGAAGTTACTATAGTTGTTTCCCTAAATAACTCAAAATTTCTGCAGTGCTGCCCAAGATGGTTATCTAACAATTCAATAGCTGTTAGAGGTAAAACCCAAGCAGTACAGCTTTGAGAGACACAAAGCATTATTCAAATCCACAAAGGACAAGCACTTTGAGGTAACCTTACTCTCTAAAGAAATGTTCTGCCTTCTTATTGCACCCTATTTCTTCCCCGAAATAGTTTAAATTTTATAAAATCACTATTTTTTTGCTTTCAGTGCGTTTGCTATTTATTATCCATTAGTATATATTGTATAAATCATAATTACTTAACATTCAAATTCAGTTTCATATTACCATGCGTGTTTTTCACTCCAGCATCTTTCACTGTATCATCAGAATCACTGTCTCTGCTTTCGCACTGCAAATCAGCCACTTTTCTCTCTAACATTTTCTTCTGTCAAAGAAATAAAAAATTATTTTCTATTTTCAATAGCTTTGATTTTTTTTTTAAGGTTACTAAAGACACAAACCTTCGATATCCTCTCCTTATTCCACTGTCCAACTCCTTTTGTTACACTGACGATGCTATCTACAGCTTTATTTAATGCTTGCTGCACCTCGTCCAGAGAGGGTGTCATGATGACGTTAGGGATAGACAGATTAACACTAGTCCTAATGATAGGACAAACACTTGTTTTCTGCTTAGCAGAATTGTCATCTTCTAAATGAAAGAAAAAGAAAAAAAAATATTCTTTTTTTTTTCCAGGATCTCAATTTAGTTGTCTACAATATAAATCAATACATACATCATAGTTTTAGATATTGAATATCATTTCTTAAAGAGAAAAAACATTCCTGAGCTATTTACAACAACCATGTGTTGGTCAGCAGTTTACAGCAATACAGGCAAAGCTAAGTGCCATTCTTTTTCTCTCCATGAAGTTCCTTGTCAACATGTTCACTGCAGCTATATTCTAACAGATATAGAAATTCTCTTTATTCAGTTTACACTCCTAGATTTCTAAAGCTCCTTAAAATCTCTTCATGTTGTATGTCTCATTTGCTATTTAGATAAAACATAATTGTCTGCCTCTGTGGCAATTAGTCAGAGAAAGAGAATACGCCTTTTTTCTATACTTTTTTTTCATATGATTTTATGCAAAAGCCTACGTCAAACTGGTAACTGCTTATCAAGCCTGATCTCCTGCACATACTCAACTTGGTATATTGTTATCAATTGTGACATAAGAAACCAGCTTATTCAAATGTTTTTCCCCCCATGTTTGGCTCTATTTGATATAGTTCTGGGATAGTACATCTAGATCATTTTGTTTCATAAGTAGCTAAGAAGGCTCTGCAGAATGGCCACCTAAGAAGCTGATCGTGGAAGATGCGTGGATGTGCTTGCGTATGGTCTCCAGAGTGTTCCGAGTGACTTTGAAAAGGGCATCAATATTACGACGATTGAAGAAGGAAAGCAGCTCGTTGGCTTCTTCCTCTAACACTTCTGATTCCTTCCCCTTCCTCTTTGCCAGAGGTAATAGTCCAGTCAATATCTCACTGGAAATGGGGGAGGTGGTCAGGCTTTTTGATATTCTTTCCTCTTCTGTAGATAAGATATCATTAATCTAGTTAGTTAAACTGACTTAGAAATCTTAAAATAAACACAACAACAGGCAAAAATAATCACAAAAACACAATAAAGCAATGGTCCACATGTGTTTGAAGTTAAGCTGTACAGAAATACGACTCTTTCTAGATAATATTTATTTGTTATCTGTACCTCAGTTTATTGGTTCTTACTCCTTACTTACCCTATCTTCTCTGTTCAGTCTAAACTGGCATAATTGTTACCAGAATTTATGCAGGACTTCTTAACATTCAGTCTTTAAGAAGTCCAGCCGTTAAATTAAGGCCTGTGAGTAGCTGCTTCTATAGCATAGACAGTTAAATGTGCAAGTTGAATTGATAATACAGGCCTATTCGGCAGATGAGAGACAACCAAAGCGATCCATCATTACCCAGGTAAAATGGAACAAAAGCCTTTAAAAATTAGATACTGTTCCCCAAAACGTATTATCAGCATGCAGAAGAAACACAATCACAGAATTACAGGAATGTTATCTTTTACCTGGACTTCTCCCATTTCTTTCACTGGTAGACACATCTGACTTCTCATTTTCTGTTTTGAGCTGTACCTCAGTTTCAAGTAACATGTTAATCAGCTCATTAACAGCTTCTTCCACCAGTGAGCTTTTTAAATGTAAAGTCTGGGAACCTTTTCTACAGAGTTCCTATTATCAAACAAAGCCAAAAACATGTTTTTAAATTATTTTGGCTATTTCACAGTCATATTAGTCTTTATTAACAGATTTCAAGGCCTCAGACTCATCAGGAAAAGTTCAACACATTGTTTTTAGATCAGTTTATCCCACACTTGGATTTTGGTTTCTTGTGCAAAATACTGTAACTGTCTTTTAAAGTTATTGTGTCTTATTTCCTAAATCACATGACTCAGTATTATCAATATGCTTCTATAATACATAGTTCCAAAATAAGTTCCCCAAAACAAGTATTTCTTCAACTTATTAATTTTCCTAACTTTGAAATGTATTCATGGCAGAATTTAACCTATTTAAAAAAAAATCATTACAGTTTTATATTAATTCACTGTGTCATACAGACTATAAGCCAACTGTATTCCTTCCATTTACATCAAATATGTGGTAAAATACATATAAAGCTGTACTTAAGATTAGAAAAATAGAGAAATTATAACTAGGGAGGAAAAGGAAACAAAGAATGGGATTTAATGAAAACCCGAGCTACACTAAAGTATTGTCTAGATTTTTTTTGTTTAAAACAGAAGGTAAAAGTGATGAAGTATACTTTAGCCAAGTGTAAATTTTATCTATAATTACCTTTTAATATTTTTTCTTTGTTATCTGCTATTTCTTCAAGCTCACTCAAACCTGGATATATCTATTTAATTAAAACCAGTAATTGGAAAAATTCTGCCTTTAGCAAGATTCACTCATTTCCAAAGCTTTAAGACAACCTGTGATCTTCCCAAAGGTTCTGTCTGGTTGAGGAAGAAGCCAGGTCTGCTTTGCTTTATCACTGTATCTATTTATCTGAAATGCTACAAGTGTTTTTTCCTGCTGTCCTATTCTTGTGACAGCAAATTTTTTCGGCATAAAGACATCATTCAGGTGATAAAACTTCTTGTCTTTTCCAATTAAAAACTAAAATAAGTTTCCAAATCTCAGTACTAGTCTCATTATACCTCTAGCTGGAATTAGTACACCACTTGCTCTATTTAGCAGTACAAGCTTTGTTGCAGAAGATTAACATGAAGCAATATCAATTATGATATCATGCTAAGAAAGTTTTCATGCTCACTTTTTATACACTTTTACTTTGGTCAATATCTCCTTTAGCACTAATCCTATCAAGAGGGTAGCAGTAGGATTAATATACAAATCTATGGATTTTGAGGTTTATAAAGGTCCATCATTCAATAAATTACACCATAATTTTTTTTTTAATTACAGTAAGAGCTGCTATGATGGAGGGGAGAAGGAAAGCCAGTTAGCCTTGTTATATCATCAATTGCTACAAGAAACCAGACTGCAAGATATTCTTCATGATCTTCTACAATCCTTTCCAAGAAAAAAAAAAAATTATTTCAGTAGGAAAAAAAGTTAGGGTATATCTTCTGAAAGGCTAGATCTCAACAATTGCCTTATAAAAAGGTAGTTCTGATCTTTATTTTATTTACTAATTAATCAACTTTCACTTAACTAACAGCTTGACTAACTAGACTAACAGACTAACGGCTTAGATGATTGCAGTTCATCCTCCTGTCTACAGTCAGCGTACAGATTCTCTTCTCAGAATCCCTTCATATAGTTATCCATACTTCTGAGTACATTTTGTGAACATCTTTATTAATACCCAGATCTCTCATGCTGGTAAGAAACTTATTCATAACATAATCCCTTGCACAGTGTTTACTCTCTTAGGCAACCAAAAGCACTTGTTATGGGGTTCTTCACAGGCATGAGGCAGACAATCGCCTTCCTTAAAGGCACTAAAAGGCAACAAAGACAAAAAGGGAACACCAAAGGAAGTACATCCAAGTCGAGGGGAATCAAAGCATAAAAAGAATATCATACAGTAGTTTGCTTGATAGTTATAAGCTCAGAACAGGATGTCTCATCTCAGACATCTTTTAATTTGCCATTTGTGTTCATTTCTAAGGTTCTAACACTCCTGTTAAATTACTGGCTATTTCCTTACTTGATTTTCCTACGCATTCTTCATCTAATTTTGCAGTGTTTCTATCTCAATAAATAATTAATTAAATAAATAAATAGATTAAAGGCATCGAACTCTTTTCTACGGAGATTTTATTTAATAACCTTGGTTTTCTGCAGAAATTCCTCACAGGTCAGTGGTTCATCTTCTGGCAACTCACAGAGAGGCACACAACTCATTTCTTGAAGGACAGCATCAATACGAAATTCAACCAAGTCATTCACCCGATCAAGCAATAATTCCAGTTCAGCTTTCAAAGAAAACAAAAAAAATTAAAACAAACATAAAAGTCTGAAATAATAGTGTTTTCTGAGCCATGCTTGATTTTTTGCTTCAAACTAGCATATTTCATTTCACCAGAATTCTACGCTTTCTGCAATTTTCATGGCAAGGTTCAGGCCCGAAGTATTAATTAACATTTTGCACAACATATGGTCATCTAGCAGATGCTGCACATAGCTTACACATTTTAATAATACTTTGTCTATTATTTTTTTAATTTAGGATGAGCTTAGAGGATATCCACTTCAAACATAGATATAAAGATATTAAAATTCAATTATGTCATGTTCCAGGATTATTTCTCCCTTTCTTTCAGCTTAATCTAGTATTTACTTGGACAACCCATTAGCAACAAAATTTATTGATAAATATAATGTCCATCCTTCAAAAATTTTAAAAAATTAAATAATAAGACACCAATTATTATTACTTTCAGTTTAATAGCATTTTTTCCAGAATTCCAGAAATTCAAACAGCAGCAAGGTGCCTGTTTCAAATTAATTAATTTAATTGAAAATTAAATACTTGAGTATAATGTCAAGCAAGCATGAAAAATACATTTTAACACAATCCAATTTGTCATTTAAACTAAACAAAAATCACAGTGCAGTGACAACTATGCATTTTATTTGATGTAATACAAAAGCTGAAGCAAAGGAATTTGCAGTCTTCAGAAATACTATGACATTCCTTGTGCAACCTCAAGCAATTCACTGCAATCTTGTGATATTCTTTCAAATAAGACCCCAAAGCCATCTGTTTTCTAAACCTGCTCCTCAAGAAGGTATATGTGACTGTGATTGTTTTAAAGAGATTGACTTTAAAAGGAAAATTTAATAGGATAAGCTACTGAACAGTGCCAGTGCAAACTCAGTTGGGACATTATTCCTTTGGAAGTTATCTTGTACAGAAAACAGTTCTATTCAGGATCAGAAAGCAAAACTAGGAAAACTGGTGAAATTTGGGAAACTACTGTGAAATTTAGGAGCTCTTAAGAAAAAGTAACTATTTTTTCTTTGAGGTCAGAATATACAACAGCTTTTATTTACTGTTTTATGCTTAAACGACCCATCATTTCAACTTAGTAAAAGACATAATTAATTATAAAGCTCACATAGGTAGAGAAATATACAACTAGAAGTTAGTAGAGAAATATACAACTAGAAGTTAGCAGAAGGCAAGCAGACTTACCTAGCTTGTAAAAAATTGTCTCTATAAACTTCTCAACATACAAGGAAGTCCAGGTCAGCAACATCAGACCTGGCTGGAGAGCATCATCTATATTTGCTAACCAAGGTGCAATCAATTGCTCAATAGGGTGCTGTATTTTCAATTTAATTCTTTTATATTCTGCTAGCATCATCTAAAATAAACAGAATGAAAGTATTCATTAATTTTCATACACATGTCCATCTATTTATCATGGCTTAAATTAAGATAACTCCTCCGGATGCATGTAACTGCAAGTCTTAAGAGACAATAAATTGGATTTTTTTCAATTATTTTTGGCAAATATTCAATTTCCTCTTTTTCATACTAATGCAAACACTACCTTACACAGAAATTTGTCTTTTACAGTTAGAAGGTTTTTAGGGAACAGCTCGCATTTTTCAGTTCTTAAATGAATGTTCTGAGAGACAAAAAGTCTAAGAATTAATTCATCTAAATAAAGTTTTTCAGAAGCTTTATTAGGCCAGCCTATAACAGTTTTAATTTGCTATTTATTTTTAAATCATATCCTGCAAGAAACAACTCTTGCAAGGGATTCAGGACTTGATACAACAATTTTCCTTTGTTCAGAATCAAGTCATCCTTTGAAGATATAGTCTTCTGGACACGTATCTGTGAACTCTCCTCTCTGATCCTCTAGCCCTGTCATTTCATAGGCAGACAAAACAACCCACAGGATTTAAAGGATGAGACAAAGGGAAGTTCTAGCTGTTCCACAGATATCTCTGTCAAACACTGGTGCGAGAACTACACTGCCTTTTGCTGCTTACTTAGCACTTTTTAAAAGTATACCACCTACCTCCTCCCTCCCACGCTGTCAAGACAGTGTTGACCCCATTGCTGGATGACAGATAAATTGCTTATCGTTTAGAAAGCCAAGCATCCTAAGTCTCCTTCCTCCCCCATTCTCAACCCTTTCCCAGCCTCTATAGACAAGAGTGCCTCCTGCCCTAAACCTATGCATCTTTTAAGTTATTTTCATGAGATACAAAGCCAAGAAATTCCTTTAAATAGTGTCTAACAAGAGCCAAAAAGATAAAAGTAGGCTTGTCATTTTTTAAACGCATAATACTCAGCCTTCTTTTTTTCCTCCAACAACACACCAAAACAACTAAAATAAACCTACCTGTAAATTGCTGATGTTCTTTTTATACCGGTCTCTATTTAACTGAAGAACAATTGCAAATGGTGGGATTTCTAGGGACATGTGAGCCATGCAATCTGCTTCTCTGACTAACGTTATTATCTCGGGATCAAAATTCACAAACAATTCTCCTGTTTCTGGAGATTTTACCAAGAGAAAATTCTGAAGTTTTGTTTTAGTCCATTCAACCTGCAGAAAACAAAGTTGCGATTCCTAATCAAACATGACAGCACAAAGAAATACTTCTTTTAGGACACAAATCTCCATCTGGCAGAGAAAGCTACTAAAATCCGAGACTGCTGACAATCAAGATCGGTATGGTTAAGAAGCTATAAAAAAGTATTAATATAATGTATAACATGTATATACCTGAACTCTTACCAAGCAAATGAACTTTTCTTCATATCATACGTATTTTCTGTTGGTTCTAGAATATTGTAAGTCCCATCTATAGTCAAATATTAAGAGCAGAGTATCTGCTTATATTAAGAAGACTTTTGACTTCAGTGCTCTGAAATTGGAAATCTCATTTCCTTAAAACTTATTGCACATTTTGAATGCTAAACAACCGCCTGGATGAACTAAATTTTATCTTGGGTAATTTTAGACATGTGTCCTGATTCCAGATTTATCCTTCCACTTGTTTCCCACCGCTTAACAGTTACACCAGGCTCTAATCTTACCTAAAATTCCTAATTGTATTCAATATGAGGGTAAATGTAACGAAGGCTAAAATTAAAGTGTATTATAGATTTTTTTTTGTTTTTAAGTGAGAAGCCTAATCATACTATTGGATTAACTGCTGTATTTATATATAGTATAACAGTATAGTATACAGATAGCATAACAGTACTATCTGTTGTACCTGCAATTAGCAGGCAAAACAGTCCTAAGACTACATATGGAAAACTTGCTGATAACAGGAAGAAGTCCTGGCTTAAGTAAGGAAAATTTCCCTACAGGAAATAATTTGCTGCTTTTCCAACTTCACAATTCTCCTTTTGCTGACACAATGTTCTTGTTCATTATTCACTTCTCAAACCTCATGTACTGTTGGAGTTTTTTTTAAGTAATAGTTTGGTAACACACACATTTCTTTGCAGGGTCTTTTTTCTTTGTATAATACACACTTTAGAGTGTGTACACTGAACATTGAAGCTTTGCACTGCTTGCTAAGACAGTATCTCGGATTATTATGACATTTTACTTGATATTTTTCAAAAGAACATCTAAGCAAGTTTGGATAGTGAAGTTATCATGCTCCATCCACTAGTAACAATCTCATTCTGCACAGTTGCTTTAAATAACAACTTCAATGACTTTTTCCCCAAAGTTCAGCAAGAAATCTTATCATATTCTCCTCTGTACTTCAGAGACTCATGATCACCACTGCTAATATTTTTCCTTTCATAACTTTTACCATGCCATTTCCACTGTTAAGTAGTGCATGTTGGTAACAGAAATGAGGAGTAACTTAAAAGCTCACTCTCACACCACCATAGGACTACCAAAGCTTTTACACTGTCTAGTATTTTGTCATTGTAGTACGTCTACACCTAGTACTAAAATAATGGCTTCAAACCTTATGCTATTAAAAGAAGGGGCTAAAACAGGTTTTAGTCTTTCAGCAAGAAACAGGGAAGAGCAAAAATGTTCCAGAATACCAGAAGGAGTCACTAAACTATTTCCACTGTACAAAAAGGGAGGGGGATGGGGGAAGTGTAGGAGAAATGGTTCATGTTGTGATCCTCTCTCTTTACTAGTTTTGTCTCGCACAGGACAGTGGCGCCGCTTCCCTGTCCATGTGTAGAGCAGGAGCTCCACCTTGTGTTCCTGGACACTGATGTCCACAGCAGTCTCTGCTCTTGTCTGACAGAATGAGAAGACTAACAGGAGACAATTTTTTGAACTGCAGGCAAGTACATTGATGATTAAGTGGGTATATTTGTCAAGTATGTTTAAGATGTGTTCTTATTTCAAACATCATGGAATTGTGCTCCACCTTCCCTTGTTCCCAGCGCTCCCAACTCCCAAGGTTGGAACAGACTCATTGCTTTTACATTGCTGCCAAGTAGGGTTTGACTGTGCTACAGGAGAAACCAGCCTCTTACTTTCAACACAGACCGAAATAAGGACTAGGACCTCACACATAAAGGCAACACTGAGAACGTTAAAATAAAAGGATACAGAATATTTCTCCAGCAGAGCACACCTCATTGACCTGCTATTTCCCATGGGCATACACTAACAGCAGTTAAGCATCAGAGAGCTTCGTACCTTGGACGTTACAAACATTTTGTAAAACCAGAAAGAAGAATTCACCAAATGACTTCTATTAAAGCATGGTACAACTTTTACTTCTCAGAAAAATATAATCATTAGATCATCTGGTCAAGGGAGAGAGATGCAGCTCCCAGGCAGGAAGCACACATCCTGCTTAGTCTTCATAGCTGAGACAAGCAATTCATCTTAAGAAAAAGGTGACCAAGCAGGGACCCAACACCAATAATAGCCACAGTGCATTGAAATTCATCCGCAGTCCTCTTGGGACTACTGAGCTAATGCAGGTATCTGGCACAGGCTGAAATCCAAACTGAAGCTGCATCCAGGACAGTAACACCAAAGAGCAATGCCGGTGGCTTCCTGGAGCACCACACCTGCTCTTCTGAGGGACATGAAGGTATGCATACCTGCCAGCTCTCTGTGAAGAGCCCATGCCACCAAAGACAGACTCCCAGGTTGATAGAATAAGTACTTAAGGATATTTCTAAGCCCAGATGCGGTGATTTTCATTATTGTTTGGGCAAAGAATGGTTTATAGAGGTTCGTAGTACCAAATTCTTACTTAAAATACCTAAAAGTTTCATTTCTAAAGAAAGAATAGTCCAGGTTATACTCTGCATTTCCTTGAAGCCCAATTCAGAATCAGTGCCAGATTCATTATCCCTAAGCAATATCCAGTTGCAGAGCCAAGGCAGCCCAAAGACAGAACATCGTATAATCTCTAACACCTTAGTTTCTTCTCCTGAGTTTTAACATACCCAGCCAAATAAATACCATGTAAGTATCAGATAATCAAATCTGATGATCTGTTAAACCTTTGGAGAGAACAAAAATGTAGGCTGAAGGAAGGGTCAGGAAATTGCAATACATAATAAGACAGCAGGAGCTTCTCCTCACAGATCTTGTCTAATACTGGCTTTGGGAAGACTGGTGTTTTTCACTGTCAGGCATTTTGATATTTGTACAAAAGCTGGGGTTGATCTCCAAGACCAAGACTCATTGCCCCACTTCCATCATAAAAATTATCTGAGATTTTGATCTCTCCACTTTCAGATCTGAGAGGCTGAGGCCAATTTTTTGCCAAGGCAACAGATAAACTGGAGGTGGAGGTTATTCAGATAGGATAGCAGAAACTTGCAGAGAATTCAAAGCTATGAAGTAGTCCTTGAAAAACTGAGCTTACATATTAGAAAGCAATCAGATGTTTTACATACAAAAACAGAGAGAAAAATTCGCTAAATGAGTTGAAGAATTATGTTCTCTGAAAAATCTTAGACTAAGGAGTGTAATATCTTACCAAATGGATGAAAAGAAATGAGTGTTTTATTAATTCTTCAGGATGCTCAGCCAGATGAGGCTGGATGCTTTTTATATATACACATCACTCACAGTACACTGGATTGTCACTCAAAAACAAAATAACATCCGCACCAGAGCAAACTTCTGTGCCTGATTTCATCTTGAGCTAATCAAATTTTAAAATTTCTCTCCTTAAACATGATCTTATTGCAGATGAGGAAGTAGGTCATGGCAGAGAATAAGGGGCAGCTAAAGATATCACTGAGTCTTCATTATACATTTGCATACTAAGTGCTTTTCATTATAACTAACAAGGTCTCTGAAGTGCTCCTAAAATCAGGAACTATTTACTAATAAAAATTCATGAAAGATACTTTTAAAAGTACCTTTTTTCATCTCATCCCTGTCCTGAGCATACACCTTGGCATATTTGTCCACTGCTTATTTACCAGTAATTCACTATAATGCTATAATTTAGTATTTCAGCAGTGCCTGGCACAAGAAACATCCAATCTGGTCTAGACATTATTATTTGAGAAAAAAAAAATTAAAGAAGTATCTTAAATCAGACTAACTTCTTTTTACCTCTTGAAGCCATGCCCTGTGAAAGATGACCTCAAACTCCACAAGAACTCTGGCTACTTTGTTGTAGCTGCGGATTATGCGCTTTCCGTCTGCTGTTTGCAGAACAGCTGGGTGCTGCTGAAAACATTCCATGGGTTCCTCGATCCTATGGAAGAGGTGGCGGACCCACAAGATCTTCCCAGCTATGGGAGGTAGATTACGAGCCAAAGGAGGGTCGTGCTTCTGTGCAGTGTAGAGCTTGGAGACTGTTTCTATGTCATCACCAAACTTTTGAAGGATTTTCAGATACTTTTCTTCAACACCAAGACTTGGAATTTTTAATCTGCTTAGAAAAATTAAAAAATTAGAAAAATTCCTTTGAAACTTTTGAAATTCTTTTAGTACATTGTTAGAAAACAAAGTCTTCCCAGACTCCCTTGCATTCCTTAGAAAATAACTACTTTAGCAGCAAAGTTTTCATTACGTTTGATTAAACAGTGACACAACCTGATTTCAAGCAACCACAATTTAGGCCATGTAATAAAAGTTTCCAAGTAAGTCTATACATTTTCTACTCTATTTCTATTTTCTAACACTAAACATTATTTGTAGCCAGTTGTCACCAGCCACCACCGGCAGGCTATTAAACAGAATATAATAAGAAAAGTGACGCAATAAAGACCGAGGCTATTTTGCAACAGTATCAATCTATGAAGTTACATTTCACTATTCCCTAATCTAAGTATTTTGCCCTTTTCTAGCAGCCCTGCAGCAGCAAATTAATTTAATCAAAGGACAAAACAAAGCATAATAGTTAATAGTCATAACAAAGTATTCCTGTACCTATCTAGATTTTAAAGGCAAAGTTCAAAGTGGCTTTATATTTTACGTTTTTCTACCACATGGAAATAGATGTTACTTATTCATCCACACCCCTGAGGAAATATCCCTTGCCAAAGCTGAATAGCTGGGGAAGGGGAGATTAAGCTGTTTTCCATTCATATATAAAATGTTTCCAACTCTCTTCTCTCCTTTCCTATCACTGTCAAAAAGTTATTTTCTCTGCCTGAAAGAATTCTTAAAAACTTGATAGGATACAATACCTTTCAAATTTCCTTAACATCCTTAGTGCTCTTTCAGTGTTCGGAGTATTATCCAAGGTGACGTCCATAAAAGTCCTTAACTGGTCCTGGAAAAGATAAAATAATGCTACAGCAAAATATCCACATAACAGGTATTATCTGACAGCATTTATCATACATTACAGATCCACAGAGTTTATGTGAAATCAACATCAATAAATATCCTTTTCCTCTTTCTTCCAACCTCTCAAAAATTAAACAAAATAAAACCAACTTTGAATGCATTTTCTTCTCAAGTTCCCTCTGTAGCTGTTGCTTTTGTACCTTCAAACATTCCACCACACTGACAGTCTCAGAGAATGCTTGCTTTCCATTTCAGTAGCCAAACCAAGCTCTTATTTCATCTTTATTTACATATTTATATCTTCCAACAGCTTGTCATGATTTTAGAATTAAAAGAAAAGTAATTATCTCTATTACCTGTGCTCTGCTTCCATTCACCTTGCAAATCTTGTGCTTTTGTGTTCTTCTTGCTAGCATCAAATCCAAATAATGCAGGGTAATGAGAAATCTTTTTTTGATGGAAGACCTCTTAATAGGCCTTTTCTGACCTATTCTATCAAATTTGCTTGAATATTAGATAGGAAATACAAGTTTTTAAGTGAAGAAAGAGAATAATTTTTTTCCCCTCATTTCACAATAAAATAGACTTGCATTATTTGTTTGGTGGTAGCTCAGGCAGAGCTCGCAGAATCACAGATATTCTGTGAGATGCTTTGCTTTCAAAGAGAAATCATCAGGAAAATAAGTTACTATTTAAAACATAAAACTTACATGAAGATCATTTATCTCTTTGCAAAATTCTTCATAGTCTTGGTCAAAATCAGTCTTGCGCTGATCCAAAAAATTGTACTGCCTTTTCTTCATTATCTCAACAATGCTCTAAACAGTTTCAGAGAAAGAAACAAGTTATCAAAATTGTCTTATCAGAAAGTATGACACTGAAATATTTAACTCATTAGGCTGAGTACCTTCACAGTTTACCTTCTTCATTATTTACTAGTATTTGCTAAGCAGTAGCAAACACCCCAAAATAACATTTTTGGAAAAATCAAGTTGGTATAATGGTCATACAAATTTCATTTATATTACCTCCTCTTCTAACTCAATTTAAATGGACAGAAAATACAAACATTTGCTTTTCAGCAAAGATACTTGCTATTCTTTAAATATTTTTCATGCAAAACTTCAGTTTGACAAAATAATATTTTAAAAATATTTGAAAGCTAACAAAGTTCAACATTAGCATACGATAATAATTCTCCATATTTCCCATGTCTTTAACTAATCTCATAGAAAAATGGATTATTCAAAAGTCCTGGCAAGATGTAACATGTCAGCCCCTCAAGACTTACTACTCTTGAGCTCTTCAAATTATACAAGTTACATACAATGAATACTTATAACTGTTAAAATAAATCAGAAGTGCAGTAACTACCACAATACTGTGCTAATCAAGATATACAATACTTAAAGTCAACTTCCTGCTCCAGAAAGCAGGGAAAAAGTTACTTGTTACATGTCACGGTGTTCTACTTAACTTAATCTCAGCAAGAATGAAGAAAGGAAAAGAACACCATTTCCCATGGTTATACTCTTAGAAGAGTTTCTTATTGTTCAAGTCTTACTTGCATTAGATAAAAGGATCAGGAAAGAAGCCAAAAGTAGTAGTTATAAAGATTCCATTTGTATTCCATTGTTACAAAAGAAAAGGTCTGGACTTGGAGAGATCTTGGAGACTTGGAGAGGAGCACAAAGAATGTAGGACACTTTTCTCCTCTTTCACCCCAAAGAAAGCCATTTGTGAATTAACTCTCTATTTATTCAAGAAGGACAAAAATATAAAGATGTATGAAAGATATCAAGACTTTAAGATTTTGAGAAGATCTAACAATCTGTTTTGCCAAAACGAAGCATATTTCCTTGATGAAATGAGGTAAACTTAAGAGTCCAAGTTCTCTTCTTTTGTGCCAAAAATGACTTCTTTCAATAAATTCAAGTCTAGGCTAGGCAATGCCCAGGTACACCTAGCACAATGGGCAAGAGATGGAGACATCCTCCAGTGTTAGTCATAGTCAACTTGGCAAAACATTTAAGGACAAAAATATTGCCATTCTCACTAAAAGCAAGTTATGTCTCCAATTACAAAGTTCTGCAATCATTTTGCCTTTTTTTTTGGCTTAAATTTGCTTTTAATATGCCCTTTACATCTTGTCAGCTCATTCTCCAAGAGATCATACACTTTAAACATTAACCCAGTAATATATTTTTAGAGTTATATTTTTCTCTTGATGGATATTTTCTCATTTTCACCATAATTTATTGCTTCAACATCAAGTCAGACTGGCAGAACTTTCAAAATTTCTTGTGTACCTCATACTTTGTGATTATTATTTCCAATCCCTCTATCTTAGAATCCTTCAGAACTGAGTAAATTTTAATAGTATTAAAAACTTCTATTATCTTAACCAGGCGTCGATGAAAGGTTTCAAATTTTCCAAAGATGTAAGTCTCACTGAAATCAAACTGTCTTTCAGATGGCTTTTTTTTGAGTTTCTTCTTTATCTTGTGAAAGCTACTTTGATATGCCTAAAAAGTAAAAAATAATTTTAAAGGATAACATCAAGCATATAATAAAAATTACTGGCTATAACAAAATCATGATCATCTCTAACTGGATATCAAATAAAAGTTTGATTAACAATCATGCAAACTACAAAAAGACATTAATAGAATTAACAGAATAGAATTAATGTCTGAAAACTAAGTCAAAAACATATTTATGGAATCAATATTTTATCAAATGTATAAACATAACATATACAGTCATAACATATACAGTCGTATATTCCATCCTTCACTATTATGAAATTCTTTCCTGCAATGGCATTTTATACCAGGGCCTGAAAAATGCATTTCTGATCCACCTATGACAACTACTCAGATTTCAGTTTTTCAAAGACTGAAAAGAATGACTGTGCACTAAGTAGTTCCACTTAATAAGCGGTTTCCTTTTTATTTACTGATTTGTTAATTGTGTCAAACCTTACTCCAAACATGTTAAGAATCAGTTCTTCCCAAAGTCAGATTACAAAGTCACCACATTTCCTTGGTTTCTCTCAAGAGTAGTTCTCTTTAAATTACAAACTTAGTTTATTTCAATTACATATGTATCTCAATAAACGTACTTGGAGATATTTATACAAATGGCCCAGAGTTTCCTAGTGTGATGGTGATTCAAAGTTTTAGTTTACTTAAATTGATTTTCTGAACATTTTGGCATGTTGCAAAGCCTCAAATAAAAAAATAGTCCTTAAACACATTTTAATGTTGCAATTGAAAAGTAAATACTATCTTTATAGAAACATAACTTTACTGTTTGTTGCTGTGGTAAGAAGTTGTCACATAAAATTACCTTAATTTGCACAAGAACTATGCAAGATTCATTGTTTCCGAACATTGTTTCTGTTTGCCAGAATTTTTAGCTCAAACTGCTATGAAAAAGAAAGAGGAAAAACTCTAATATGAGCGTTCCCAATTCTACAGGGATGTCATCAAAAAGATGTAGTTAGGCTCCTCCAGAGCAGTGCACAGAGAACGAGAGACAGTGTGAATAAACTGAAACAGAAATAATTAGAAACAAGGAGAACCACGTTTACCCTATGGAGAGCCAGCAGTGAAGCAGTTAACCAGAGAGGTTGTGTAGCCTCCCTATTCAGAGATCTTCAGGATAGGACTGGACAAAACCCTGTACAACTTGGTTTGACCTGATAGCTGATTCTACTTCGAGCAGGTTAGACTAGATACCTCCAGAGGCCCCTTCCATCCTGAACACCTGTGATCCTATGTTCCAATGAAGGGAGTGGGGAAATTCCTGAAATGCTAAAGAAAGTACATGCTGAAGCTGGCTTTGGAAATGTTAGCACTATCTTCCCACCCAATCTTTAAGAACTAAATGGCTAAAATCTTCTCCTTTCTCTACATTACCCATTATAAAATCAGTCCTAAAGCAGTTAGGCTGTCCACACATCTTTGGATTATATTCAGCTCAGTAAGTCCCCCTCTTTTGATTTCTACCACATATCTACCACCATCACAAAAGAAACCTAGAAAAAAGCATAAAAATCCAGGCAATTTTCATATGCGAAGCATGTAGGCTGTTTCCTGAACAAAATATAAATACTGAATTAAATAGTCCATTAGCGCTAATATAATCACTCTATTTCCAAAGGGTATTTCTTTGGTTGCTTCTTTCTCCTTCATTGCAATAGTCCTTCCTCATATGCAATAAAAACTTTGCCTTATCACACCTACCTAAATCTTACCTTATATTTCCATGGGGTTTTTATACGATCCACCTACCTGTTTAAGTCTAATGGCTGCTCGTATCTTTTCCAAAACTTTTTTCTGAGGTTGATTCCAAATGGTGGCAGTACCATTGTTTGTAATGTAAGATTTGCATGCTGTAATCAACTGATTTGTCACCTAAAAGCAATTTTAATCTTATGAAATACAGGTTATAAAATAAAGCAAATCTTACCCTTATTCTCAGTCTTGTCTCATATTTGTCTCAACTTATTCAAAGCTTACAAAATACCAATACCAAATACAATACACACAGATAGCCCTCCTTGCAGCACCCAACCTGCACCCTGATCTAGTGCCCTACTACTGTCGATTAATTACCCTCAATCTAAACCTAAGCAACTCAGAATTACTTTAAAATGCTATCCAATACTTCAAAAGCATGACTTTTGAAGCCCTTCCAAAAGCAAAGGTAGAAAGAAAAAGAAATACAGAAAAAGAAATTAGAGTTATTAAAAAAAAAAACCTTATAAAAGATCTTCCAATGCTTTCTTTTTAATGTAATCATAAAGAGCTTTAAGGACTATAATACATTAACATAACTGATTCTATAAATCTCAGCTCAACACACAAAACTCATTGTAACAAAACAAGTTGTTCATATCCAGTCAAGCCAGAAGTGAGCCTAGCTCTGTGATCTTCAAGAAATCTGAACAAATTCTTATAATTGATCAAAGAGCTTCCTTTTCTTCTGCCTATTCCCTTTCTATTTGCTGTTTAACTAAAAATCAAAGTTTTGTGAAAATTTACTTTCATGCTGTATGTACCTACTTTCACAAAGAGCGAGGATAAGTTTTCAGAAGTATTGTAATACTGTGAAATGCTGTAAATCATTTTAATTGCATACATAAGTTCTGGAATAGCAGATACCATAGACACCTGGAAAGAAACACAATCTTTGAACTTAGCTCAATACTGGTTTTTGATCATACACTAACTAGACACCTACATAGAGCAATCATAAGTATCACAAAAATAACCTTTCTACTGTTTCTCCATCTTTTTCCCTGGTCATCCTTTGTGGAATACTCCATTCTACTTCATTTTTCAAGCGTTATAGTTCAATTCAGGGCAAAAGCTTTCACCAGAGGCTTAACTGAAAGAATTCTAATAAATAATCAGATTTTGAAAGGGACAAAGGTACCTTATTTTGACTAAAATAATGTCTTTATACTTTATTACTAAAATTGGTGTAAGTTTTGATACATAAAGAGTCCAAACTTTGCAATAAGCATCTCATGACACTCACATCAAGTGTCTGGTGACAGCCCTTTTTTATTCTCTATTTCCTATTTGGATTTCAGTATGAAACACGTGGAAGTGATGCCTTTTGCTAAACCCTTCAAACAGAACAGTCACTTAAAAAGCCCTGCAGTCCTGTCTTCAGCCCTTTAATGGGCTGGATCTTTCAGACAGCTCCTTTTCATGTCTAAATTTCAAAAGCAATGACAACTTTATTGATAAACTGCTTCTCAACATTTTGCAGGCAAATATCTCTAAGGGCAATAAATAAATAAATAAATAAATAAATAAAGGCAAACATCTAAGCTGATAGCCCTGAGGGCTGTGCTGCCATCCAGAGGGACCTGGACAGACTGGCAAACTGGGCGGTGAGAAACCTCATGAGGTTCAACAGGGGCAAGTGCAGGGTCCTGCACTTGGGGAGGAATAATCCTGGACACCAGTACAGATTAGGGGTGGACCTACTGGAGAGCAGCCCCGCAGAGAGGGACCTGGGTGTCATGGTGGACGACAAGTTGACCATGAGGCAGCAGTGTGCCCTGGTGGCCAAGAAAGCCAACAGGATCCTGGCGTGCATTAAGAAGAGCGTCTCCAGCAGGTCAAGGGAAGTGATCATCCCCCTGTACACAGCCCTGGTGAGGGCACATCTGGAGTACTGTGTCCAGTTCTGGGCTCCCCAGTACAAGAGGGATGTGGAGCTGCTGGAGAGAGTCCAACGCAGGGCTACGCGGATGATCAGGGGCCTGGAACATCTGCCCTATGAGCAAAGGATGAGGGAGCTGGGCCTGTTCAGCTTGGAGAAGAGAAGGCTGACGGGGGACCTGATCAGTGTCTATAAATACCTCAAGGGAGGCAGTGAGGAGGAGGGGGCCGGCCTCTTCTCAGTGGTGGACAGTGATAGGACTAGAGGAAATGGCTTCAAACTGAAGCATCGGAAGTTCCACAGGAACTTAAGGAAACATTTCTTGACAGTGAGAGTGACAAAGCACTGGAACAGGCTGCCCAGAGAGGTTGTGGAGTCTCCTTCTCTAGAGACCTTTAAAACCCACTTGGATGCAACCCTGTGCCACGTGCTCTAGGTGACCCTGCGTGTGCAGGGGGGGTTGGACTCAATGACCTCTGAGGTCCTGTCCAACCTCAAGCATTCTATGATTCTATGATTCTAGGGGAAATGCTCATGCCCCATTCCTCGGTGGCTTACAATCCCCCGCCACACTGATGCTCCATCTCAAATCTAAACCTCCCTGAAGTTACCTTCTCTGCTACAAGCCAGCTGTTCTTTGTTAAAAGCCAGTTCTGGGATCACAGTGCAGATAAAGCTGAACTAGCCCTGAACTATGCCAAAGGAAAGCCTATTCCCTCTGCTTCTTCTTTGAATTTGTATCATGCTAACTTTTTATCAGTAAGACTCAGATATCAGATTGGGAAACAGTGAAACAACACATTATTTAAGTGCTGTCCAGTAAATGGATACAGAGTGCACACCACATGAGACATGGTTGCCCAGGCCACTGTTGACTTCCTGCTAACATAAAGAGAAAAATCCAATCTTTAAGCAAAGGACTAGACTTACTTCCCTCTTTAAAATACAATAGTAAGTACTTCTGTTCTTTCCATAGCACAAAATCAAGTTTTGTCATCAAATTGAAAGCTGCATGAACAGCCCAGGTAGAGGATAGCAAGTAGTTCAATATAAAGCCACAAATTTCCATTAGGACAGTTTTCCAGCATAACTGAACAAAGTCTCAAACTGGAGAAGAGTATCTAAAATGCTATCTAATTATGCAATTTCTAAACGTAGATTTCAAACCGCAGAGTACATTCAGTTCAGTTCTTCGAAGACTTCATTATAGGACTCAAGACTTTTACTCACAGGGTCACTATTATATAATGGGTCACAACATTTTTCCAGAGTATATAGATACTTCACATTATCTTTAGCTTCGTTTGCTGCATCTGTGATGCGAATATCCAGGACTCGCCAATTCTAAGAACAGAAAGTTGGAAAACAAACAAACAAAACAAACACATTTCAGGAAAACTGTTTTCTCTAAAATATTTTGAGACTGCCTTTTTTTCTTCTTTCTTTTTCTTCAAAGTTGTTACATTCATACACACAAGATGAAGAACGAGTTCTTTTTTTGCATCCATAATGTGGCTGCAAACATACTTTTAGCACAAGATATTATATCAGTAGCTATGCCAATCAAGTTGTTATTATAAGCATATAGTTAGCCTTTGTTAATTAATTTTGCTGGATTCACTGATGAATGTATAAGCATGCATTCATTTCACACACCTTTCAGTTTGATGAACCAAGACCTTTTCTTCCTTTCCTGCTCACTAAGGAATGCAGAGAGCTTTTCTAAAAGCAAATTATCTTCCTAGAGTTTCACTTGTCTATACCTAGTATCAAGAATACTTTTTGATAAAACTTCACCTCTTAAGGTAGAAGAAATATTTATGATGTACCAGCTACTATGAAAAAGGGAAAAGAATGGATAGGAGCAAAAGGCTGTCACAGCACCCGCTGAATCAATAGTCAGTATAGCAGCCACAAGCACAAGGAGGTAACTTTTGTTGCAAAGGAATTTAGCTAATTAAATTGCTACGAGAGAAAAATTAAGTTGTATATTATATAATAGGATTTTTATGTTGGGCAACAACAACAAAAAAAAAAGGCAATGCCTGAATGGAACTAGCATAGAAATTATCTTCATGTTTTATTCACTTCTTTTTCCATTTTGGATGGACCTTTAGCTTTGTTATGTGTCAGTTTTAAGAAGCTATGGTCCTGTAAATAATAGTTTTTTTGACAGACATCATATCAGAACGATGTTAAAAAATGCTTTTCATTTTGTTTCCAATAACTGTCTAGTGTATTGATTCAATTCTTTCATTTAATAATGCATTTCTCAAAGATTTACAAGTAGCTATTTCTGTTGAACCTATGAATATAGGACATTTTATCTGTCTTTAGACAAAAGACATTTCCAAAAAACTGAAATAGAATTGAGCCTTTTCTACTCAAGATGAGGAATAGTGAAGGAAGGAGAAAACAGGAGGCTAAAAACTTCAACATTCTGCCCACCAGCTATATTTTATACATAACCAAAACGAGCTATGTTATATAGAACATTTCTAGTCTTTCTAGTTTTTTTTTTTTTTCTTCAAAATAGGACCTTCAGTAGCTTGGATTTAGCAGCAGTGAGTACTCCAAGGACTGCCTTCACATCTGGGCTCTTCAGCTGGTCCATAAGGTAGTTGAATTTAGACAATCTTTTTTTCCAGTAATCAAGCTCTGCTCGAGGTCCAAGGTCATCAGCTTCCTTTCTCAGTTGGTCATTTTCTGCAAGAACCTTTAATCACACAGTAATATTAGTGATTGATACTATTTTTTTTCAATCTGCATGGATGGCAGCCAGATTAACTCCAACTTAACTACCAGTACTAACTGCCTGCAAAAAATTACGTAACTCCTCTATCACTTCACATAATCAGTGCTTAATTCTGTTTAGCCTCTTTAGTTTAGAGTTAGAAGAAATACTTCAGGTGCCCTGTTACAGACAATTACATTTTCTGTATGGAAGCTACAAAGCACATTTCAAAGTGTGATTTTGGCAATTAAGAATAGCATTCACTGAATTATTTTACTCCTTTTGCTTTCTTTAAACCCATTAGAAATCACAGACTGTTTTCAACCTTAATTTAATCATTTTCTTGGTTAAGATTAACCTTTTATAGAAGATGAATCTTCTATTAAAAAAACATCCTAATATAAGTGCACACAGAATGCTTTGCCTGACCCAATATGGACCCATGGAACTCAGTGGATGTCAAGGTAATATGGAGAAGCATATTTTCTGTGAGCAGATAATGCAACTTCCTGCAATCAGCTACCATACTATAACAGAATATTATGAAATGTAAATTGCTTTAATTTTGCTTTCCACCACCTTTTGATAAGCATATTCACCAAAAAAAAAATTCTAGATGTAACAGCTTCTACATTATGTCCTACAACACTTCAGTCACAACAAATCAAAGAATGAGTTGCAGATCTATAACAAAGCTAAATGTGAAAGTTTTAGTCATGAATTTAATGAATTAACTCCAAAATCATAAAAAAAAAACTTTTAAATAAACTAGGCTTTTACTGTTTTGAAATGTATCACTCAGGTGTTGAGGATTAAGCTAGATTCAGTTGCATTTCAGACTATTCAGGAAGCTTCCTTATCTATTTTACCAGCTCGATATGTTCAACTTCTCTCTGTAAATTAGATAATTCCAATATTCTTATTACCAGACAAGAGAGGCCTCCCTGCTTTCTTTGTGGCCTAATAGCTATCCATGTGTTAGCATTCAAAAGGAACATAGACCAACAAAAACTGAGAAAAGACTGATTTGGGGAAAGCACTACCTCAGAAATCACCCAGTGGTCCTTGAAGTGGTCAGTAAACACTGACAGGGCATTGAGGGCATAACTAGATCTCCATGTCTAGGACCGCAATCTCCTGGGTGGTTTAGGGCCATCAGTCCCTGCCCAAGTGACACGATAGCAGTCACCATCTCCAGCTCAACCACAGCCATGGCCTGCCTGGGAACAGACCCTAGTGAGGCAGACTGAACCCACAGAGCGACTTCCCAGCTTGACCTCAGCCCTAATACATCACTGTGGACCTGCCCAGCAGCCTCATCCTAACCTAACCTTGTAGATTGACTCTCTAGCTTGACCTGGAACCTGCCTCAACACCAGGGTATTGCCTTGTAATGTGGAATTTCAGTTGGGCCTCACCACTGTCCCTGGACCTGGGACCTTGTTCACTTTGATGGGGTACTGCAGGACTGTGTGTCCTGGCTGGCAAGGCCTCTGCCCCAACATCCATGTTATTCTCCTCACTTCCTGGCTTGCCTTCTCTCAGCCCCTTGCTGATTCTTGATAAACTCTTGGAAAAGGAAGATACTCAATAAATGCTCTCCACGTAAATCAGCAGCTGTGCTGTGTGGGAAAAATCCACATATTTTAATTTAATCAATTAAAATACAGGCTGATGATAACAGTAAATGGTTGTTTTTCATTGCGGAAGAAGGTCATCAGCGGGTTTCCACATCAGCATGTGCTGGGCCACTTTCTCAGACCTGTGCTTTTCAAAACAACCCTAACTGTTGCAGAGGAAGTAAGCAGCGAAGTTTGCTGACAGTATTAAAGACGGGGATGAAGGCTGACTGAAGAACTGTGGAAAGATTTTGGTACTCAGTGACTGAGATGGCAGACTAAATTCAGCTTAGACTGAAGGGGACGAGACAAGGCTAAAAACGATCTTCACATATACGGTGATAAACTTTGAGCTGATTCACGCAGGAGCAAGATCTCGCTGTTATGATAGATACTGCTGGGAAAATATCTCTGTGCTCAGCAGTCCCTGAAAATATATTAAACCTTCAAAATTCTTATGTTCTCTGCTTCTTTTCTGTAAGTTGAGAGGGCCACTCAATATGTTTATGCTGAAAAGAAAACCACAGAGTGTTACTTAATTACTCAACTCAAATAAATAAAATGTGTCTTTCAGAATCCCTGAACTACAAATCATTGGAGGTTGGAAGAATACTGACAGGAAGTACTCTTATTTGTTTACCCTGTTTATATTATTCCCCAGCATCCACTTTTGCCCTTGTTTATGGAGCGATGATATTGGGTTAAAGAAACCTTTAATCTGACTCCAGAATGGTGACTCTTATGATAATCCTCTGCCATGGATGAAGATGGCAGGAGAGAGAGGATGGAGAATACCATGTTAATAAACAGTGATATAAGTCATGCTTATACGAGATAAGACAAAATTCAAGTCTCTTGGAGAACAAGATGTAAACACAAAATTATTACATCACAATAAATAATTCTAAATTTAACTGTAAATATGCCTCCCATTGCTCTCATCTCTGATAGCAGTAAGGGATAATAAAATTCCCTCATGTAAACCTTACCATTTGTTAAGGCTTTCCTTTACTAAAAAGAATGAAAATTGCCATGAACACTTGAGTCAAAAAGCGTTCCCAATTTCCCACAAAAAGGAAAACATTTAACGACAACTCAAAAATCTTCTTCCTCCAGTTCACTACAGCAAGCCCAAAAATCTGTAGCTTGATATTTAAATTTCTAAGCTTGTAATGTAATCACAAGAAAGAATATACATAATAATAGCCATCTTTAGCCAAAAAAAAAAAAAAAACACAACAACAACAAAAAAATCCTTCAGTGATATTTGGATGCTTTAGATTAAACATCTTTCTTGCTTCAACAAAGGTTTTGATGATTTTCT
Organism: Nothoprocta pentlandii; assembly: GCA_013398315.1. Taxonomy (NCBI): domain Eukaryota; kingdom Metazoa; phylum Chordata; class Aves; order Tinamiformes; family Tinamidae; genus Nothoprocta; species Nothoprocta pentlandii. The sequence continues at coordinate 794,594 of VZSG01000306.1, read as the reverse complement.
ATCTTGCAGTAGGTGAACAGTGCTAGAAAGCAGAGTAAATCTTTCGATACAGAGTCCACTGTGGTGAATTTTGCCCGCCAGCTTCACCACATCTATCTATAAATAACACATGGTTAGATTTTTTAATTTTATTTCTTCCTTTTAAGAGATATAGGCCTTAATAAATAAAATTCTTTCATGGAGCCAGTTTCTTAATTGGAAAACAGGAACATCCCTCTGACAAAATCTTGGCAATATTTTTTTCAAGCGAAAAAAATCAGGAAGCAGCTAAATTTCCATTTTTCACAGTCAGAATTTATTCTTACTTCCCATTTTTTAAAGCCTGCTTAAACATTATTAAAATATATTTCTCAAGTTTCTGTGTTTTACTTGGCTTTTGAATTGATTGCTTTTGAACTCATACACAAACCACAAAACCCATGTTTTGGTATGGAATAACTCAACTGATTGTTTCACTTTCTTGTAAAAAGAAAACGTTAAAAGCTGTTTTATAGACTATAAGACCTCTTCCTGAGACAAAGAAATTACAATCACAAAGTTAATCTGCATTTTTAATTTTACCTGCACTTGCAACAAGTAAAGGTACTGATCTTATATGAAGAGTTCTCTTTAGATGACACCACAAACAAAAGCAGGGAACTAAGTTTCCAAATACATGCGTACACTGCATTTATTAATAAGATGGAAGAAGTTCTCTAGAATATATGCATTTGAGAAGTAAAAGCACACAAACTATATCAACAGTAATTTAAAATAGTTATCCACCACATCTTTCTTTAAACAGGTAGTTATATGTTAGCTCATTACCTGCCAATATGCATTTAATAAGCTATAGTCATACTTCAGACTTAATCACTATATCACCTGTTCAATCTGCTTCGTCCACACTTTCATGCAGATTTCTATTTTTTCAAGAGTTTCTGTGCTGCTAGCAATCATCAGATAATCTGAAGGTCCTCTTAGAGTTTTCAGATCATAAGTTTCACATTTCTTAAGATTCACCTGAAAACACAAATATTAAAAAACACTGAAATATTTGTAACAAATAATGTAGAAATTTCAAAAAGCACCCACTTGGGGTATCTTGCTTCATATTCCCACATCAATTTAATTAAGCCAGCCTGAAACCCAGAATCTGAAGAATTCACTGCTTGAGAACTTTGCTTTGTGGCAACTGAAGCACAACCTTTCCTGAGTAGAAATCCACAGCTAAATTGTTAAAGCACATGATACAGAAAAGAACGTACATGTCTGTGACAACATTCCTGGTTACAAAAGCAAATGTAAATCAAGAAGCAAATTGCTCAAAAGAACTGATGCCAGAAGAAACAAAACCAGGAACAGCTGGAGAAGCATCAAAGCTACAAACTTTCACGGATGTTAAAGAATAATGATGAAAGCATAGCAAGTTACCAACGACAGTAAACAATATCTAAAAGTGTTACCTCTTCGGCAGTTTAGCAAGATATTTTTATCAGTGGTCTGTGACAGCAATAAGGTCAAAGACATTTTATGAGTTGCGTTACCTTTTCCAGCAAACTTTGCTGAGCTCCTGACAACACACTAACAAAAGCTTCAAGGGAACCCAGGAACTCCTGCTTAGCATTGGAAGCATGTTGAGCTGTATCGAGTTCACCCCAGCCATGTTCCATAGTCCGTAAGGCAGGAAGGAAGATTTCTGATATCAATTGCTCAACACTTTTCAGTAAGCCATCTTGACCTATATCCATCATATGAAAACTCACTTCCTGAAAAAGAAATACATATTAAAATAGAAATATTAGATTTATCATCATGTGCTTATTCTAGACCTATTGTGTTGAGTACCTCTAAAATTCCACTGTTTATCACTCCCCTACTGCTTCAAGCAATAACAACCACACTCTTGCCAGCAGAGCCTGCAAGATTCCAGTCCTCAAAATACCAAAGCACAGAGGAATCAGGAGGCACCTCTACAACTATTCCAGCTTAATCAGCTGACTCTATGATAGCAGGTTTGCACAGGATCACAATTTGACATCCAAAATTGAGGAATTGAAAGTCTGAAAACACTTCCAAAATTGAACTGGAGCATAAGAGACTACTGTTTCTAAAATACAGTTTATCTGTATGAGAAAAAAAGATTCCATCTTGCCACTTTCATATCAGAATATTTTTGGGAACAATAAATTTATGTTTAGATCATCCAGGCACAGAGCAGTGCAATCAAAAGCCTTAGATAGCAACAGAATTATGAAGTAGACTTAAATCTAACCAGTTTTCCAAAACTTTTGGTCCCGGAAGAACATTTCCCTCCACTTGGAGAGATAACAACTCATAGAATATTTGCTTTTAGCCACGCTAAAAATTCTCATCTGATAATTAAATACCAAAAAGAAATCATACAAAAAATGTGGTTATGACAACTACCTCACATAGCCTTTGTTCTTCTGGTTATTGCCTACACAGGCAACATTCACTTTTTAAAGATTATTCTGAATTTGGAATAAGTTAGGACTTTTATTCTCTCACTAAATTCACAACATGAAATTCTCTCATCATTCTGATTAATTTTCCTACTTTATATAGGGTCCGGTACATTTTATTCTATGCTTACAGGTACTAGACATACTTGATCAAGCTCTCTTCATATCAGATTGTCACAGATTTAAGGAGTTTCATTAGTAAAAAGTTTATATAATGTATACATATGGTCACAAAAATAAAACTATTTTTGTTCATTTAATAGATTTGCCATCACTAAAAGTGTAACATTTCAGTACTTGGGTAACTAATTACTGTTTGTCAGCCTGGGTTGCTCAGGTTTTCTTCCTTAGCATCTTGTCTTGACAGCAAAATGTATACTTCTAGTTGCTGGCACTGAACAACAGTATCAGTTTTCCCACTTGCCCTCTCTTTTTCTTCTGTATTTCCTTTAGTCAAACTGTGTCCTTTTGCTCATACTGTTATGACAAAGGGCATCAAATTACTTGCTGACTGCAAATCCCCCTAGATGGAAATCAATTATAAACAAGATGATGAGCAGCGATCAGTAGCGACTAACTCTCACCAGGTGAATATTCTCACTTGTGATGGGCTTCAAGGGATTACATCTAATGAAGATGACACATATGCCAGTTAAAGCAACTTCTTCTCCCTCCGTCACAAATACTTTAGGTTTCTTTCTCTTTTGCAAACGCAAATCGATTTCTGTTCCTGGAAGGCCAAGATGTTCTGTGGGTTCAAATAAAGTAGGACACTTACAAACCACTGAAACAAAAAGGTGAAGAAAACAAACTATTGGTGGTAGTACTTAAAGAACGATATGTGATCCTTCTTATGGTTACAAGACCATATGCCCTGGAGGTCCCTGTTTGGGATCACATTCAAAAAGCCCCTTCCCCTCCCCTCTTTTTGCATCACCTCTACCTTAACAAATCCCCTCTCATGCCATATTTCCTGCAGAGCTATGTACAGTAACAGCCCTCATATGTACATATATACATATGAATATTTTAAATATAGGTATATAATCCTCATACAAATATATATATCTTTATAGACATAACATACATAAACATACATGAAGGAAAAGGGGTGTGTTGAAGCGGACACAAACAAGTCAACATGCTGGAACAAGAGTAAGTTGGAGAGAATACAGGATAAGAGGCAAAGCTTGTGTGTCTACCCAAGAGACCTACTCACTCACCTGACAGCCAGATTTGGTGGATATACAATAGTCTTCCAAAGATAACTGAGGGGTTAAGTATATCTTGATAGTGACAAATATTTTATCCAATATGATTGAGCTGCAAGTCTCAAAGGCAACATGGACTCTGAGATAACTAGAGCTTTCTATTTTTTTTTTTTTAAATCAAGGAACATACACTTGAGAATTAACAGACAGAGCAAGGAAATGAATGTCTAATAATCTTTAAACAATGTTTAAGCTATATAGCATTCACCAGCTTGTTACTAACAATGAAGTAAAAGCCTCCATGACAGAACATTCCAGGGTGTGCAGATAATTTAAAATATGAAGCAACTTTTGCTTTATCAGCACGTTAGAGGAGTTTTGTAAAGGCCTACAGACAGTTTCCTCATAGCTGTCAGAGACAGAGACCTGAGAACACGAACCCTTACAGCTGCAAATGCGTGAAAAATGAACGTGTGTGCAATTTGATTTAAACTGGTCCCATCATCATGCTGCATTCCAGGTCAAAATAGTAACAGTGAGACTTTGAATGTGAATCTGACAGCACAATAACACATTAGGCATTGAAAGAAAGATTGTCCAGATGAAGTGAGATTGACCATATCTCATTTCACCATGGGAAAGTGATTGTGTATCTGCATTCTCAGAAGTCTCTATTATTTTAAGGAAGAACATTAACAAGTCAGTAGAGAAGAATGGCAGGCACTCATATTCTTCAATCATTATGAAGGTCAGGCTAGCAACAATAATCCCAGTTTTCAGGGCCTTGCCATGATGTATAGAGCTGGACTAGGTGGCATAGTCCACAGCTTCTTCAGAATAGACTTATTACTTTTGAAAAGGGAGAGAAAAGCTGCAAAAAGTGCCATTCAAAACATTGGAAAAAAAAAAAAAAACAAAAAAAAACAAAACCTGAGTGCATTCTGGACCTACCAGAAACACTGAGAATTCAGGAGGGTTCAAGTCTCATCCATATTCAAAGAGCTTTAAGAAAAATATTGAGATGTCAAACTCCAGAAGGGAAATATCACCTCATCCTTTCAACAGAATAGTTGCCTTTTCCAGATGACTTGTACTCACAGCTGCTTAGAAAAATGTACCATATCCAAGACGGCTTTGTTTGGGGTGGTGTAATGATTTCATTGAAACACGGGCAGTTCCCCTTCCATGCGAGGAAGAACTTCTTCACTGTGAGGGTGCCAGAGCCCTGGCACAGGCTGCCTAGGGAGGTTGTGGAGTCTCCTTCTTTGGAGATCTCCCAAACCCACCTGGATGCCACCCTGTGCCCCATGCTCTGGGTGTACCTGCTGGAGCAGGGGGACTAGATGATCTCTAGAGGTCCCTTCCAACCTCAACCATTCTGTGATTCTGTGACATTCCCCTAAAACAGACCACCTTCAAGAAAAGCCTGTTCATTAAGGTTCCTCCACTTCTGGCTATTGCAGAGGCAGTACTGAATGACTTGAGTTGGGAGAGAGCAGAGCTACGTATCTGAACCCCTTTACTGAAATACAGTAAAACCTTGTGGGTCCAATATTATTGCTGGAAGTACCATAGGTTTGATGAATTCCTACTGCCATCTTTATTGAGCCAGCTGGGTGTCCTGAAGAAGGACTGACCTTCAAACCACAGTGGGAACTGCTACCCCTACCACACACAGACAAGCAGGAGGAAGTAGCCACGCCAGATGATGTTTGTAATCAAGTATTTAAGGCTGTGACAGCAGAAAGCAGCAAGACTGAACTCATGGAACTTTTTTTTTTTTTTCTTCTCAAAACGGTTTCATGGGGCAGTGTGAATGTTAAAAATGAGGTGAATCAAAAAAGACTTTTTTTTGATGAGTGCAACAACAACATGGGGTTGTAGACCGGTTATTAGCTATGCATGGCTGTTTTTGAAGAACATGTAGATAGCAGCTGGAGTGCATTTGGGATGTGAAGGGGCTTGGCTCAGAAACAGTACTAAATACCATTAAAAGGGTGGGATGGAAAGTGTTAAGCAAAGATGTTGGCAGCCAGAGCAGCAATCTAGACAACCCATTTCTGGGACAATTGCCAGGAAGGAAGAGGAATAGCACCAACAGGCTTATGTTTGAGGAACATGAGCAGCTACACAGCCAAGCAAACAGAGCCCAGTGTAACACACAAAAGGGATCTGTACAGTGACCCATTCTCACAATTTCATCATCTTTTTTTCATAGAATGTGCAATGAGTCTTCAGTCCTGCATAATCTGCTGTATAATATACTGGCATCTCTGAATTTTTTTCACATCTTGCTGTCAACAACAATTCTTCTTGCAGGTCAAACATCTTCTATCAAATGGCTATATAGCAGGTTAAGAATCACATTTTTTCCTCCTGGCATTAATCTATACACCTAATAATAAAGAACATATGAAACTTAAATAGAAGCTGGTGACTTCTGTACAGGAGCTTACCAACTTAGGACATTAATTGGATATCCATTTCTTTGAAAATATCTAGAAATTTTTCTGTGTTCATATTTCTTCAAGAGCCACATACGCCTACAGCATCAGGACTGTGCTGAATATAATCACCAGATTCCAAAATCTAAATTAACAAATCCTTCTCCATATTGCATAGCCTCAAATATCCTAAGAAGATAAGTGGATCCAACACAAACCATGTCCTGTGATAGTACTAGAAGTAACTGCACACTTGCAGCTGTGGGCAAAGGCAGCCTCCAGCTCACGCTCTTTTTTCTCACACACACACACCTCTCTCTCCTGCTTCTTATAACCACCAGATCAACGTTCACTTTGTTTGGTGGCATGATCTCTTGGCGCTTTTGCCTACTGAACCCATGTACGAGCTGCTGTGAGTTTGTCCTTGTGTTCCATGTTGTCTACATCTTGCAACACAGCACAAAGAGCAAAGGTAACACAAGGATATGCTAGGGCCACCTGAGCAGTTTGGGGTGGGTAAAGTGGACTCTTAGGCGGACACTCTTAGGTGGACATCCACAGCCTCACACCCTCTTCCACTTGTTCAAATCAGACCCTCCCCAAGCATGTCAAAACTTGCTCAGCAGGTTTCTATACTGGTGATCCTTGAGTCTGTGTTTTCATTCACTATTTTTAATATTTCATGTATGTTTAAATTTTATTCAAGTTGGTCATACTTTAGTAAACAATCTTCTTATTCCTTTTATGATTGTAATAGATACATACATATATATGAAAATATATAAAACATAGATAAGTTTCAGTGCACAGATATGCATAAATATATATAATTACACCAGTCTATTCCTACATATATAGAAAGACTTGCATATCTACAGTCCTACATACCTACAAGAACGAGGACTCTTCAGTTACTTATGGCGTGGGAAGCTGGGGCATGCTTCCTGCAAGCATTCCTGGGAACCCTGAGCTCACCCAGGGTGTAGCTATATCACAGCATCAACAGGACCCACAATAACAGGACAGAAGCCAAGGTCAGGACAGGAGCCAGAATTCCAATGCTAAACTGTTGGCGTGACTGGGAGGGATTGAGTAGCTTCATCAACCCTCATTTCATCAACAAGTGCTGGATACCCATTATGAGCCTTGACTTGCGTTAAAACCTAATTTACAAAAAAGCTTAATCATTTGTTTTGCCTTGCCTACTTACACATAAAAACTCTTCACACACTGCAGGAAAAACTGTTACTTCACCTGTATCAGTTGTGTCTACATCTTGATAGTAGAATATCAGACGATGCAGACCTCCAGTTGCCAGGAACCTGTCGATGCGCTCCATCTGTTTGAGAACACATTAGAGTATTTCATGTGATTGAAATGTAATTGTAAAAGATCTAGGTGTTCTGGTTGACAACCAGCTGAACATAAACCAGCAGTGTGCCCAGGTGGCCAAGAAGGCCGATGGCCTCTTGGCTTGTATCAGGAACAGTGTGGCCAGCAGGAGCAGGGAAGCAATCATCCCCCTGTACTCAGCACTGGTGAGGCTGCGCCTCAAACACTGTGCTCACTTTTGGGCCCCTTACTACAAGAAAGACATGGAGGTGCTGCAGCGTGTGCGAAGAAGGGCAAGGAGGCTGCTGAAGGGGCTGGAGCACAGACCTTAGGAGGAGCGCCTGGGGGAGTGGGAATTCCTCAGCGCAGAGAAGGGGCAGCTCTCTACAAGGGCTCTCTTCTCGCTCTCTACAAGTGCCACAAAGAAGGTGCTGGTGAGGCAGGGCTCCATCTCTTCTCCAAAACAACTCCCAATAGGACAAGCGGAAATGGCCTCAAGTTGCACCGGGGGAAGTTCCAGTTAGTTAGTTGGAAGAAATTGCGCACACAATGAGTGCTGAAGCATTGCCAGAGGCTGCCCAGGGAAGTGGTGGAGTGCATGTCCCTGGCAGTTTTCAAGAAATGCCTAGATGAGGCCCTTAGGGGCATGGCTTAGCAGGCATGGCGGGGCTGGCTTTGGACTTGGACTTGATGATCTTGAAGGTCTTTTCCAACCATAATGATTCTACGATTCTCTTTGTGGCTGGCATACTCACTATGCAAAGTTTAACTTGCTCAGATATTGAATATTAAGTACTGACAAATGTGTAATTCATTATGATTGTTCAATACTAGAATTATGCCAGGTCCAGTTACTACCACCCAAAAATCTAATCTGGAGGTCATTTAAGAAGGATAATTTCTGTTCAACAATGTGCTGCTCTGCGTTTCAGTGCTGGATACTCATGTCTAATCTGTTGTTTTTCTGGATCTGCAGGACATTGATTCATTGCATATATTAAATATATAGCAGTCCTCAAGGGCAAAAGACTTCTCATTCAGAAACATTTACTGGGATTATTTGTGCTTCCTAAGGTGGGGGGAAAGAGCAGGCTTTATAACAGAACACTACCAGCAAAAAGAAAACCGCACTGATCCTGTTGCCATTAATAATGGGCCTGAGTTACTCACTTAAAGACCACATAAATTGCTGTTCCAGGAAATCTTGGCTGAGCTCTCCAAGAAGAGGTCAAAATAACTATTACACTTCAATTTAGTTTGTTTTCTAAGTGTAACGGATGCCAATATTTCCTCATCTGACAAGTATTTTCAGGCAGGAGAATTTGCCAGAAAAGCCATTTAGAGATAAAAATGCAAAAAGGCATTTTTTTTGAAACAATTTCTACAATCTGTGCAATGAACCTTCCTCTTTCACATGAAATCACAGAAATATTGGAAGGTCTTTAGGCAAGCCTCCCATTTAAAGCAAGACTATGGCCAGCATTAGATCAGGTCATGCAGAGCCTTGTCTAGACTGGATCTCAAAAGTCTCCAAGTGTAGAAATTCCATCACCTGCCTGAGTAACCCATTTCCTTTCTACACTACCTTCCAGAGGGAGAAAACTCTCTTAATGTCCAGTGTGCAAGTTGTGGCCATTGCCCCTTGTTGTGGCGTCTGCTACAGCTTGGAAGAATTCAGTTCTGTCATCCTGCAGCTACTCTTGTTGCAGAGTTGATATTTTATAACTCTTTAAGCTCTGAAAGATTCGAGGTTGAGCTCCCTCAACCTCTCCACATGCCCTAGGTCCTAACAATCTCAGTAGTCCTCCACTGAATTGTCTCCAGGTTCTCAACCTAACAGCAGTGAAATGAATGCAATGTGAATTATATTGCAATACACGCAATGTGAATTTTAATCACAGGTTTAATGCAAGATCCATAGTCATTTGAAAGCAGTTCTAATTAATTTCAAAATCCATATTATTACAACAGGGCCCCAAACATGGGAAGGGACTTTTGTTCAACTTGCAAAATGGAAAGAATAATTTTTCCCATGAGAAGAAAGACTAATTTCAATATGCAAAAATATGAAGTGTGGCAACTGTATCAGTTGGTAGCAATATCAGTTCTAAAGTACCCTACCAGCTTCAGCTAGCAAATGCATCAGATTACCTGATTCCCCTCAAGAACAGCATCTTCCACTTCTGCCCTGTCCAGATTCACACAAGAAGCAACAGTATCCAGTAGATAATCATGCCTGCCATCCAGCTGTGCACGTTTAGCCTCTCTTTCTTCCTTGAGTTTCTGCTGTTATAAACACAAAGTAGAAAATGAATAACTGACACACTGTTTTGAGGAAAAACAAAGAAAACTTGAAAACCTATTTAGAAAACAAATAAAGGACATGACATTTTCTACATTTGTGATTTATGTTTCTAAACACGATCAAGTGACATTTTTAAAAGCAACTCCTGCTAAAATTTTACAGTTGACTTCCTATGTTCCATTATCAAATTTAGCACTATTTTCATCAACAAGCTTTTTATACAGCAGTGTCTATTTGTTGAGAGTGTCTCTAGAAAAAGAGATAGATTTTATATGCAAGATTCCTGCTTTCTGTCACAGTTATCTTCCACTCTGCAGGCCATTAGTCCTAACTTTTCAGTCCATTCATAAAACCATCAAATCTATTCACACAGCAATCAAATCAAAGAATCTGACCCCATGTTCTTCATGTCAGATAATGTAAGTGTTCCCCAGTCAAGACAGAGGTGCTATTGGAAGAAAGTGGGAATTTATTCATCATCTCTTTAACACATTGAGAAGTAAAGTAACAAGCCTCAAGGTACACAAGTGTCTACAAATTTGCTTGGCTTCAGCTATTATGCCATTCTCAAAGCAGTACGGCTGCTCTTCTAATTGAATTGAATTCCCATATGTAAAACATCTCATTGCATTATACACAGAACTGCCTTCTGGAGCAGTTACCAGCACTATTGTGCTTGTACATTACCAAACTCAATATCACTTCATTTTCAAAAGAAATGTAGAATTACGTTTCATTGGTGTAAATGCAATCTTTATTTCCCCAGTGATTATGAAAAAAATCTGGTAACTATAAATCAAAAAAAAAAAAAAAAAGATTTAGCCACAGGTTTCTGCTGAGCCAATAGGACTTGCATGATTTACTTTATACCTTATCTAACTCCTGAAGGAATTTCCAAGTATTTGATCAACTTGTAACTAGTATGTTTACACATATGCTGAATGCACCAGAATTTTTTTCATGTTAAATAAAGGCATACAAATCATGTTCTTTACACAGATAATGCTAAAGAGTAAAGTAACAGATTTATTTGTTAATGCATTTTATGCCATTTTAGCTCTATCCTCCAACAAGATGGTCTTTATTTCCTCAGTGGCCAAGTATCATGATGGGATTAGCCATTCCCACAGGTTCTCAAGATTAAGTAGAAATTTTCCCCTCTAATTAAATATACCACAGGCAACTTTTTCTGGATGGGTAGGCCTCACACCAGAGGCTAATTCTAGAATCCTGAAAATCAAGTGTGCTTGGTTATTTCAGTAATTCAAGGATAACCAGCAATGTATCTTTAACAGGGAAAAATATGACCACTATCAGTTAGATATTTTCTAATTAGTCGAGCTAAAAGCTTTTTTTATTTCACTAAAAGTATATTGACATTATCTATTTTTGTATTTTTGTATGTTTCCAAGGTAGACCTCCATGTATATTGTAAGAGAAGAAATTCATCTTAAAACAGTTATGAGCATCTAATTCCAATAGAACACCGAAATGTTCATAGCTTCCATTCCTGGTACAACTTGCCAGTTCCTACAAGCTGAATTCATCAGCATCCTCATCTCAGACTAGGTAATCACATCCTGATGTTTGCTTCAGTCATTTTAATGCTTCCTGATTCTTTAAATTGTAGTGTCTCAAATCCCATAGCATATCAATGCTTCTGTATGGTTGGTTACATACAAACAAGGCAGTATTTGATGCCTAAGGCCAACCATAAGAGCATTCACAGAACCACAGAATGATTCAGACTGAAAGGGAGCTTTGGAGGTCAGCTCGTCCAACCCCTTTCTCCAAGCAAGGTCACCCAGAGCACATGGCACAGGATCACACCCAGGTAGGTTTTGAGCATCTCCAGGGAAGGAGAGTCCTCCTCCTCCTCTCTGGGCAGCCTGTTCCAGGGCTTCGCTACTCTCACATTTTTCCCCATTTTCAGACAGAACTTCCTGTGTTTCAGTTATGGCAGTTGCCTCTTGTCTTACTGCTGGCCACCGCTGAAGATAGTTTGGTCCCATCCTCTTGACAGACTCCCTTAAGATATTTATATACGCTAAGATCCCTCTTGGTCTTCTCTTCTCTAGGCTTAACGTCTCAGCTCTCAGCCTCTCTTCAGGTGGGAGATGCTCCCATCCCCTTATCCTCTTCACAGCCCAATGTTGGACTCTCGCAGTCTTGTCAACTCTATCAGCAGTGCTCTTGCCTAACAGACTTCTGCCGGCCTCCTCAAATTATTTACATGTTTCTCCAGGCACTGGTCAAATTTGGGGAACAATTATTCCACATCTGTTAACCTAACAGTTCCCAAGTCTGTTTTACAAGACTTTATAATTAACTGATATCAGTGCAGTTTTATATCAATATAAACAGGAAAAACACTTGGTCTTTTAACACAAAATACAGATTTCACTCACAATAAGAGGCATTCCCTTTCTGAGCAGGGCAAAAACCTCCTTACCTGCTAGTTAACCCACTTGCTCACAATCAAGCTCAACACTATTAAGCACTGCATCAACACTCAAGTGAGAGTTCTTGGATGCTAAACAACTCCCCTTCGTCTTGCTAAAGTGCCCTAGCATTTCAAAAGCCTGAGCTAAGAGTAATTAGTCATTTCTTAAATGTATTGAGACATTTGGCTGATTAAATATTAAATTTATACATTTAATCATGACAGTGAGGACACTGTAAAGACTAGCAATGGGAACTACATTTGTATTGTCATTCAACTGTATAGTGTGATTCCCATGTTTTGCTAAGTGTAATTTATGCATGTATTTTCACCTCAGCATTTTTGCTATATCATTCTGCTGAATAAGAAATCCATGTAACATCAAATATCTTTAAATAACTTAACTCAATATTAAACATTATATTTTCCTTGTGTGGAATAGTGAGAGACACTGAACAGATTCTAAGTGGTATGTACTCATTTGGCCTTCAAATGTTCAGTTTCCACATTTATCAATTGTACATCAACTGTATTTCAGATTAATTGCATTTCAGAAAATATTCTCTATTGAAACCACAAATTTAAGGGAAAAAAATCTTAGTGTTAGCATGTCGCAAAAATGTACAGCAGACTTAGCTTCAATGCTTTCAATGCTAATAGCAAGTTATTAATTTAATTAGTTAAAAATGCTCAGAAGTTCTGCTAGACTAGAAACATTAGCTCAGATAACTTGCATTAGTCTTTTTATATATGTTGGGACAGTCCAGTGAGGGTCTTCAGGGGTCAAACCTGCCTCTACAGAACTGCTACTAGGTTTGCAAGGTTTAAAGCACGCATCAATTAGTGAGTGTCTCCTACTCAGCACCAATAAAGAAAGGTTTATTTGCCAGAAACAAGCTTTATTTCTCTTTTTAAGTTTAAAAATAGACAAGCAGCAGCTCAATTATACTGCTCTATCATGGTAAGAAATTTCTTTGCCGTTTGAAAGGCACTTGAAACAATCTTAGCACTTTTCTCAGAATTATCACCAAATGTGCTACCACGTCAAGACCTTTGTTGCAATATGCTAATGAAAACAGCAGTTTTCTTTTTTCTATGTTTTAAAGCATTTATAATTATTTTTAGGATACTCTTCATTTAGGATGAGCTATATCAGCATATAAATTGCATGAAAATATAGAGCTGCCCTCCCCTCCCCCTTTATATTACCTCTTTAAGGGCTAGGCTATTCATGAACAAAAGGTACAACCAGATTTCTACTCCAGATTTGTTTCTTTCCTTATTTTTGCATTGGGGAGTATTTCTGGCTTTCAGACACTCAATCTAGTTGTATCAACCAGAATCTAAATGAATAAACTCAGTAGTCTGTGTTTTCCAAATTCAGTCTTTGGAATAAAAATCATCTTAACCATAACTGCTCTTCTACCTTGCTCCAAAACAGCAGCTGGAACCCTAGGAATCTATTTCTATTTTACAGCCCTTGGGATTCCCTGAAGAAACACCTGCCCCGAGACATCACCTCCAGACAAGCAGCAGTTTCTATATGAGAAACTAAGAGCACATCTTATCTAAGAGAACACTGAGAGACTAAGATTTGAAAACAGAAGCCCTGCTACAGAGTCCAAACTACCTTCTCCTTCTCTAAGAGAGCAACTGCTGGCATGCGCAGTAACCCCGTCACACAAACCCTAGCGGGGATACCCTCTCGCACCTTTAATCCAGGTTATCCACCAAAGCCTCCTTATAATGTTCCCGTACACAGGCAGATCGAGGTGGACTGTCATTTACATGAAATAAATGATTTCTCACTTAGGTGTCTGAAAGGGCTAAGTTATTACTTTGCACAGGTTTACCTCAGTTCATTTTAAAAACAGCAGCACAACCATTTTTCATTTTGCTGTTTTTTCCCCTTAGTCTGCGCTCATTAAAAAAAAAAAAAATTGCTAAGAAAATCCACATGTCACATTCTCACAACAAATGCAAGTCTTCAGTTAAATTAATTAACTGAAAAGTCATTTTTGATTATCAGTCCTAGGCATAACAAATAACTTGCTTTAGTTACACAAACCTAAATCAAATCTCTTGCATAACCAAAACAAAGAATTTCACTGCAAAATGCTCTGTTCAGACAAAAGACAAGTTAACTGTGTTAAATTCAGCACAGCAAATGGATTTCAGCAGATGTCTGCTCTTCAACCACAACAAAAGGAAGATTCTCAAGTTTAAGTGTTAAGCAAGTCAACACTCACCTAAGCATAACAATAACAGTAACAAATCAGAGAGACAAACAGGTTAAAACTTGAAGAGTTTCCTAATTACTGTGTAGCATATATTAATATATCTATTAAGCTACAAGTAATAAGAGAACAGATGTCAAGGGTCTTTCTTTTGATGCCAGAACCTCAGAAACAAGATGTCACCTCCGTTGCACAGTGCAGTTGCTGATGTTGCTGTAGAGTCTGCTTTTCATCCACAAAAGGCGTTCCCATAACTTGATGATTCATAGTCTAGAAACTGGAAAATTAAGAGGCCTTCCATATTGCCTTTCATCAAAAGCTACAGTATTCAGAGTTCATATAAATGCTACTTAGTGTGGAGGCTCCCTCCACATGACTTGAAACTTGTTTCTCAATACAACTTAAATTATGCCAGATGCACTAGTGAATTCACACATGCTCAGCTCAAAGTCTTTTGGACACATATTACACTTAAACTTTACTGGGAAGTTCAACAGCGGAAAAAGTCACCTAATCCTATTGTCAATGTAAGTCTTACAAGAAACATATTCAGCCAACATGATGGTCATCTCTTCTAACCTATTAACAAGCTTTATATTGCGCAAGTCTTGCGCTGGATTTCTCTGTCTATTGCAAGCCATTTTACTACACTTTCCAAAAACCCTGAATGTCAAGAAACAAACTATTCTTCCCTCCTCTCCAATAAATATATAAATAAAATAAAAAATACACAGACAAGAAGGAGGAGTCACCTCTAACTTGTGACTTTTTTTAATTAGAAGACTCGCCTCAACTGAGGGTGGATTAAAACGAGAACAGTTAGTTCAAACGACCAACTTTCTGACTTGACTTAAGACTCTTCATGGATTCTATGCTTTGCTATTGTGTTACGTTGTACATATAAAATTCCCATTTTACAAGTTTTGTAAGAATAAAGGTACACATGAATTTTGCTTGGTGGCAAAGCTTACGACTGTTTCTGTTGCCAGATGCTGCCACAAACTCTTTACTTGTGCCAGGAAAACCTTTGTGAAATTGCTCCATTACCAGACCACTGCAACAACCTGGGCCATATTTAAGCACACGTAGCTAAGTACATAAAGTGTCTCCCCGGGCAAACTTCTCTTTCAAAACATATCACGTAACTAAGGTAACTTTACAGGACTACACCTAAAACTAGATCTTACCAGAAATGCTTGTTCCAAATACAATTTTGTGCTGCAAAAGGAATAGTTTATCCACTTTTACAAAAGTAGAATTTTATACCAAATCTATATCACCTACTTATATATAGTATGTATAAAAACACACTTTTTGAATTCAAGCCTTCAAACCAGCTGCAGAGTTACTAACCTGGACATAGTCCTATATTCAGCTTCCCTTACCTTTAGAACTCGGCCAATGCTCTGTTTCCAAAGCTGCTTTCTTCCAGCTCTAAACATTTCAGTAGTCAATATGAGCCTCAGGTACTGTTTTTAGTCAATAAGCCTTAAAACATGGTGTATGCTTCTTTATTCATCATTTAACACTTCCCCTCCAACCTGTCTCATTTATATTTGTTCCATTCTTCACCTGTAGAAATACTAAAAAATACCTAGAAAATATAGACCTAAAAAGCCAGCAACTATTAAGCTTAGATCTATTTTTAAAATAAATTCTAGTGTATATTTAAATCCCTTAAAAACTGTATTTGACTAGTTTAGATACTAGAGGTTTCTAAGCACCAGAAATTGCTGGCTATAGATTAGGAGCTGAAAATTGCAGCTACCAAACACAGCGTCGTTAAGGTGATATTGTTGATATACAAACATCACTCCATACAATTCATCATGCTCAAGGGCAGCGTAAGGGCTTGCAAGAGCCAACCTTATAACTGCTTATCTGATTTCTATTTAGCTTTCTTGAGTAATCCTTATGTCAACAGGCATCTTTGCTTCTCATTACAGATGACTGTCTAGATAAATAGCAACACGAGTCAAGCAGTTTTCAAAGAGCTTGATACATAGCTTTTACCTTCAGCCTGCTAAGTTACCAAGTTTTCTGCTCTTTTTATGCAAGGGCACTTGGTTATTTTTCTGGCTGTGCAGTTGCTGTTTAATATAGCAGTTTTTCTTTAGTAACTAATGTTTTCTTCCCCTCTTAAAATGTCCTCTTTTTTTTCTACTTCCATGACAGATTACAATCTAATGTCCTCTTGAAAATATCCAGGGTGGCGTGGGAGGGGAAACTACCCAAAAAATAAGCATTGGAAAAAAATACATGTAATTAACACATACATATTTGAAAAATAAAGAATGCAACAACTTGCACTTAGTGTAAAGTAAACATTCCCCTTTTCTCTGAAGCTTTCATATCCTTCTCTATTATAAAATTAAACATGCTATTAAAAATCTCACAATGCGTTAATTTCTGGAGATATTTCAGAGCATTAATGAATCCCTCACAGTATACATGTGATTTCTAACATAAAAACTCAGCCTAGTGGGCTCAATTTTGCTATACGTCAACAAAAGTCCTTTTAACTTAAATAAATTTCCCTTAAAGAAGAAGCTAAGAATTGTAGAGCTTTTTCATAAAATGATGTAAGATCATAGCAACTAACTCATGGAATCACAGAACTGTGTAGTTGAACATGACCTCCAGAGGTCATCTATTCCAACTTCCTACTCCAAGGAATTCTGGTTGGGTTGTTGCTCAGGAACATGTCCAGTTGAGTTCTAAGTATTCCCATGGAGGGAAATGCTACAGCCTTTTGGGGCACCTTTTCCAATGAGGGACCACACACAAAAAAGCCTCAATTTAATCAAAATGTCCCATTTTCTAGCTTGGGTCCACTGCCTTTTGCCCTATTACCCTGCACTACAAAGAACAACCCGGCTCAGTCGGTCTTCTCTCTACTGTCACATCCAGTAGTTGTAATCAGACTTGCCTATGTCCCATTCGCCTTAGAGCTCCCTACCTCAATCTTTGCCTATCAGGGGTAATCCTTCCTTCTCACACACTCCACAAAAAGGCTCAAGGACCCAGAAGGGCAGAACGGAAACGCTACTAGTGAAAACTAAGGCAGCCTTTACCATGTCCTTGTTCCTTAGACCCATGCCCCACAGAGCAGTGAGCCCACATTTTCTTTTGCCCAACACCTGCTGCCAATGTACTGCCAGGAGTCATTCCTGTTACCTTCACCTCCCTTACAAGTTTCAACTCCAGCTGAGCACCAACTTTCTTGATCCCATTTGTGAGCACTTGGAATTGTTGACCTTCAATGTTGACCTTGAAGGTCAAACAGCTTTCCCAGATATCAATATATTTTAAGGCAGTCTCCCACGGGATGCTGACAAGTAGATCCCTGAAGAAACTAAAATCCACTCTCCTGAGTTTTGAAATTGAAAGACAATTGTGACTTGCTTATTGCAGGGATCAGACTAATTAGTTGTACCCCTAAATGTATTAACATCAAATAATGTTAAAGCTTTGAACTTCACAGAAACTCTCTTTGCAGCAGTAACATACTATAAAACACCCTTCACTCAGAAGCTTTAAGCAGTCTGCTTAGAGAGGATTTGATAAAATGCTGGTCTTGGTTAGAGTCTTATTTTTTCTTTAAACACATGGAAAGCAACTCCCTGTGATCTTCACTAGGTGTTAGAAAGGAGACCTGAAAATATTCAAGTGGTTCAACCTGTCCTTTACTGCCATTGTCAGGTCACCTACTGTCATTGTAACAAAAAAAAAAAAAAAAAAAAAAAAAAAAAAAAAAAAAAAAAAAAAAAAAAAAAAAAAAAAAAAAANCAGAGTCTTCCAGTAGAGCAAAGTTATTGCTCTAGCACAACCTACAAGTCAGAAGGCCAAGTTGCAGACTTAGAGTCAGCAGCCACATAATGAAAGGCCCTTGTCACCTTCACTACCTTCCAGCCTTCCAAGGCACAACAAAAAATGCTCAGCTTGAAGTATGAGGTGAAAAACTACAGTAAGATTTGTTTCATACCCACAAGAACATTAGTTTGAATACTGTAATATGGCTGTATAAAAAGATCCAATGTCTCATGTTCATTCAGTCTTCAGACAGATTAGTTCTTCCCAAGGCAGAGACTATGGTCAGTGACCTAGGAGAAAAATCAGGGCTAGTATGAAACAAAATCTTTATTGACTCCTTATTTGATCACAGCACCAGGCTCAAGCTTTAAAAAGATTTTTTTTTTAGCATTTTCAAAAGGTTTTCATTGTAGTTATTGACTTTTTTTTTTTTAAGGTTTAAGTTTTTAGAGGTCCACAATCAGGTCTATGATTTAAAAAATACATTTGGCTTCCACATCCTTCAGGTGGATCCATGCATGACCAAGCTGTGTTCTTGCCCAATAATGTAGGATACATATTAAGAAAGATATGAACTCTTTGGTTTTTTTCCTCAGCATTTTCTGAAACCTTTCACTATATCCTCTGTCTCTGGGTAGTCTTTTGTTGTGTTCACTAACCTGCAAGACACTGGAGTCAAACTTGGGAGGAGTCACCACCTTAGGACAGTAAACCCAGGTAGTTAAAAATTAACTGGCTTTAGAGGAAAACTTTTCAGATAACAAATATAACAACCAAATAGTTTCAAGAAATTTAAAACAAGAATAATTTTACTATACCAAAAGATATTCTGATAGTGTTATACTACACAGCTTTAGTAACTGGGTTTCTATTACTAAGGCTAATTACAGATAGTAGTTAGCTGCCATCAAGTGGTTGACAGCCTAAAAAGCACATTATTTTAACCCCCTTCTCCCCCCCCCACAAGCACAAAACACAGTCTTGAGCAAACGTAGTAACAGAAATAGAAAGAGATTCCCTTTATGGACATGATCACACTGGAGATGAAAATTTACGCTGCCCAGAAATGGAGGAAATGCAAGAAAAGCCTTTCCTGCTCTGCTGCTTTCTTTTCACACCACTGCAGCAGTGCTGGAAGCTGAACGCAGACTCTCCTAGGCTACCTGCAATTGCCTCAAGGTCATTGAGGTTTTAATACTTACCTTTCACCGATGTAAGAATTTAAATGTTTCTTTGAACAAAAACTTGCTGTTTTTGCAATGTTTTCTTGCTGCACAACAAGCTTTCTATGGTGAAAGATGGCACTGCTTAAAGGATTAATGTACCACTTATGAACTCCTAGCATAATTCTGTGTTCTGCTTTATGCAATAAATCTGTCCTCCAGACTCTGTTTGCCCACATCATCCACTGCTAAGAAAAATCAATCACAATCTAAAAGGCAGCAAAAACTCTGAATAGACTGGACAGATATTAAACCCTCAATAAATTATTTAGTCTTCTTTTTACCAAGGTAGGCAGGATTTGTCAGCCTTGCCAAATGAAGAGACAGCATTCTGGGGGCAGAAAATGTTGATTCAAACCACCAACTCACACACAAGTGGTATTTTTCCCCATTTTAAGAAATTAGAGAATAGTTGACCTTCTCCATCCTCTCCCAGCCCCAATTCTTCCTGTCAGTTTGAGTCAGAGTAGTAAGGATGAATCAAAACATATATAACAATTGCCTGATTAAGACAGAAGTACTGACCATGATGTGCTAATAGCAACCAAAAGGGCCCTCAGGGTAGGAAACAGAAGTAAAAGCCTTCAGCTGCTCCTTGCACACTAAGGAAATACCATTTCAGATTGTAGTGCTGATACTAAAATCTTTGGATAACATTAATGGTCATAGAAAGCTAGTGAGAGGAGAAGGAAAAAAAAAAAGCTTTTTGAAGAGACAGGTGACTCCTACATTGGTCCCTAACAGGGCACAAAACCTGGTTCAAAATTTACAATATTTAATATCAATATTAAATTTAATATTAAATACAAAATTCAACAACCTTAAAGGACAAAGAAAAGGGGGAAAAAAGCATCTAAATTAATAAAATCCTTGCAAATAACATGTAAGGACCATAGTGGAAACAGAGATCAATACCATAGCTTCTATGAAGACTTAAAAGACTTAAGAAAGTGAGCAAGTAAACCAGCATAGCTAAACAAGAGAATAAAACAAATAAGGCATCCTCTAAAAGATGGAGTAACTTAAAACGAAGAAAGTCTGGAGGTTTAAACAAAAATGCAATAAGTTGAAGCACTGTGAAGAGCAGCTAATGACACAGAAAATGCTAATGACAAACTGCATCCATCACAGAAGAACCTTTTCTCAGAAGGTTTTGCCAAAAAAAAAAAAAAAAAAAGAATCATAATATTGCCAGAAAGCAGGAGAAGATAACTAAGTTGCTACATTTTTTTCCGCAAAATGTTCAGTTTCCTTTGTACAGGAAAAAAATCATTATTTGCTTAAATTGGAAACTGCTTAAATAGCACATAGTAATGTTCAAGAGATGAAATTATAAAGCAAGCTGGCAGAAACAATGGCAGTAGATATCAGAAACTGTCACCCAAAAATTCTAATGCTATTCCGAGACAAAAAAGCAAAACTACTTAAACTACTTAAAGCCACATGTAAACTCCATTAGTATCACGGAACAGCCCCCTTGGCTTATAAAATGTATGTTTTCAGTAAGGGCTGCCAAGCAGAATAAGAAACTACTGAGAGAAAAGGCTGTCTAGGTAAAACAATAGAAATTATAATAAAAAAAAAAAGATAAGGGGCATGTCTTAATTTGCTTCGGAAAATTTACTAAGTTTTCTGGAAAAGGCAGAGACACTCACTGTGACCTACTGAGATTTACTGAAAGAGTTAAGAAGCATCGTGTAAAGGAGATTGGTCTGTATGCCCTGTATTTGCAAAAAGCAAAATTCCGTATCAAGTGCTTCTGGGGAAAGTAAAAGGGAAAAGACCCTCCCAGGGATAAAGAACTGGATTAAATAGTGGGAAGCACAGGATGGCTGTAAAATGAACAGTTAGAGATTGGGCACTAGTGGAGCTCTCCAGGGATGTGCCCTGTTCATATCCCCAGGTGAAAAAGAGAAAGCCTGCAAGGAACAAAGTTTCCCAAAAATTCTCCCAAGCTGACCAACTGTGTGTTAAGCTAGAGACGGAAACACAGATGAGGTTTTCATCTCCGTCTTGACAGCGGTTCCAATTTAAGCTTTTTCTCCTCATCTGTCTTTTAAAGTAAATCCTCAGACACTCTGGAGCCTGGAGATGTTTGTTTCCCTTTCTTAAGGGTTCACAGGAAAACAAAGTTATGCTTTTCCAAAACTCAGTTACACAAACTGATAACTCACTTCATTCCACGAGATGGAGCTGCAGTTTGCAAATATTTAGCTGACAGACTTTTTTTTGGTATTCAAATATATTAATCAATTTTCCAGGATAAATTCTATCTCAGTAAGCTGACACTATTTTCACTGTATTAGTAATTGCATTTTCCTTTTTTTAAAAAACTAATGTAACAACTGGTGCAGCATCTCATACATGTGAGTTGCAGAAGCCTATATCGACTGCAAGTTAAGTTTACAGTGCATCAAACTCTTAACAAAACCCGAGTGCCACAGGTGGGGGTATCATTCAATGACACATTAGCCCTCAGACAGACTGCTGAAACTGAAGGGCTGACTGCATTTAGAGAGCTAAGGATCCCACACCATCGCTGCACAACATGCAGTAAACAAATTATTTAGCTACCTGTTTTTCTGAAAAGAAGTTAATTACGAGGGTATAAAGATAGTAGAGTTTGGATTTATTACTCTAGTACAGTCCAAATGCCCCTCAAAAATGAGCTAACATATTACTCATCTAGCCTTATAAATGATGATGTTTTTCTTCCTTATGCCCCCCCACCAGGTAGCTAAGGTTGAGTGTCCTTAATCACCAACTGGGAGCAGTATTTTTGAATTCAACATTCTTATAATTAAGTCACAACTGGTTTAAAGTGATAGGATTTAAAAGCAAAGTCATTAAGACATTTCATCTCATCCCACTCAGTGTTTGTCCATTAGTTGGGGCTAATTTACACCTCAATAGTTCAAGGATCAGTTCTTACAAAATTTTGTTGCTGTGTCACTTTTCTCATGCATATGTGCAGTCAAGCTGAGAAGCTTTGCCTCAGCAGTCAGAATGGGAGGATAAACGCCTTTTTTCCATACAACTTGGATGAGAAAACCGCCACCAGACCTAAATTATAGCTTCTAGATAGACCATTTGCCCTCCTTTCCAGTTGCCTGCACATAGGAGTTTTGCTGCACTGCAGTCAAGTCCCCTACCCGTGGCACCTGCCTTCCACTTGAAGGGAAGACACAGTCTCAGGTATAGAATCAAATGATTTTGAAATCATAGCTCTCTCCATCTGATTTTGAAATCACACTATAGGCTCCATACTACAAGCATCCATTCATATTCAGGAGTTTTATACTGAAAATGCAATTTCATTAAGACAGCACCACCCTCAAATATTAAGGCAAATATTTTTGAATCAGGAAGAATTTAAAATGATTTTTTATTTGGTTAAAACATCCTCCTTGTTCCATGTTCACAAGCTTGAATATAGCATTAATGTATGGGATTATGAGCATCTAAATTGTCTAACCAAGAAAAATAAGAATGACAATGTTGAAACCCAAGTACTAAATGAACGTGTTGATCAGGTGCATTCAGTACAGTTATCTCAACCTTTACATTCAGCTTTACCTCAATGGTGTATAAGTCATTCTAGGTAAACTCAACTAAAACATGCTGCTGCCTTACTCAAGCACGATACCAAGGATTAAAATTATTTCAATTATCATGGTAAGAGTTCACAGAGAAGAAAAGACTTTGAACGTTAAAATATAACTGTAATCTCTACAGCAAAGTAGAGACTAAAAGAATAAAAAAATATTTTGATAATTCTGTGTTGATCACCAACACCTGTAATTAACTTTCAATTTTTATAATCACATCTGTAAAAGTAATCAAATTTCAGCTACAACTTTTCAAAATGAATTCTTGTACTGTCAACATCCACTTAGCTTTCAATAGCTCTTTATTTTATACTCTCAACTCGCTAGTATTCAATTTCTTTAAAAGCTTTCCCTAGGTCCTATTTGCTGCTATATCACAGCCATGTAAATTTATATATATAAGAACTGTGGTATACCAAGTTCTCTTCCGCACACATATTTATTAATGTTAGCATCTTCTCTCCTTTCCCCAACAGCAACAACAAACCAGATCCAGAGTGAGAAGTAGCAAGCACAAACTTGCACTTTGGAGAGCAAAAACTCCTGCTTCCTGATGGGCACAACAGCAGACGCTGGAATGCTGCGTTTCCAATGACTGCATCAGCACACAGGGTCAACCACCCACTGCTAAGGTATAATCTTGGTGTGTATTTTCTAGGAGGTCCTGAAACATTTCCTTTCTAGTATCTGGGCAACTCCAATGCATTTGGAGTGAAGTATATGACTTCAAAAAGAAAGCAAATAAATAACTACGATTTATTACTTGCAAAGAACTGCTAAGTTGTTCTGTGCTAACATGTAAGAGAAATAAATACAGCCTAATTGTAATACCCAGAGATGTTTCTAGGTAGTTTGGTATTAATAACTAAGTGTCTTCTGTTTTGCAGAATTTGTTTTCCATGGAACAACCAAAGGGGTCTGTTGGTTCAGAACTCACATTTTGTCTGCTATCAGTGGTAACCAGACAAGATCAGTTGATTCAGGCTAAGTAAACGGGGGGCACTCCCAAAGGAATTTGTACATCCCCTTTAACGAGCACCACTACCATTTAGAGGCTTTTGATTACTTACACTGAGCTCAGCTTTCTTTACTATGCAGGTTTAGTCATATTTTTGTACTGCTGTCAAGGGGTTATTGCAGTCGCCCAGACCCAGCCAAGCCACATTGCTCTAAGGCTTTCTAAACAAGCCCCCCACACCCTTGCAGCTGAACTGAGCTCACAAGAGCAACTCTTGTTGAGTTGTAGGTCATAGAAAACCACATTGAATGTTAGAGATATAGATGCGAGCTTCCAAGCAACCCAGACTTGCTGTGCTTAAAGCTGGCTAAGTGGGACCATATAGCAATCAAGACATAAATAACCCGTAAAAATCTACTACCTATGTAAAAACCTAATAAAACCTAATAATTTTTACAAATAAAATATATTCTTTTTTCCCCCTCTTCCCTAACTACAAATCACTTATACATGCAAGGAAATAAACCCCTTCAATACATTGATTTCAAAATGCACTAATTAGAAAAATATCCTTTTCCCGCCCCTCCCCAGTAAAATTTTGTCCTTGGTTCTTTCTGAAACCAGTTTTTCTCGTAAGTCATTACTTGTTCTTCTGACAGTTTTCATTATTAATCCAAGACATAGATTACTGCTTCTACTGCATCTCTGGAAGTGCTTCCCCAATGTATTTTCATACCAATTGGTTTGTCTTTCACTCAGGGCTAAGATTCAACTCTATTCTCTACCTTTTCCTACAGTTTTTAAAACCAATACCAATGAGAAAACAAAACAAGATTCCCCTAAAATTCCCGTAAATTACTCTCTGCATTCTCTGCGCGCAGCTAAACCAATACGAGGGAGACTCCATTCGCTCAGTTTCTAACAGGAATTCCTTCCCACCGTAAGGACGTGACTGTCCAGGGCTAAACAGCACCTTCTGCCAAGTGGGTGCAGTAGGTCCAACACATGTAAGGTGAAGCTGTCCTTATATTGAAGGCCCATCTCTTGATACCTTTCAGCAGATTTACCTTTTAATCTGAAAATTGTGTGTTGCACCTGAGGGGCCTCTGTGAACACTCTCTCTTGTAGTCTAAATCCAACGGCTCTTTAAACTCTTTGCAGTGGAACGTGCTCTGAATAAACTTGATGCAGTTTCTTCTCTAAGCTCCTATCCAACTGGCAGAAAACAGAGGCCTTAGGGCACCGGGCACATAATAGCTTCTCCTGTGCTCTGCTAAGCAGAGTGAAATCCTTGCATTATTCTAGAATTGAAGTTTAAAATGTTCTTCAGTAGCTTGGGATATTCTGCCATTACAACACTACCAAGTCTGCAGCTGCAAGGCCATGAAAATAACAGCACAAGGAAAAAGGAAAAAAGAAAAACAGCACAGGCAGAGCAAGAATAAGCTGATGCGGGATACGGATTACAAGCCACAAACCAGCATGCAACATCCTAAGGGATTTATTGCTTCAAGAGCTTAAAGTCTCCAATACTTTGTACTGCACGCTAAAACATTATTTTTCATTATGATTATTCAGCGACGTCTTCAGCTCCTTCAACACGTTTCTGAATATTTCCCTTCCGTCTTCTTCAGCCAAGCAAGAAAGACAACTGCAAGTGTCAGCTGGTTTGAGTACAAACTGAGAAAGCAATTTGAATAAATCTTACTACAGTTCAATAACCTGAGGACAAATCTGAGGAATTAAAGACTGCCCAAGAACTCATCTGTAGCTAAAACTTCCCTCTCCACCTTGCAAGACAAGGCTAAATATTATTGTCTCTAGTCAGCCTGTCCACTTTTTATCTGCTGCTCCTAAGGTGCTACACCGTGTATCCCAGAAACACAACAGTATCTGGGCCATGTTTTTCCTTCCAGAACTATTGTCACATCCATTTTCGCTCTTGTTGGTTAAACAGCACCAGCCTACAGCTTTTTAGCTTCAGCAGAAAGTCCAGAATTGGGACAGAATGGCACAGAATTGGGATGCATGTAATCCTGTCTGCATTGAACTCGTGGTTCAGTCCTTGCCCGACGTACTAGATATGAAAAAAATATATCTTGTATCTCCTCCTTGCATATGACAGCTTACATACACAAACTGTAGAACAGGAGACTGCAGCTTCATTAGGAAAGCAACAGATAAGAAATAAGAAGTAAAACTTCATGAGTAAATTGCTGAAATATATAAGAATAATAAACTTATTTATAAAGGAAATTGTTAAGTTTGTATTATAGTAATCACATACTTCAAATACCAACGTTACACAAAATAATTTGGCTGCACAAAAGTGACAATAATGCAGAGTTCTCCATCATCCTGGGTTTTCGGAGCTGCGCACCAGCAGTCTCTGCTTACATGATGGACCTCCTATGGGTCAAGCACAAATTCGAAAGAAATAGGAAAGATGAAAAAGAGGTTAGTTTTGCACATTTCTCAGCTGAATTGTATCATGATTAAAGGTCAGCTGAATACAAACCAGAAAGAGAGTGGTTTCATTCTATCCATAGCTCCATGCAATAATTAATTAGTGGATTTATAACAAATTAATTAAAAAATTAATAAAATAAAAAATACTGTACCCTTTTATGAAAGAATAGGTACTACAGCCACATTATGTTCAATACAGGAAAAAAAAGAAAAAAAAAGAAAAAAAAAAGAAAAAAAAGAAAAAAAAAAAGAAAAAAACAAAGCTCAGCAGCTTGGCAAGGTCTAGACGATAACAACTTAATTTGCCCTGGCTGTAACTGCACAGAAACATCAGCTCAGTCCACCTCGGAACAGGTGCGGGAAGCTCCTGCAGATGGGAGGAGCAGCAAAGCTGTGTTGGCTTTGCTTTAAGGAAATCTAAGGGTACCCATTCACCTCCAGGAGATGTGATTACATGCTACTTATGGGGGGGGGGGAGGGGGGAAGAAAAAACGAACAAAAACTAAATAAACAGTAAGCAATCAGTTAATAGCCAAAGACCAAAAGACCACACTGAAAACGTTCTTTCTTTTACAATGTATCAAACCAATAAAAGGCACCCTTCTCACAGTGAAGGAGCAACGACCTTTTAATCACCGCACCTGAAAAAAAAAACCCTGTGGGGAAGAAAAAAACTGGGCTCGCACTAAAACTTCTGCTCCCGGCGCAGCCCTCCGACGCCGCTAGACCCGCGCCCGCCTCCTCCCCGTCCCGTCCCGTTAAGCCCGGGCACCTGCGCGTCCCGGGCGGCCTCGGCGGGCGGCCCCGGCGCCGCTCC
>VZSG01000306.1:738691-767122 GCA_013398315.1 Nothoprocta pentlandii | reverse complement strand
GGCCTCGCCCTGCCCCGCCCCGCCCCGAGCCCCTGCGGCCGTTGGGCGCGCGCGGCCGTTGGGAAGACCGTTGACTTCTTGCCCCCGTCCCGCCCTTGAGCGTTCACGTATTCCAGACTGCGAGTGTCAGCGTTGACCTGTAGGCAGCTTCTCCTGTTCTTGTGGATCCCGGCGCTGCCGCTGCTGTCACTGAAGGCGTCTCTGAGGAGACAGCCTCAGGGTGGCACGTTGTTGTCAGTGCTCTGAAGGCTGCAAATTGTGCCCGGTTCAGCCTTGGCGTTTAAGGCATGGAAAGGAAAAGGATGGTCTTTTGACATCTGCTTTGCAGTGACTCCCAAAATTATGTAATCCCCACATCTGGCTTTATGAAACAGAGGTAAAAGCACCAAACAATAATACTTAAAAAGTATGACAAAATAGCAATGAAATGTAATATGTTTGGATGCTACAAGTAAATGCAATATATTTCCTAGCTGGATAATGCAGAGAGTCTTAAGGAGCCAGAGAAGCTCCTTGGTATCAGGATTTCAGCACTGCATCCTCCCAGACCTCAGCACGATAAAGATCTCGCAGAGATTCTGTTACATGCACTGATCTAGTCGTCATTTATGTGGAAAACAGTTTCTAAAGGTCTAATCACTCACCAAGGAAATCTCAGCCTCATGGTAGGAGAAAGTTTGGAGGACAGTGATCACAATATAAAAGGGGCTACACCAAGAAGGGAAATAAAAAGCTAAAAGAAATGAAAGATAAGATTAAATGTATGTGAAGGCCTGACTGAATATGCACCACCTGATAGAGAGGCAGTAGTAGCTTTCATTCATTGTGAGTGGAAGTCAACACATTCCTGAGAATATGAAGTTTAAAAGCTAGAAATAAAACAGAGTATTGATTCAGGAGTTGAGAAAAGTCAAATTCTATGAAGAAATTTATAAGTAATGCAGGGACTTGGGCCAGCCATTTCATGTTGCGGTGTGTTTCTCTCCTTCTTTTGATCTAATTGGAAGTCTGGAATAGTGAGTCTCCTGCTGGTCTTTTAATGAAGTCTCCTACTGCTCTTTTAATGAAGTCTGAAGAAACACCTTTTCTGTGCCTGGATATAGTGCCCAGATACAGGATCAACTATTCTAAACCAAGCCTAACAATTTTTCAACCTACTCTTAAAAATCTCTGCAAGACAGAGACTATACAAACTGCCCAGGGAACTTTGGCCTACATCTATTCTTTTGATTAATTTTTTATTAATATCAATTATTACTTTCAAGTATACATTTTTTTTTTCTGCTCTCTAGTCACTAGGAAGGAAAAAGTGGACCTCATAGTCATAATCTTCAATCAATGTGTCAAATGTTGTTGTTTTCCCCCTTAGTCTGTTCTCTCTGAAACAAAGCTAATTGCTCCAGCATTTCCTCAGAATTCATAGGTTATTGCTTTCCAGTTTTCCAACCTAGGCTGTTGCTGAAATGTGACACGTAAAACTGGATATTCATCTCTCAATATAACAAGCTAAAAAGGAAAAACAGCATTCCAGGTGTTGGAATAGATCTCATCACCCTTTAACCTCATGCAAGCTTCCTGTCACTGGCAAAGTGGTGTGGCAAAGGATTCCTCAGGTCTGCTACCTTTTGCAAGAAGTACTGTCTGGTATTTGTTTTGTGCGTAGCTCCTGCTCGCTTCCTTGGATTGCATCACTATTTCTATTTGGAAGACATAGTGAACATTCAATCCATCTTCTCTACAAACTTTAATCATATCTTTCTCTGCAAAACCACCTCTTCTCCAGCCAATTCAGTCATTTTTCATATGGACTTTTTCTGGGGCATGCCAATGCTTCCCTTTTCTAGTTCCTGTAACTTTTCTCAAATATGAGGGAAAAAAATCACAGGATGAGGTGTGGACGACCAATTTAGACAGTGCTAGATTTTTTTTTCCGTTTTGTTATCTACTGCTTTGCTAACAATTCCTAGTATTTGGGTTGCCTTTTTAACCCTGCTGAGCACTAAACTGGTGTTTTCACTTAATTATTTATCAGTTAGGAGTGTGGTTTAGCAGGCAGAGTGGTAATAGGTTTCCACTTAGACTTGATGATCTTGAAGGTCTTTTCCAAATATAATGATTCTATGATTCTATAATCAAAGGGTCTTGCTCCTCAGTGACAATATTTTAGGACCCAAGTGTTTTTAAGGATTAATTTTGGGTAAAGAGCAAGACTCCTGGCATGATAACGGGGGAAAAAAAAGCCTCCCTTGGTAGCATCACAGCTCATTCACTTTCCCAGTCAATACTACCAAGAATAAAATTGTTCACATAGCATACATAAAACCCTTTGCAACCCCTACCATGCCCTCAAACAGCACTTAAGATAAATTTTGAACAGTGCAGAAACATAAAATGTAAATTTATAGCAGGACTAAGGAAATATACGATCATATACCTCAAAAAGCTAAAATTCCCAGTTTTGTGTGCTAGCTTGTTACCTATCCAGATGACACTGGTGCTTTTTAGATGGTCAAGAATTGCACATTTTATTGTGGTTTACATTACCACCTTTGAATCCAACAGTGTAAAACAAAAGAGAGTATTTCCGGTGCTTTCCTCTGAACGCTGGAAAAAAAAATGGTAGCAAATCTGAATAATCCCGATTTTTAGATCTTTCCCTAGATCAACCACTAGAGGGGGTGACAATCTCAGCCACGCAGATCTAATCCTAGTTAGAAGGGATTCTGCGCTTGAGTCTGCTTTCTAAATATACTTATGACCTCAAGTCCAAAATCTAGGTGTTTTCCAACACAGTACATGTGTTCAAATAGAATGGATGCTTTACTTTTAACATCCGTCATGTGGAATTTCTTACTGAATCAACTGGCATGTGAATCAGGAATACTTTGCCAGAACAAATGGGTTTTTT
This sequence comes from Nothoprocta pentlandii, assembly GCA_013398315.1. NCBI lineage: Eukaryota > Metazoa > Chordata > Aves > Tinamiformes > Tinamidae > Nothoprocta > Nothoprocta pentlandii. The sequence continues at coordinate 764,214 of VZSG01000306.1, read as the reverse complement.
TTTTAGCAGATTCTATTTATGTATGTATTCATTAATTGACAAGTACTGTATGATTCCTCCAGAAAGGTAATTCCATTTTGAGACTTTATATTTCAGTAATGTTCCTATAGCAATCTTAAAATTCATACCAATTTTAGCAACTATAGATTCTATAACTGTCAATCACTGCAGAACTACAACACTTTGCGCTCATGCAACACCTTTAATGAGATATTCACAATGTCTGTTATAAATTCAGTGGGCCATATTATGACTTGGGATATAATGCAAATGCCAATTTATTCAACAAACAGTAAATCTGTAGATCAACATGTACTGTCCATGATTGTGATTATTAAAAAAAAAAAAAAAAATCAGTCATTTGTTAATAATGATAGAGTTACCACTTCCTTGCTTCTGTGTATTCCAGCTAGGCCAAAATATCTTTATAGCTGTCATTGTCCCACAGTAGCTAAGATAAATAAGTATTATATTGTATTATAGCACAATCAATCAAGACCAATGGTTCTTCATAGAAGAGCACTGTAATTATCCACATCCCTGATATTAATAAACTTAATCAAAGCTACATAGCTATGATAAAATCATCTCAGACAAACATGAGCACATTCAACTAGATCTAATTAGATCTAATTGTAGTTTGTTAGGCTAATTTGTGAAGCTGACGTGGAACTGTGCTCCCAAAAGGCAACTTGTCAAACCAAAGCAAAGGCTGCGGGCCCCAGCAGAGCCCTGCACATCCGCACGCCATTCTGGGCATTCCAAGAGTTCCCCCGTCTCACTTGCGCCTCCATCAATCAGGAAGGGTACATGGCAGCCCTGCAAAACTGATTACCCACCACAATAACGATCCTACCTCAGGTGGAGAAATGAAAGAGGATTTTATGGCTTTTAGTATGCCACATGAATGGCCAGGCAGAATTCACTAACTAAGCAGCTGGAACTATTCTATGTTATAGTTGGAGATAAACGAGTAATTTACTGATGGAGGAACATTATTAAACAATACGTAGATAGATTTATGTATGTATTCCTCTGAGCATGGCTGCCAAGCAGCTAAAATTAGCATACATTTACGTCTGAGAAGAGGAAATAAAAATATTGAGGAAAATTACAGTTATATCAAGACAGGAGGTCTAAGCAGTAAAAAGAAATGAAATTACTACTGCACTGAAAGGGCAAGAAGTGGTAACTGGAAATAGAAAGTGTTAATGAGCATCCTCAAAAACAGACGGGAATTTTTCAGTGAAAAAATGGGCTTACAAGGAGACAGATAACTCATAAAACATACTTGAAGAAGAGCAAGAAATACTACTGCACTGATGGAGTTATAATTTTTTTTTTAAAGAAGGACAAATGAGAAATGTATTGTGTTTTTCTAAAGGCAAGAGATGAAGTGACAGATTTTCCTTGGGGAAATGCAGCTGCGTGGACAGCTGAGTAAAGACAAGTAAATTCTACATAGTAGAAATGAGGAGCATTGATAACATTTTAGAAAAGCAGCAGAGCTAGGAGAATACCATTTCCTAAATCTGCTTGCTGGTTCTAGGGAAAGGGGGAATCCAATGTTTTAGGCAGGCTGATGTACTAGATTGATGAGAGCAACAGAAAAGTGACTGAACAACTGACGAAGACAAGTTGTTGCCGAGGAAAATGAGGCAAACTGAAACTGAAGAGTGTTGTTGATGAGGAGCAGAGATCCTTTTCAATAGGAAACCTGCTTGGTAGCTGGAAAGGCTACAAGTTACAGTTAAATGTTGCAGTAGCAAGCATCAGTATTGTGGGAGGCTGTAAGGATCTGCATGAGATTGCTTTCCAGCTGTTAAAATAAGCTTCTGTAAGACAAATATATCAAATGTTAACAGAGGAAAAATTGTTAAAATGTCTGCATGGCTGTGACCATACAAACAAATCCTCTCGCTGCAACCTCAGGCTTCCTTTGCCAAGAGAGGCCGGACCAGAACAATGTGAAGAGTACAAAAGAGGGCTTAGAGTGAAACTCAAGAAACTCCCAGAAAGTCAGTTTAACTGGAGGTAATTCATTTAAAGTCACAGAAAGGAGTTTGTCTTGGACAAATCCCAGGCTTTGGGGAAGCGAAACTGCATAACCAGGCTCCTAATTTACCTGACCTTTCACAGCTCTTTTGTCTCACAACCTCTTCAAAGTGGTTGTCAAAGACCTCTTTGCAAAGTAGATAATTAAATAATTGTATTGTGAGGCTCAGTTAATTATGCAGACAAAGAACCAGCTTAGATAGCAAATGCGGAGAGCAACTGTGTGAAATAAGAGTTTGGGCTAGAGAAATGTGATGAGCTGTGTGCCACAGAGACCTGTAATGACTGGGAGGGACTTCATTCTTCACATGTACATCTTTGGCCAGGGTGAAGGGATATGGCAAGAAGAGAATGGAATCTGCTCATGACGCATAACTGGGCAGAGACTCAACACAAAGGAAAAGAGTAATAAACATCAGAATGCCTTGGACGGCCTGGGAGCAACAGGATATGAGTTACTGGCGTGCTGTAATTAGAGAAATGGTAGTAAGAAAGAACGGACAAGTAAAAACGTGGTGCATAATTAATACTGCATTGTGCTTCTAACAAACTTTGACTAAATACAATAAGGGAAAGGAACTGCTGGTACGGACGGAGCAGATTCTGAAGTGATTAACAGTAACGACAATTCAGGACAGGCACAGTCTTCTCCATCGCTGCTCTCGTCACTTCTTGGAAAACGTTACAGAAGGAAGCCTGATTTTTTTCTTTAACAGGTCATGCCAAAAGAGAACCTTATACAGGAGTTCAAGAAATTCCTCCTAGGCTACTTGGGAATACTATTTATTTTTCATGTGCCTGATCTCACTGTTTTAACCTAGCAGAACTATACTGAAACTGAGCAAGATGTAAAATTAAAAAATAATTTATTAAAATTTTGCCTTCATGTTGAAGAGTTTGTAGCTTTGGTTGCTTATAACTACTTTTGTTTAGCAATTAACTTTGCTGCTTAACAGCTATGCGCAGCACATGTTCCACAGCCTTTTTAAGGCTCATTGTTGTGCTACAGAGGCCTCTCTGTTCTTATTTTTAGATCTCGCAAAAATTTGTTTACACGTTTCCTGCGGAGGACACGCTTGCTGTAAGGCTGCCTCTGCATCAGCCCACTCCCAATTTATTTTAGTATTCCCCAACTGATGGGGGACAGATGGGCTGGGGTTATGTGCCGAGGAATGCTGCCCTGCCTCTGGTGGCAGGGGGAGGCGGGCAGCTTGCCGCCTCCACAGGGCTCTCAAGCTGCTCTTGTGAGAAGGGCCCCTGGGCTCTCTCAATCACCAGGAAGGCTTTAGACCTAGGAAAGACTCAAAGATAGACTGAATTAACTTTCAGTCCTGAAGGGCAGGACACCACAGAATCACAGAATCTTCAAGGTTGGAAGGGACCTCTAGAGACCATCTAGTCCAACCTTCCTGCTCAAGCAGGCACACCTACAGCATGTGGCACAGGGCGGCATCCAGGCGGGTTTTGAAGACCTCCAGGGAAGGAGACTCCACAACCTCCCTGGGCAGCCTGTTCCACTGCTCTGTCACCCTCACAGTAAAGAAGTTCCTCCTCACCTGGAGATGGAACCTCCTGTGTTTCAGCTTGCACCCATTACCCCTTGTCCTGTGACTGGCCACCACTGAGAAAAGCATAGCCCCCTCCTCGCTACAATCTCCATGTATTTATACATATTAATCATATCCCCTCTCAGCCTTCTCTTCTCCAAGCTGAACAGGCCCAACTCAGTCTCTCACTGAGAAGCTGTCCCTGAAGATCCCTGTCACAATGAGGCTGACAGAGGGAACAGACATATTTTAGTACAGCGACACAAGACAGACCTCATTTCAAAATTGGTGTATAATTGGTTCTGTTCATAAATTGTTCCAACAGATCCCCTCTTCACATTGCATGACTATGGAATTTAAATCACTTCATGTCCTCTCAGAGTGAGGATAAATTTTAGATTAACACCTAATAAAATCGAGAGAGTCTAATCTGCCTAAATGTCTGCAGTATTTTCTGTGCGCAACATGAAACAGTTCGCACTGTGATCATGTCTCTTTTCCCACCTTAATGGTACAAAATCCCTCTGTGCCAAAATGTCCTTCTCCACGTCTCTGGATTCAAAAGCCATATCCTCCCCACACAGCCTCAGAAGATGCTGGAGCACTTCTTGCACACCCAGTGGGCAGGGCCGAAAGCAGGGGAGAAGCCAGCAAAGTGGTGGAGTCACCGTCCCTGGCAGTGCTCAAGAAACATGTACATGAGGCACTTAGGGACGTGATTTAGCCAGCAGGGTGGGGAGGGGTTTGTGGTTGGACTTGATGATCTGGAAGGTCTTTTTCAACCATGATGATGCTATGATTCCCTGAAAGCTTTCCTGAGAGAGGGCAATTCAGATTTGGGTTACTGGCTTCGTGTAGGGCAGCAGAAGTCAAGACAAAGGGTGAGACTCCAGCCTCATGACTTCCTTTGGGAAAAGTGGGCAGTTTCAAGGATAAACCCTTTGGAAAGTTGTAAGCTTAGAAAATAATGAGTCTTAAGATTGAAATGCTTCTAAAACCCTATTTGCAAAACTGATAGTCATTCCTGTCGCTACAGCCTATTTCTCACGTACAATGAGTATAACATATTGTTGGCTTTTCAGACGGAAAGTCAGATCTATGACTCTGTAGGGGCTAACCCTTACTATGAAGATAAACTGCTGCTATTTGTTAGTATGGATAGTGAATGGGTGCCTCAAGCCTGCTATTTCTTAGTGGATGGCTACACATGCCTGTGTATGTTTGAGATCAGGTCACCCAACAGGGATGGCAATCACGATAAACTTAGGATGCACTTAGACTGCAGAGAGGGTCCCATAAATACTGAATTTTCGGGCCCTTCAATAAATCTGTTTCAGAACCGGTCAAACTTTGGGTTGTCTCCTCCCCTGTTTCTCCCATATCCTCTGCAAAGCCAGGCAAACACAGCTGTTTCCTGTGCTGTGGTGCCTTTGTCCCTCCACAAGTGATACAAGCTTCCTGCTGTCTCCCCCTCTTGTACACAGGAATTCAGGGCAGGAACAGAAACTACAGCCAGCTGGCTCCGCAATCTCTTACACCTTTCTGACTCCTCCAGTACTACCCAAGGAGTAAGAAAACCTCACACTTTCCCACATGCCCCCTTCCTTAAAGGGAGCATCTGGAGATGTCAATGAAAAGAGCTGGAGGGAAGAAGCTGTAAGGCCCAACAGAAATGAACACTAATAGGATAACGATGGGAGATTCTCTGACACAATATGTCTAGTGAGAAATCAAATTTTATAATTAACATTGAAATGTTTTATGAGAAACATGAGGAAGTCTTCTGGAGAGGAGATAAAAGATTCAAATCAGGAAGAAAATAAAGACAGAAGGAAATTCTGTCTCAGATTCTTCTGGTTTCTTTCCCCTAAAATATTCCCACAGTTTTTATTCACGTCTACAGTAAGGAAACAGAGGGAAAAAGTCATTACTCTCATCTAGAAAAAAACACCAAGATGCTTCAACCACCAAACTGCAAATAAGCCAGGAATTAAACATTTGCTAATATACAGTTCCCATACTCATAGAACCTTTATATCAATAAGAACATGAAGCCTCTCTCTTAAAGAGAAAACTTTTATAACATGGTTCCCAGTTTATATCTCAGGGATTCTTTTCAGGGAAGAGAATAGCCATGAAATCCTTACGTTAAATGAACATTTCACGAGTCTCTGGTGTTGAGGATGCTAAAACGAAGTGCAGAACCATAACAAAAAGATTATATGAATATTAATTGGCAATTCTTCTTTTATTTTATCTGTTAATTTATTCCTTTAATTTGCCTTGTAGTCGTTATTGTTATCATCACTTCCTTTTTTCTACCTGAATAAATTGTTATTCCCTAAACTAAGATATCTCTGAAAATAATAATTGAGTCACGGTGTGTATAGTATTCATTCCTTATTGTTAACCAACTAGGATCATTTTTTATTTGTCTGGAATACAAATGCACATTAATAATGTCAGTTTGGCTTTAGGAAATGACTAACTTCATAATAAAATGTCCCACTAACTAAATATAACAATTTATTTCATGCTCACAGAATAGAATCCGGGGATAAAGTATGGGTGTTTGATTGTATTAGCACTCTATATAAAGTGTTTAGAGGCTATAATGTGCTGTCTACATGTTCTTGAATATTAATGAAGTGTTGAAGGCTGCAGCATTGACAAGCAACTCACATGAAACTCTAAGGCAAAACTGAGATTAAACGGGCAATTACTTTTCATGATTCTCTTTGATTTCCCAGGCATAGACCTGCTCTTCCAGTGCACGACAGAAATTATTCACTGGGCATCAGCATCACAAGCTGAGAGGAACATGTACTTTGAATACAAAAATGATTGATTTTTTTTTTTAATATAAAAATAATAACACATAATGCATTTATTAAGTTGACACAACATATATTAACAGTACAATTAAAAATCCGATTGAATGTTTGTGTCGCATAGTAATATATTATAAAGTAGAATTATCTGAAAGCCTGGAATCCGACATATGGACTAGTGTGTTAGTCTGACCAAAAACACCAGTTTAGAGCTTCTGTTACTAAATAAAACCTCAAGTTTAGATATATTCTGAGCTTCCACTTGAAAATGAGAAATTGCAATGCGCAAGCTGAAGAGAGCAAGTCAGTGAATTTTAAAAAATTTTGACTGAATTAATATAGATTGTATAGCATTATAGGTAGTTTCTGGTTTGCAGCAGCAGAAAGATAAAGCAGTCCAAAATTTGACAGATTTCTGTTAGATTTTCCTTATTGTTCTTTGGCTGAGACCGGAAACAAAAACTAGTAAGCGATCGTCTCAAATTGCGCAAGCAATTGCATTCTTTGAAAACCATTATCTGCATGAAATCTTTCAGGACAGGAAATTACAAACAGAAAGAAATTCCTTCACAATGAGAGAAAAGCCCAGGCTATTTTCATTGCTTTTTAAAAATACACAAGGTGCCACAAAAGTAGAGTAACACTCACTTTGATTCCAAATACCTAATTCAGCCATAGACTGCTTTAGAAAGAGACTGAGAATATTAAGTAAGGAAAAAGAGAATTGCTGGAAACTGTAACAGTTAAATTATCTACCAGGCAATCAGTAATCTGTGACTACTGATCACTGAATAGAAACATAGAGAAAATGGAAGAGATTATTATACATGCATTTCTAATCTAACCTGTTCTGAAACATTGGAAAAAAGAAAAGGAAAAAATAAAGCCTGACTGTTTATACCATTATCTATGAAAATTTTGGAAACATTTACCTTACAAAAATTTTGGACTAGAAACTTTGGTACACACATACAAAAAAAGAAATCAAGCTATCAGTTTAATTATGTTGTGACTCTGCAGAATGTTGTTCAATGCTGCAATAAAATTTGGAAAAGGAATTGTAAATGTTATATTTTTTCCTGATGAAACTTTTAAACCACAAGTTTATTCATAGGACAATGATTTATTATGAAAGACCTATATTTTGTGTGTGAAGAAGAGAGAAATACAATAATGGGCATTTTAATATCTTGATGAAGGGCAGAACAGAAGCACCCAAGAAAAAAGATTCAGGAAGAAAATCACTGACTGCTTAAACACTGCTGCTAGTCAAACTAAAACATATTTCTTTAACAGGCAGAATATACATAACAGGCAGAACATACATATGCAAATCTTATTTTCCCTTTTCCATTGCAAAATTCACATTCCATGAGGCCAAGTCTGAAAGCTGCTGAAATCCACCTGTAACCCTTAACTTTATGAGAGTGTTGTGTGTTAGAGGTATATGGTGTATTTAGTTCAGTGAATTCACTGAAGGGCAAAAGCTGCATGTTTTTCTTTAACATAGTAAGTTCCCACAAGGGTCTCTAGAAGTGAGCCCCCCTTCCAAAACATATTACAGTGTCAGTAGATGAAAATAAACTGAGAAAATTATTTAGAAGTCAGGGTACTACAGACGGAGGCCTGTAAGGCTGTGGTCAATATTTGCCCTTTCTCAGCTCCAGTGGGATAGCCCAGGAAACTCCACACTTGTAAAGAAAAGGAACTTTGCAGTTTCACAACTGAATCTCATCCTCATCTAAAAACTGGCATGCCACAAAGACAATTACAACTTAGTGACAAATTTTAAATAAGAACAAAAAATAATAGGTATCCTAGCCGTATAAAATCTCTCTCAAATCAATCTCACTTCTCAATAGAAATACTAGCCCCTATAAAATCTCTTTTCTCAAAATCTCTCTCTCAGAATTCATACGTTTGTCCAAAATTGAAATACTCCATGCTGTATCAAAGAAACTTTCACACCTTAGCTCTTTTCTTTGAGGTGATTCTCTAGAGATCATAAAAGGAGTTACCTCAGTTTGCATTTTGCCTTGGCATGGTGCTTTTGTGTAAGATTTCTGGACAACCACATCTCCTTTCCTATTTGCAGTCACATCCTTACTTTGCTCTCTCTGATCCTGTCTGTCTGCCAGTATCTGCTATTACCTTTTCTAACAGCACTGCGGATTTCTAACAATCATAAATTACAGACTTTATACTTGATAGTCACTTTTTAAATTCAGTTATATCAATGGCATAATTTAATTAACTTTTTTTTTTTTTTTTACCACCACAAGGGTCACGGCAGTGTCTAGATGACAAGGCATTCTCCTCAGGTTATTTCTCACCCTATTACCAAATTAGGAGAGAAATGGAATTGCTGTCCCGATGGAATTTTTCTCTGGATGTTAAAATAAAAGCCTACTTGTACATAAATGAAATATCTGTTGCTGTAGAAGGGTACAATCATTTCCTAAATATGCAAATTAAATAACTGCTTTGGCCTTCCCTAATGTCCTGAGAATGTGGTTCAAAATGTGCCTTTGTATGTGCCTATCCTCGCTGACAGGCTACTACTATTAAAAAATCTATTGCATTTCTCTGCAGCCGGGAGGACAATAGTGCCAATAAATAAATTATGCCACTCTGAAAGCCCGCTCATTTTTTCTGTCAGAAACATCTCCTGTATTTTTCAGCCCTTGAATGGATTACAACAGTTTAAGTCTTAATTCAGGGTGAAATTTTGAAGTAGTAAGACATTTTTTTCATGTTTGTGCATTTGACAGCTACTCATCAGATATTTTTCCTCCTTTGCTGTCAGGCTACATTTTAAGTCTCTGTAGTGTGGACAGTTGCTCACACTATATGAAATATAGTGAAATGTCGAAGGACACTTTTTTCTTTTTTGTGCCTAAGGAAGCAGATCCCACCTCTTGGCCACTGGTTCTTATTCCTCGTTCAGTCACCTCTGTCGTGCCAGCTGCTTGTGTAGCCACACAGTGAAAATGGGTGAATAAATTTCGTGATGCTCCAGGTTGTAATGTCCACTCAGGAATAACTAAAGAGAACAGTAGGGGCTTGAATTGTGGAAACCAGTTATGGATTAAAACTGCTATCTAAATATAGGTATCTTTTCCACACATTATTTATGCTTTTCCAAAAAAACATTTGGTCAGTTTAGGCCAAGAATATGTCATAAAGCAAATGTTTCTGTACTGCATCACTTCATGAAAAGATGAGGGCTTTGTTTATTGTCTTGTCTCCCAATAATTGCAGTAATTTTTTTTTTTTTTTTTGCAAAACTTGGTTACAAGCATAATATGAGAAGCTTCTAACTCAGCATGTTTCTGGAAGTTCATACTAGGCAAAATAAAACAAAACAAAACAAAATAAAAAGAACCACTTTTAGTCTTTGAAGACATCTGGCATTAAAATACTTTTGCTATCTGCATTGAAATCAGCTTTTATTTTCGCCTTCAGGTCAATTAGGAGGTCACTGACTCCAAGAAAGCCCAGAATTATTGCATGAAGATACTGTGTTTTCTGGATGCACATTTCCAGGTCTAAGAAGAGTCATGAAAGGACAAGAATTAGACAACTCGGTCCTCATAGACTGACATGCCCAATTTGTGCTTTGCCACAGGCAAACTGAGCTAATTACATCTTTGTAATACCTCTCCTGATACTTGAGGGTAGAACATATGTATAAATAAATTTCGAGTAATACAAGTATGAAAGGCACATTTTTGAGTTGAAAATTGGACCAAACAGATGGTATGCATTCTTTTAGTATTAATTTAGTCATCTTCACTGTAAAACTTTCTGACACTCTTGGAATTTTAACAGAAAAAAAAGACTATGAAGAATTGCTATGCAGTGTTACAGGCTTGAAGAAAAGAGAGGAAGTCGCGCTGGAAAATCATCATTTTGTCATTTTTCTCCTAATTTGGTAATAGGGTATGAAATAACCTGAGGAGAAGGCCTTGTTGTCTAGACACTGCAAAGAACCTTGTGGCGGTAAAAAAAAAAAAAAAAATCTAAATTATGCCATTGTGTAAATAAGTAAATGTACAATTGAATGCACAGCACTTACAAATTGTTGTTCCTCGGGCCTCTAGGCACCACTTGGTCACCTACAAGGAATGGGGCGCTGGTCCCTGCCCCGTGGGAGTGAAAGGGAGGTCTGGAGGGCCTGTCTGGTCCCTGGAGGAAAGGACAAGGATTTAGGGGCAGTGCCTAAGCTGGGCATCTGCAGTCCTCCCCAGCACTGCAGCTAAAGAGGGCTGGTGATTACCAAGAACTGCACCCTGGAGTTCACCTGGCTTTTGGTTGTGCTTTGTGTCTATGAGTAAAGTTGTACCCTGCTACGTCAACACCATAGGATGTGTTCTTGTCATTCGTGGCTTCTAATCAGAGCCAGAATTACGAAGTGTGATAACTATTCAAAGTTTTTGAAGGGTATTTTTCATCCCCTGCTTTGTTGCTTCTTTTCTTGTGGCTGTTTCTGTGTCTTGCTAGCTCCTCATGGCACAAGGTAGCACAACATTTAAGAACCAGCTGTGACTGAATTCATTTAGATTTCACACCTGCTTAAGGTGGGGCCCAAAGTAACAGTTCAGTTGGACACAAACTTCAACTAGCTCCCCAGTAGCTACATCAAAGAGCACAGCACAGTAGTGTATTTTGGGATTTCCACTATGAATTTTTATGTTTCCACTTACATTTATAGTTCTGTCATATCAAGGTCCAGAAAGAGCTTAATTCTAGAGTGCTATTACAATAAAGTTTATTGTCTCTGCTTTACTGGAACTAAAGCTAAATATTTTAAAATGTGTTTGTTCAAAGATTATGTTCATAAATGAAAAACTTCTGGCTGCTTGCTTACACACTCCAAAACAGAGTATAAGCAAATAGACAAATTAAAGAAGTGAAATGGAGCTCTCAGTCCCTTCTCCTGTGCAGTCATCCCTGGGGAATTTAACTGAATAAATTAATAAACTTCTTTTGAGTGAGTGTCAAAAAAGAGAAATATTTGAAAATAGTATCAGAACCCATTCATAGTTCTTTTCTGTTCAAAACTTGTCTGTGACACCCTCTGGGGCTATAAAGGGATGAAACACTGTATGTTTCAAAAATGGCTCCTCAGTGCAAAAGGGAATCACACGATTCTATATAGGAATAATTATAAATATACCAGAAGACATATATGGTTCATCTTCATTTACTCTTGTTGGTCTTTTATGTCCTTCTAGCATTTAACAGTGTCCAGGGACTTTGCATGTCATTTGTGTGGTAGGGTATAAAGCCTCCTACTTGACTGGATAGATACTGAGAGAACTTAGTGTAATAATGAAGCAATAAAAATGGAGCTGTACTTTGTTTCGGGCTTGTAAGTGCTGGGGCAGGACTTCTGTTATGACACCCAGCTAATTTCTGGTGACAAGCAGTGTGTTCTTAGGCTGCTGCCCTCCCACGGCCATGGGCCCCACAAAGAGACCTTTGTCCGGCCCTGTGGCTGTAAGCGGGCCCTCCTGTCGCTCGGTTGCCAGCACACTGTAGTCACTGAGTACACATTTTCAAAGAATATTAAACCCGCTCTAACACGGAGCAAGAAGTCATAAGACCTCACACTGAGAGTGTATAGAGAGCAGTTTGTAGAGACCTCTAAGGAGAAGTTTGCAAAAGTCCCACTGTCTGTCACTTGAAAAAGATGACACAAATCTGTCTTTGTGTCGGGGAAGTGACTTTCTAAAGACAGTTCTGCCCAACACTTCCCAGTGAGTGCAGCATTTCTTATATGCTTCTCTGCATTATCTGACTCTGCTTGTTCTTTAAAGTTTCACTTCAAGATGATGTTTTCTTATCCAGCATGATATTGAAAATAGCTAAATTTTATGGAAGCAGGAGTCGTAAATAGAACTTCTTGCTAAATGAGCACCATGCTAGGTGTTTCTCAAGACTATATGCTGAAGCAGTTTGATTTTGGGAAGTTTTAGGTGTGTATTAGGGTCTGTACAAGGAGGAGCTCAGGTTTTAGAGAGGCTGAGCTCTCTAAAAATCAGGCTACACACAAAACCACAGACATATATGTATGCATATGAGTGTGTACATATTTATGTGAGTGTATGTTTGTGTATGGAACCCACACACATAAATGCACACATTTACATAGCAGTACAATTTCATGCTTCCAGGTACAAATACTTCGACTTGTGTCTTCTGTATCCACACATCCCATGACATGTGTCTATATAACATATATACATTAAATAAACACATGTGGTTAATAGCCCAGAGGTGCTATTTTCTGCACAATAGATATTGTTCACATTGACGTATAGAAAGCCTGCTCTATGCCCAAGGTTGTCTTGCTTCTCTATTGCAGGGAACGTATGGAACAGGCCTGGGGCCGGGCCCCACGTCACCCTGCCAGGCAGCTCCAGCTGCAGATACGCTAGAGCCCACGTGTGTGCATCCGGTGCAGGTGAGATCAACAGGATCCTTTGCTAGGAAGATCTGAACCTCTGTCTGTTTGACTGCACCTACTCCAAGGATAAGGAGGTAGGCTCACATTACATAAAGTCTACAAAATCACAGAAATTGGATGGGAAGGGGTCACAATGTCTATGGAATCTGTTGAAATGACTGCAGATCAAAGACATTTACTGGGAAAAAGTGAGGCAGCATTTCTCACACCCCACACCCCTCTGCCTCCCCTCAGGAAGACCAAGCAAAACTGGTCATAACAAGTAAATTTGTCTGAACAAGTCAGCAGAGGTGCAGAAACCTGTTGTGCAGGCTTTCTTCCTGTCCCAGAGGCACATGATATTTTGTAAAACAAACTACTGTGCAGACCCTGCTTTCTTACAGAGTATAAGACTCTCCTGAATAAAGGAACAAGTCTCTTTGGTGCAAAAAGAGTGATGAATTTTTAAATATAATTTAAAATACTTTTTGAGTATTTGCATGGCTAGAAATTAAAAAATTTCTTTCAAAAATTACCCCCATCCAGAATTCTTCCCCCAGTTAGGCTTGTTTGTATTAACAGGGAGTTGAAGAGAAACACAGTGCAAACTGTGTTTTCTCAAGGCTCTGCAACATCCAATAACTATCAGGATAGTCTTCTTACCATGCATCACATTCACACCTAGAAAAATCTACATAAGAAAAAAGTCTGCTGTATTAAAATAATTAAGCAGTTTTCCTCAACTACTGTCCTGAATCCAAATTTAGACAGTGACCCAGGTGTTGCACAATACACAGAGTAACCAATGCAGCTAGGTTGTGGAAGAATATATTTTAATATGACATATATGTATTCTTTTAAAAATAGCTTTTCAACACAGCAACCTGAACACTTACACTTAAATATACAAAATGAAAACAGAAAGCACAAAGGTGAAGCACAGCCTCATGAGGGTTATTAAGACCTGTGAGGAAAGGGATAAAAGTCCTTCCCATATACAAGCATATGTGGCAAGTAGGGCAAAAGAGCTGGGAAAGATGAAGGAAGTTGTGGGTTTCTTTGTCAAGTAAAAAGCCAGTTTCCTGTCCTCATAGATGCTAACGAAATTTTGTAACCGGGCTCTAAAGAATGGGTGATAGCTCCCTACCCCACTGATCATCCCAGCTGGATGATGTTTTCAAAAGAGCATCTTCTCTCCATGAATGCATCAGCAGAGAATGCTTTCTCTTCTCATGATTTCAGGACCCATATATTCATTCCTAATTATACTTAAAAAAAAAAAAAAAAAAATTGTAAGCCACCTTTGGCCTTCTTGTTGAAAATGACAATTCATTACACTAGCAGTATGGAAAGCCAAGGAGCCATAAGCTTCCTTCCTGCTCCAGGTTTATTAATAGCTTTTACTGTTTTCTTTTGTATCATTTGAGGTAACCCTTGGGAACAGTAAAAAGAGGAGTGCTTTTGGAACATGGTAAGTATAAAAGTAACTCATCCCTGATGTGAACATTTGGCATCGACTAACTTGCACTTGTGCTTGGCGTGAGGGTGCAGGAAGGGAGCAAAGGCAACTTAAGGAACTTTTGGCCTCCTTATTTGTTGCACCAGTGTAGTCACCATCTCAAGCTGCCCACTGTCTCACGGGCTCCTCAGGTATCTGAGGACAGCTGAGGTATTCACATACTGCAGTCCTTCACCTTTTTTCATTCACACTCTATTGTTGCCTCTTGCATTGAGAGGCATGAAGCAGCCACATGGGTCCTGCATGCGCAACTACCTCGGTGAGGAGGAAGCTCTGTGAGGAAGAGAGCGGGTCTTTATGGACACGCGCTCCGTAGCTTTGCCAAGGCAATGCAGGGGAGGGGAGCTTTACATTAACAAGTGCCTGTGGGAACATATATCACCACTTTTTAAGTGCACCTTTTAAGCCACAAAATGTACTTTGTAACTTTTTGATAAATGAAAAACATAGTCATTTTAGTTCTCAAAGTTTCTGAAAATCTCTAAGTACGGGAACATACTGTATTATTATCCAGATGATATCAATATATTAATATCCTGACTTCTACCATCTCAAATATTTTGTGTTTAGTCTTTGGAGCAATTTTATTATAAACTTGATTCATCAAATAAAAAGTGATTCTCCTCACGTACTCCTTAAAACTCCTAGACTTTTTTTTTTTTTTTTTAAAGAGGTAAAAGCATAATCTAAAAGGTAATACATTTTAAAATATATTACAGTTTTATAGATAATGCCTTACTTTTGATTTCATAACCCACTGTCTATTACAATCTTATTAAGCACACAAAAATGATTTACTGCTCGTTATCACTGAAATTGTAAATTTCTGATTACTTTGGAATTTAACTTGATGGGAGATTTTTCTGCTTTTGTAAAGACAATCAAGTTAAATCACATGGGCTAAATGTCTGTAACCTTTAGAGATTCAGATAAATTGCTTTTCTCTTGTACATGGACATGTTCTACAGATTACAAAAAAAAAAAAAAAAAAAAGACAAATTAGTAACAAGGTAGTGATGTGATTCTTTGATGTCTGATTTAACTGCATAATGTAGTTCCTGTGATACTTTGCATTATTCAGCAAATTCTTCTTTGAGATATTATTTAAAATGGGGGGGGAGGGGGAAGGAGGAAAGAACAGATTTTTACAAATACACAGTGAATATAATACATTGTTTCCAGAAAGAACCTCAGTAGTAATGGATACTTTTCAGACTCCCATCAGTATCAGGATACTCTAGTTAAAGAATGGGCAAGGTGATAAGCTGTGAAACAAGAGGTTACAAAAGTTGTCTGTTAGTAAAATACTTCTTGGCAAGTTAAGTAGTCTGTAATGTTGTCTTTCCATTTTAAAAAAAAATATAGTGCAACTCCTTGATGCTGTTGCCCAGAATTTTTGTTTCAATGCATGTGTAAATTAATAAGATTTACATATTTTGAGTAGGCTGCACACTGCACAAGTAATAGTCTCTCATTCTTATTTGAGAGAAATTTCTATTCTCTCATATCAAGTAGAAATGAGAGAGTATTATTTGTGTGACACACTTCCAGTGGAAGCCCCAAAATGTTACCAATATGAGACTCTAGTTCTGCAGTAGTAACTTCCCTCTGTCCAGTCCCAGCAACTTGTTCAGAGACTGGTGGAGCTCTGCAAAACAGATTAAAACAGATTTGGAGTTTCTCTGAACAAAAATTTACACTCTGTTTTCTGAACTGATTCTATAACCTAAATTCTGAGAAGCTTTCTTGTGTTTGCATAGCTGTAATCTCCTCTTTTTCCATATGTTGTCTACAAACAAAGTAGTACAAAATACCAGAGGAAAATAGAAAAACGTATGACAGAGTGCTATCCATGAATTGTTTTCTAAATGAAAATGTTAAATAGTGTAGCAGTAACTTTTTGTGAAGTTTAACAGAATTTCAAAAATGCTTATCTTGTTTCTGGCTGAAAATTGGATCTTTTTTTGGTCAAAGTATCTGTAAGAACAGACCTTTGCTTTATCTTCTCAGCTGTATCTCTTTGTAGAAGACATTCTGCTATCAAAAAGAAACAGAGTTAGAATAAAGTGAACATTAAAGTTTTTTAAAAAAAAGTTACATAAAAAATCAAAAATGCAAACATATTTCGTATTAATTAAAAGGCCAAAACCCTTATTGAAATTGTCAATAATTATCCTGCTACTTGTTTTATCCTATGCAGTTGCCATTTCCCTGACCAGATACTGTGTGCCAATTAGGTAGGCATTGCTGGTGGAGTGGAATAATCTGTAAGATGAGCAAAATTTTAAATGCTCTACTCAGGGTGTAAAACTCATAAGGTACCAGATGTCTGTAAGTAGGCTCCCAGTGCAGTAAAACAGGATTTTATTATAAAATCAGGAAGTAGGTAAATAATCCCCAAATGGTGACAAATTTCATAAAGATCCCTCATCAACAGATAGATAAGAGTGCAAGTAAAGTTATGTAAATAAATCTCACAGTTCTTATATATCAAAGGAACTATCAAAGCCAAATCAGAGAGGAAGGAGAAGAGAGGAATCAGAGGGGAATCACTATTTGCAATTCAAATCATCATTTGTGGTCCAGCCATTTAACTAAGAAACATTGTTGTGTCCCACTATTAATTCATAATAAAAAGCAAAGCCGTGCCACGCTCCCTGCTGCAGAGTCTAGCCCGGAAGCAGAAGCCGATGGGAGCTGGGGACTCTCTGGATTCCTGAGGCTGGACACTAGCTCTGAAAATGGCCAAGCAAGCTCATTTGGGGAGTGTAGAGGAGCACATGGCCGTGCAGCCCACCTTTCTTTCTCCTTTTTTTTTGTCTACCAAGTAGTGCTTACGGTTCTTTCAAGTGTACCTCTAATGACGGCATCACCTGCCCAGCCACATCCTCTGCCACGTGCTCCAGCTTCCTAGGAATGCCGCCACAGGGCAGCAGCCTCAATGAGCCCTGGCCTTGCAGGAGACCAGGGGTCGCTTCATGATCCTGACCTGCCCCAGCACACGGTGTGACAGGAGAGCAAGGGGGGAATGTGAAGCATCCTATGTCTAGTAAAAAGCCTGAAGAAGGTCATTTGCAGAAAGGTGCTACCTGCTGCCAAGATTCCTCCTATCGAGCCAGTTGGTAGTAGGGTTTGACAGCAGCTTTCCTTTTTTTGCCACCTTGCTGTATTTTATTTCCTGCTACGTGTTGCCATGAAGCAGAGGGTCTGCAAAAAAAGAGTGGGGTATTTGTTTTGGAGCCATCCTTGCCACATACTGCATGTTGGCTTGGTGGCTGCCATGGGAGAGCCCCGCAGCACAAGGGGAAGGGGAAGGGTTTTGCCACTGTGTTTCCATGGGATGCTGCAAGGCACTGAGCACCTGCTGCTCCCTGGGGCCATCAGCTGTGTAGCGACATTACACCGACAGAAAACTGCTGTTGGGAAGTCCTTACTCTTTATTCTTAAGCTGGCGGTGGCTTTCTTCTGGCTGCAGAAGAAAGCTTTAATTTACATGTTATAAGGCAAGTTCTCAATAGTGTCAATAAAAAAAAAAAAAAGATAAAAATGCAAGATCCATCTCTGGGATCTTTCATTAGCAGATACAAATTGGCTCTGCCTGTCTGGCACTTTTACATGTCCCTTTGATATATGCCTTATCAGATGTCATCTAGCTCTGTTATAATTCAGATATCATCAGCTGGAAACTCACCAGGGAGTAGATTCTAATATCTGATAACCTAGTGATGCAAAACCTGTCAAATATGAACAGTAATTAGTGAGCAAGAGCACCTTCTTTGTGCACCTAAGTGAAGAAGGGGCAGTGAAGGGAGGGAAACCTTCCAGCTCCATCATATACATTCCCTGGCAAGCAGGCAAGAAAAGAGGATCCCCCTAAAGGTATAAAACTCACTTTGAAAGTTTAAGCTAACTTTAACTTGATTTAATTTAATTTAGTTTTAAATGAAGATCAGAATGGTACCTTCATGGGCTCGTCCATGGATATTTTAAAGGAAGGAAAGATGGTCCTTCACTTTGAAAAGACTGAAAAGAAATGGACTGGAGGACAAAGAAACATGATTTGCACAGGCAGATGTTTCACTGGGATGTGTGCATCCAACTAGGAGGCTTCTTGAATCACAGCATTTAGGCAGAGGTAGCTTTGTCCAACGGCTTATGCACAATTCATAGCAAATGGTCCATCCCTAAACATTCAAACAGGAAGACAGAGAAATTACCACCACAGCTGGCAGAGGAACAGATCTAGAAGAGCATTAAAACTAGTTATTCACTTAGAAAGTACGTATGTGTATGCTATCTAGCTTTGCATATAGCTAAAGTTTGATCTTTCAAAGCCTCATTTTAAGATCTTTTGGGGGTCCTACTGTTTCTCAGCACAAATCCAGAGCCTTTTTCTTTGCAAGAAAGGAATACATCCACAACGGTTTACAAAGATATTTATTTATTTAAACTTCATGAAAAGAGACACAATCATATATCAAAAGTAAGAATTTCACTTTTTAGTTCTCACATATACCTAACATACTGAAGATAGCTAATTGAAATCATCCTATTACATAGAAATGTCCTGTCTGCATTGGATTTTTTCACTGTTTCTATAGGAACAGCTACTTCACTGTACATTTTATAATCTTATTGTTAAATTAACATGTAGGCATTAAAACAGCTTCTTTACATGGCTATGATTGTTTTAAAATGAAATAAACCTTTCTTTGCAATATAGGATAAAATGGAAAAAAAACAGTATTACAAAAGGAACCACACTGATATAAAAAGAGAGCAGTTTAAACTGACATGTTAACGTGTGCAATATTATTTTCCACATGAAAAAAGCCTTAGTTAAATTCCTTTGAAGGAGAAAAGAATCAAGTCACATTGTAAAAAGCAATTAGAAAAAGATAAGCAGAGAAAGAGACAAGAAAAGATAAGAGTTGGTTCGACTGGCTCAGCTTTCTATGAGTTGGAGTTTGCTATGAAGAAGCTAGGTGCTGTGCTAGAACAAATGTTACCTAGTCAACTTACTTTTATTTGAAAGAGGTCAACTAGTAAAATTCAAATATTCATATTTATGACTTAAATAAGCAGAAATGCAGAGAGGAGGATGCATTTCAATCTGTAAAATTACAGGCCTGAAAGGTACCTTAAGAGGCCATCCAATTTAGACCACTACCCCAAGGCAGGAAGAATTTATTTCACTTCTCTTACTTATTTGTCTAACCTTTTCCTAAGCTTCATATGTTCACAGAATTATGTTAATGCTTCTAATCATATTAGTGCTCTGTTTTTTTAATTCAGTATTTCTAAATTTTCACTTTGTCGGTTTTATCACATCACAAATAAAAAATATCCACAAACCTCTATTCCCCCACTGAGCTTAATGTAACAAATCCCCATTTTTGTACATGTATAAGATGAGGAAACCATTAAGCTGCAATAAATATATTTATATTATATGATCTTTTTAGACAGACTTACAAGAACTCAGTTTAGACTAAAATAAGAATTCATCATTCAGAATTCATCCAGCATCACTGATGCTGGAACTTATATAGTTACTACGCAGATACACAGGAAACCCTTTGCTTGAGATGAACTGTGAAAACTATTCAGTTTATAGCATGTCATGTAGTATGCTAAGGGAGGAAAAAGAATATATATATATATATAAAGGAGTAAAAGAGGCTGGAAAAGATGAACAAAATGTTTTAAGCATTAGAAAAAAACAGAAAATGCATGTAAATGAATAAAAACATTTAATATACAGAGCAGAATAATTCAGTAAGCAGAATGGAGAGATTTGAAGAGACTCATACCTCTACCTCTTATGCAAGTTCTTATGTTTTTTCTTATGTGAAAGGAAAAAAAAGCATCTATTCTATTAAAATAGGTCTATTTAAAACTGATTGAAGTAAACAGTTTATGAACCTTATAACATTTTAAAGCAAAATTTTTATCACCACAGTGTTCCAAGGATTTAAGTGAAACAAAATGTCTAGTGAGACAGAATTCATTTTAAAACACACTAGTATTGTCAGGAAAAAAAAAAAAAAAAAGAGCATACAAGGCAACTTCATCTGATTATTTCATGAACATGTGTGTCTAAAATCTCACCCGGATTTTCCGGTTATACCAGCTCATCTAGCAGAAGATACCTCCTTTCCTTATTTAGCTTTCCAATTAACTTCCTAACTATCACCTGCAGGTACAAGAGTCCCCATGAGTACACATGCTAGTAATACTTGCGCTTTGGGAGTTATGACAGCAGCACAAGGCCAGAAAGAAACTTTTGGTATTGGAAAAACTGTTCATTTCTTTTCCTGCAAGATTTGTGTTTTTTCATCTCTGGGGCAGGATAGTATCTTCAGTCTTATGGCACATACATTATTGTGTTTTGTGGATAGGGAAGAAATCTTTCACTGTAGTCACACCACTTAGAATTTCATGTGAAAGTCAGCCTCTCATTCATTTGTAATCATTCATTTTACAGAAAGTATGAATACCTGTTAGCTTCATGCTTATTGTAGCATAGCAATTTTTTCTTCCTGCCTCCTTCCCCACTCAGTTTTTCAATTCCTTCACTAGGTTCGTTAATAAAAGACTTCTGGTGGCCTTCAGAAACCATTATGCATCTCCTCTTCTGGTCTCCCGCTTCAGTCGCCACCGTACTAACTCCATGGGTAACACTTCTGGAGGTAGTTTTGTTTGGTTTTGTCTGTTCATAATGTTATAACCAACTTTGTTCACAAAACCTCAGAAAGATAAAGCCATGTGCTTTATACTCATACTCTTATACTCTTGTGTGCTGTGGAATGTGACAAAAGGTAAGGTAATGGATTACAAATATGTTTTTTTATATATATAAAGTACTTTGCATTGTGATTTTATCACGTGAGTTAGTCTAGTCTCTATTTAATCATTGAGTGGCATTTACCGATGAAAACAGCACCATAGCGGATCTTTTCCTACAAGTCTTGCACACTTAGCTTATCATTGACTAACCTGATCTTTGTTCATAAGAAAGAAAATACATTTTGTGGTATGCTAGTTTTGTCTGACAGATGCTAGGTTTGTAATGTTTATGTGTACTGAAAAGAATAATCAGTTAAATAAGGAAATTAGAACTAACCCCTGACTGAGGGAGGAGATTTTCCCCTATTGCATAACAATACAGATTTTTTTTCAATGTAAGAAAAACAGGAAAACAAATGATGAGGAGAGAAAAAGGATGGTTAATAAGGAATTAAAGATCTTTTATAGTATGTAATGGTATAAGTCAACCTTAAGAATTTGATTTAGGTCTGCAGTTTGACTGAAAAGGTAGAGTAACAAGTGATGTGAACTGAGAATTCTGTAAAAGTTAGGAATTTTATGTAAAAACTTAAGGGTGTAGGATAACAAGAGTTATCCTTGAGTTATCCTTGAGTTAGGTAACAAGAGTTAGGTGACCGTAGGGTCACGTAGAACACAGGGCACAGGGCGGCATCCAGGCGGGTTTGGAAGATCTCCAGAGAAGGAGAATCCACAGCCTCCCTGGGCAGCCTGTGCCAGGGCTCTGTCACCCTGACTGTCAAGAAATTTTTCCTTAAGTTCCTGTGGAACTTTTGAATGGAGCTTGAAGCAACAAGGTAGCTGAAATATCCCAGAACAGAAAAGTTGCTTTTTTTAAAGAAATGTTTGTTTGTCATGCAGTCTCTGAAGTGTATTGAAGGGACTGAATTTTGGTTTTTGATTGGGGGACACAGTTTGGCCCAAATCTCCACTGCAAAACACAATAATAATTAATAACAAAAATTAATTCCCATGAGTTGCTGTAGTTTCCATGGAAGGTGGCTTTGTAAAGTCCCAGGTTTTGTCATATGAATGTGTGGACACCTACTGGACAAGCAACCAAGTCCAGGGGAAACCTGATCAATAAAACTGGTAAGTCTCATGCAGGAAAGAATTCTGCTAGATATAACTAGTTAACAGAAAAAAAAACCCTCAAACACATGATTTGAACAGCAAAATTTCAACTTGAAATTTTGAAATTTGAGACTGAATATGCAATCTGTCATTAAGGAGCACTAGTTAAATTTTAGTGCTTCAGTAAAAATGCATATACTTATTAAATTAACTGAAATGAGTATCTGCATGGCATCCCACTTACTCTTGATCTGGCTGCTATATTTAAAAATAATTACTGCTAGGAGTCATCAAAAAAGCATTCCTTGTCTAATACTGATACGCAAGAGAAAGATTACGTGCTCTAGGTGACCCTGCGTGAGCAGGGGGGCTGGACTCTGAGGTCCCTTCCAACCTTAAGCATTCTATGATTCTATGGTGAAACTTGAAGACTAGTACCAGCGACAGCTAGAACAACTAGATATATATAGCCCTGTACTGGTAAAAAGTTTATTATGGGTTGTTAATCTGCACCAAGGGATGGGATCATTTCAGCAAATGCCAAATGCCGGAACATGCCATGTCCCCCAGCTTGCCTGTGCCCAGAGCGCTGGGGAACCTCCCGAGAGCGCTGCAGCGAACGCCGCTCCTCCCCTACCTTGTCCGCTCTCCCTGCACCCGCGGCGGGGACGCAGCGCAGGCCTTGCTAAGCTCGGGCCTTGTTGCCCTGTCACGCGCCCACGGCAAAGCGCAAGGCCCACGCAGAGGCTGTGCTGAAGTCTAGTGCAGAGAGCGCAAGGGTGTGCGGCCCTAGCGAGCCTTGGAGCTAAAGCTCTTCTAAATGTCTGCGTTCACAGGCAGCGGCCGAGGCCCTGGGGGGAATGGGGGCAGCGACTCTGGCAGCTCTGCCAGGCGCTCACTGTGCTGTGAAGCACCCGGCTCTGCTGGAGTTAACGTGCCGATAGCTGTATGTGCCGGCCACCCTTCAGGCTGAGTGTGAGGAATGCACCTTCGCTCTGGAACCCGAGAGTTTCACTCCAAGTGGCCTACTCAATTAAGAACAGAAAGCTGGGGCTGCCTGTGAAATTAACTGCTGGATAGAAAAGAGAAGAAAGGCTGCATTTGAGGAGTAAAATGCTGGCAAACACTTGCATTCTGCTCAATTAACTTACTGTGATACAGCGGGGAAAAAGGAATATTCCAAGAAAGAAAATAAAAGAGGGCTTGTCTTCTAACTGAAAAAAATGGAGGGGACAAAAAAGCCTAAAAACAATTTGTTTACTGTCCTCTATCCACACGACTGCTGCAGCTGCTGCGTTTTTGCTGCTGAAAGCCAAGAAACTCAGCTTTCTGACTGTGAATAAAAGGAACAGTAGGAAACTCTTTCCTGCGCTGGTCAGTTCTGTCCCACTGCAGTAGCTCCTGGGAGAAGCAAAGCTTGAAGTTTGTGGCTGGGTGCCCTCACAGAACTCACAGAACTGAACTATGTTAGGATTAATGTCTGGGTCTGCTCTCTAGGCAACAGCACAATCAGCTGGGATGACTATGCTGGCCAGCGTGCTACTGAGGGGTGAAAAAATTCTTTCCTAGAAGCTGATCTCTCTAAACAAAAGCATTAACTTATGATCTGAACGCATCAAATGTTATGCATAGAGACCCTAAGCAAACGTGAAGTATCTGCAGAAAATACAGGATACACTGCAATGTCCAATATGATGAACAAGCCAGGCACTGCTTGGGTAACTGATCTGATAAAAACCAAGGGAAGGGATAAATCATAAGACTGCAAAAAGTGACTGTACAAAAGGGGTGCAGGGAGAGCAGAAACCATGTCATCTGTCTCAAGCAGTCTCCCTAGGAATATGAAAAGCCTTTTTTTCTTAACAAGTCCATTTTCACCAAATGAAACCTGTCTGAGAGATCTTCGTGAGCATTCATGCGACCTAACTAACAATTGTCTCTATTGGTACCCTGACTGGAAATGTTGTATGCCTTCAAAATGGCTCTTTGTTGGATTCTTGCACAAATGGTCCTGGGCCTCAAGGTCCCATGGTCAAAACAGTAAAGCCAGCAGGCATGAAAGGCATTCTCAGGGAAAGCCCAAAAAGACAAGTACTACTTGAGGGTCGTTTTCTGGGAGATGACTCTTGAAGCAAGATGCCTATTGTGTTAAGCTTCACTTCTGATTGACTTTTCACTTTGTCCAAGTTCATAAATTAAAATTCTATCATCTTATTCATGGCTCTTCTGTGCTACTCTATGGCTATTCTCATACACTACTTCAATTCTAGACAAGCCAGTACAATTAACAGACTACTACTGTTACAGCAAAAGGATAATTGTCAGCTGGACTTAATGCTGCCTTGATACCAAGTGCCCAGTTTTCTCATAGATGTGCTGTAGGGTGTATCAAATGCTTGGTATAAGTAAGTGACATCGTGTAAGGCTGTTTGCTGCTCTCTTGGCTGCCATTAGTGTGATGGCTTTGCTGAATTGGTGACCTATTTTTTGGAGCTTCCATCACCACCATCTAAAGCAGTGGTCTATGGTTAAAAGATAAACAGAGCACACACTTTCTGTGGAGCTACTAGTGCTTTTAGGCAGGCAGGGCAAAGGTTGTTCTACCACGAGCTGTCTGTACAACTTCATAATCAAATAAAGATACCACTGATGCTTTGAATGAAGGAAATATCATGGTGTTGTGATATTGTTCATCAGTAATGACACTCACATATATTGTTTATAGTGTTGGTAATGTAAACTTGATATTGTTATAGGCAGTATTTTACTGATTATAAAATCTCCTGTAGAGGAGTAAGTGATGGAGGGCATCAGACTTGATGTAAAGGCTTTCCTTTAAGACTTTGTATACTTTGTACATAAACACATGGGGCTGCCTGTGAAATATGCACATATATATTGCCTTGTACATATACTTTGTACTGTTTCAACAGTATGGTACATTCAGAAGAATGAAAACGACGTGACACAAGCCACTGAGTAGGTTGCACAGTTCGGTTCCTTAGTCTAAGTCAGCCTTTGGAAGGTGAGATTCTGGAAGTCTGGAAAGAAACTACGTACAGCTCCCAACACTTCCGGAAATTTAAGCATCAAGCATGTTACTTTATCTTGCCTTAAAGCCAGCCATGCTAACCCTTGGCCGTTTCAATCGGTTCAGGTCACTGGAGCCCAATTTCACAACTTAAACTAATGAAGATCAAAATGAGTTTTTTTTTTTT
>VZSG01000306.1:712906-732449 GCA_013398315.1 Nothoprocta pentlandii | reverse complement strand
TGGAGGCGCCGCCGCCGCCTCGCTCGGGGCTTCCTGCGCCGCCGGCCGCCCCCGGGTGCCCGGAGAGGCGCGGGGAGGAAAATGCAGACTCACTGCTGGGGAGAGGAAGGGGCCGGCGCGGTGTGCAGGAAATATATAAATAAATGGATTGATCAAGAGCTCCCCCTCCCCCTTGTTAACGGGGTTTTTAAGGCGCGTGGGGAGTGGTGTGGTCGGCGCCCCTCGCATAGCTGCTGTTGAAGGCCAGCGAGGGATGAGGTGGGATGAGCAGGAGGCGCCGCTGAAGCAGCTGGTTTGGTGGCCGCACGGCCCCAGCCGTGGGTAGCGCCCGTGTCGCATCGACCACGCGCCCTGGCCACCCCCACGGCACCGATGGGTGCGAGCGATGCTCCAGCGCGGGTGCTCGGGCTGGGAGGGCGACTCCGCGGCCTTCCTCGTGAGGGGAACCCTTTTTGCTTGCTGGTGAGATGGAAAGGGTTGTGCTGAAAGGGAGATGATGGATGCCCGTGCTAGGCGTGCAGGCTGCCTCGCGTGGCCACGCGCTGCCTGGCAATCCCGCAGTTGTGGGGCCCCTGCCAGCCGTATTAATAGGCAGCTTCCCTGCTTGTGTGTGGGCAGAGGGATGACACAGCCATGCCTGGCTGAGGAGCCGTGCGCCTGTGACTTCTGATGCTGATGCCTCCTGATAACAATGAAGTTGCATTAGCTCAGCCTGGTGGTAACCGCAGTTCTTGGAGCAGCAGAAGGACATGTCGGATGCTTATTGGAAACCTCTTAGAGTGTATTTAACAACTATGGCGTTCTCATTTCTGTGTGTGCCCGTGGGGGTTGCCTTGTTCAGCCTGGGCAGTGACGTAAGCGGGGAGATGCTCTCGCATCTGACGGGCCGGGGCGGAGGAGGGGAGGTCAGACAAGCTCCTTAGGTTCTACCTCCGCTTCCTAGGTCCTGATCCGTTCGGCTGCGAGGAAAGGGTCCATTAAGAGATGCTGGTGCCTCCCTTTGTTTGGACAGAACATATCATTTTATATTTGGTGAAATGCAAAAGGGAGTGTCTTGTAGCAACAAAGTGTGGCTGGACGTCGTGATCACTGAAAAAGAAAAAGCTTTGTTTGGTGTACGTGGGTGCAGACAAAATATTTTCCTCTTTACAGTATTTACAGTGACAAATGCTTCCTTTTTCCTGTCACTTGCGGAGAATGTCAGCAAAGCTGTGCAGCTTTGACAATGAGTAAAAATGGTCCTGTGCTTTCTAGGAGGCCAAGGAAAATCCGAAATGATCAGTTTTAACCTTAGATGAGTTAGATTGGGCAGTAGTGCTGCCAGTGGGATTATTAGCTTCCCTCTCCTCTCAGTTCTTTTTTAAAGTCTAAGTCCAAAGTAAAGTTAGAGCAGCCTAACAAATGGGGTTTGGTTATTTGGGAGATATGTTTTTGGAGTATTGGACAGCTGTTTAGGTTCATGTCCCTTGAAATGTGTACATTTCCACTCTCTGTTTTGGTTATGTAAAAGCAAAGTCACTCGGAGTTGTTGGGTAAATAAGCAGCAATTGAAATTCCAAGAGAGGTTCCAGGAGAAAGAAGCTAAACTGGAAGTGAGGTGGTGGTACAGAACATAATGTGTCGGGAATTTGAATGAACCATACCTTTATAGTGGGGCAGCACACTTGGTCTGTTTGATACCCAATATTACTGTCCGAAGTGGAAAATAATGAGAAGACCTTATTAGATATGTCACTTTTTTTTTTTTGATGGCAGGATTAGAGAATAAAACTGCTAACAAGCAGAATTGGTGCCAAACAGGGATTATATTTGGATTGAGAAAACTCAGTGGTTGTGGGAAGAGCCTTTCTATCTTATATGTAAACTGTAGGTTAGTGATGACTGTATAAACTGTCAGGAAGCTGACATATAGACAAACATCACTTATTAAAAGGATTATTTCCATGCATTTAAAATCATCAGTCAAATCCCTTAAAAATCTTCAAAGACATGAAAACAAACTGTGACTGTGTGAAGAGTAGGTGGCAAGGATTTGGTTTAGGAGTGTTGATGCATGTGTTTAAGATGCTCAATCGGTTATGAATCAAAAAATATTAAGATAAAAACTTAAAACTTTTAAAATCAAGTATATTCTGAGAGGTTGAACAAGTGATTGTGTGAACGTACTTTCAGGAAGTCTGGGTGCAAAGCTGAATGAGTAATTTATCAGTCTCTGCTTTACAAGACACTGAGTGAACAATTTTTCTTTGTGGTTGTTTGACCTTCTTTCTTAGAAAGTTGTTGCAGCTTCAAGTGTTGAGTACTTTGGGAAGCTGACATGCAAAACAGGCAACTGATGTGCAAGGGACAATCTTCATTCTTGCTTCCTATCACCCTTAACATCTTTCTACAAATTCAAACTTTTTTTTGATAGTTGGAGCTTATTAATTTTGTTTCTGTGCCTAATAAACTTTTTTTCTCTCTGATGTGGAAGAAGTGTAGGCAAAAAGAGTAAAAGAGGTATTGATTGAATCTTTAGTAACTAAATAAAGTTTCTGGGAAGTTGGAGGGGTGCAGAGAAAAAGGTTTGTAGGCAACTTCAGTCAAGCCTTGACTAGATGGAATAGCAGGTACCTCTTATGAATGTTTCCAGAAGTCTCAGTGGAGGAAAACAAAAACAAATAGACCATTAACTAATAATTCTTCACAATTTTGTGATGGAAGTGGATGTCTTTGTTATTTCCCATAAAATAGATCTGAAGTGATCTTCAGCAAGAAATACAGTTACTTTACTCATGTATGGGCTAATGATAGGGTGTTCAAAGCCCCTGAAGAGTCTTCTTGCTAGTATCTATTTAGTGAACTTGCTATATTTGAAGAAAGAGCAAAATTTACATGCTGAGCAAGTGGCAGAGAGTTTTCTGTCATAGACCAAAATTTTTAAAAAATAAAATAAAAAATGAGACGGACTCTGGAAGCCTCGTCATTGGAGGTGTTAACTATTCCAGTTCTGCAAAATCAAATTCAAGCATGACAGTTATTGGTGGCTGTTTTTAATAGCAAACTTAGAGGACAGCACTTAAGAAATAAGCCTGCAAAGATACAAATCAAAAGATTTACTTAGAAACATAGGGCTTCAATTTTAGTGGGAGAAACTGTTTTGCTTCTCCTTGGTCATGTTGTTTTGTATGCAGTTGGCCTGTTTTACAGTAGTGCCTCTGTGCTAGAGGCTGGGAGAGCTGGCTGCCCATACTAGACAATATTAAAAAAATTACTGAAGCAGAGAAAGGTCTCCTGGGAAGGGGAGGAGAAGGATTATATGCAAAAAAAAAAAAAAGTAAGTTTACTGCTAAAAAGATAACTTTTTCCATGAATAATTAAAAAAAAAATCCTTCTAGTTTTTAAATTGCGGATAAAATGGCTTTCATGTCAAGTGTCAAATGTAAAAACAGTGCCCCCAAAATGGGTTTCAGCTTAAACCCTTGAAGCAGAACGTGTAAATTTAAGATGACTTACAGAGTTTCAGTGTAGGTAGTACCTTTCTAATAGTTCTTCCATGTCCTGCCAATGTATAGCAGTTGACTTACAGTGGATGTAGTCAGAGCTGTGGTTGTGTGGGCTGCTTGGCATTGCACTTGGAACAGAGTTGCTACAAATGTCTAATAAAATGACTGTAATGGGGAAGCTGAAAGTGAAGTGCTGGCCAGCTACCTTGGTGGTAGGGAGGCTCTCCCTCCCCGCAGGGTCTCCATGCTGCCCTCTGTGTGTCGTGGTTCTTGGTCTCGTGGACGTGGGGGGCTGCGTGTGCCTGGCCATTTAATGAAGTGGTGACGTATGTGGCGGTTATAAAGTGTGAAGCAAGTTAGCAGCTCTTTTCTGCAGCTTACGCTGAGCCGTGCCGGCATTCTGGAGCACTCAAGGCAGTCACTGCTAGTTACTGGAGAAGTGTGTGGACGTCAGTGTTATGAAGCTANTTTGTAGGCAACTTCAGTCAAGCCTTGACTAGATGGAATAGCAGGTACCTCTTATGAATGTTTCCAGAAGTCTCAGTGGAGGAAAACAAAAACAAATAGACCATTAACTAATAATTCTTCACAATTTTGTGATGGAAGTGGATGTCTTTGTTATTTCCCATAAAATAGATCTGAAGTGATCTTCAGCAAGAAATACAGTTACTTTACTCATGTATGGGCTAATGATAGGGTGTTCAAAGCCCCTGAAGAGTCTTCTTGCTAGTATCTATTTAGTGAACTTGCTATATTTGAAGAAAGAGCAAAATTTACATGCTGAGCAAGTGGCAGAGAGTTTTCTGTCATAGACCAAAATTTTTAAAAAATAAAATAAAAAATGAGACGGACTCTGGAAGCCTCGTCATTGGAGGTGTTAACTATTCCAGTTCTGCAAAATCAAATTCAAGCATGACAGTTATTGGTGGCTGTTTTTAATAGCAAACTTAGAGGACAGCACTTAAGAAATAAGCCTGCAAAGATACAAATCAAAAGATTTACTTAGAAACATAGGGCTTCAATTTTAGTGGGAGAAACTGTTTTGCTTCTCCTTGGTCATGTTGTTTTGTATGCAGTTGGCCTGTTTTACAGTAGTGCCTCTGTGCTAGAGGCTGGGAGAGCTGGCTGCCCATACTAGACAATATTAAAAAAATTACTGAAGCAGAGAAAGGTCTCCTGGGAAGGGGAGGAGAAGGATTATATGCAAAAAAAAAAAAAAGTAAGTTTACTGCTAAAAAGATAACTTTTTCCATGAATAATTAAAAAAAAAATCCTTCTAGTTTTTAAATTGCGGATAAAATGGCTTTCATGTCAAGTGTCAAATGTAAAAACAGTGCCCCCAAAATGGGTTTCAGCTTAAACCCTTGAAGCAGAACGTGTAAATTTAAGATGACTTACAGAGTTTCAGTGTAGGTAGTACCTTTCTAATAGTTCTTCCATGTCCTGCCAATGTATAGCAGTTGACTTACAGTGGATGTAGTCAGAGCTGTGGTTGTGTGGGCTGCTTGGCATTGCACTTGGAACAGAGTTGCTACAAATGTCTAATAAAATGACTGTAATGGGGAAGCTGAAAGTGAAGTGCTGGCCAGCTACCTTGGTGGTAGGGAGGCTCTCCCTCCCCGCAGGGTCTCCATGCTGCCCTCTGTGTGTCGTGGTTCTTGGTCTCGTGGACGTGGGGGGCTGCGTGTGCCTGGCCATTTAATGAAGTGGTGACGTATGTGGCGGTTATAAAGTGTGAAGCAAGTTAGCAGCTCTTTTCTGCAGCTTACGCTGAGCCGTGCCGGCATTCTGGAGCACTCAAGGCAGTCACTGCTAGTTACTGGAGAAGTGTGTGGACGTCAGTGTTATGAAGCTAATGTACAAGTTACATAGCAGAAGAAATAGTTAGGATAGTAACAGTGGTGGGAGCTTGAAGGAAGAATGAAGATACGTGTTTCTCTGAGAAGGCTTAAGTGGTTGGCAGGCTGGTTCGCCTTCCCTCTGTGTTGTGAAAGCACTTTCTCTTTGAGTGACCACAGCTCTCGGAGGTGGCAGCACAAATAATTTCAAGATATTAAAATCTCTGTTTTTATTAAAACATCAACAAATATCTTCTCTCTGGTATTCAAGAATCTCTTATGTTGTCCTCTTGAGTTGCATTGCTCGGTGAGAAGGTTGTAGCAGGGTAGCTGCCACAGGTCAAATAAGAAGCTAGTCCTAGTAAGTTTTGAATCCCATTCCAGCAGTATCCATTAAAATGAGATGGTAAAATTGGGGAGGGGGAGGGGAGAGGAACATTATTTGAAGAGAAGAATTCTGAAATAGAGAAATGTCACACCTTGGTAGCTGCTGATGTGCAGTGTGCACAACAAAAATTACTGCAGAACTAGTGAAGCAACAGTGGGAAGTTATTCTGGGCAAGATGTCATTGGATTGACTCCACCTGGAGCAATGCACAAGACAGAGCACTTGAGTGTAAGATGCAAGAGCAGCTGTGTGTGGTGTGGCACAGCCACACTTATTGTGGGGATACTGCAAGACAAGGTGAGATAGAGGTTTGGTTATATTTGCAAAGGCAAGGAACACAAGTGTCAAATGTTTCTGGGAGGGGAGGGAGTATTGCTAACATCTGTGGTAGATGTTAAACTCACTGTGCATTTGAAGTGGAAGGTAAGTGGTAAGAGGTGGAGAAAAGCTGTTTTTTGAAAGTAAGGTGAGTTGGATTTAGAGTTTGGTGTGCTCAGAATTAAGCTTTAGAATGGAGTAGATAGAGCTGGGGTGAGACTTGATAAAGCTAAGGCTTTCAGAGGTTGCAGAAGTTGAATAAAAAGCAAGATCACTGTGAAATAGTTGCTTGTGGTCAGCAAAAGTGTTAAAATGGAAAATACATTGAAGCTTTGGAAGTGTGCTAGTGGGTGAGTGTGATAGCCTTTTGAAGGTGGGTGATGCTTTTGCAGAGAACAAAGGAAACAAATTTTCCTGCTTGATGTTGGTGAGAACTAAGTGTAATTATTTTTTTTAAAGAAGAGGAAAAAACACTACTAAATAAAACAAGAAACTACTTCCGGAAACAACTTAAAGACCATATCTCCTTGTTTTTTTCTTATTAAAAATGCTTTATTTGGGGGAGTGACTTGAACTTTTTTCTTGGTGCAGTGAAATCAAAAAGTAGACTCCTGGTGAAGTAATACACAATACACATGATCTGCAAAGCTGAGTCATATTCCTTCAGGAAGGATACTGCTGCTTTGAGAAAACAGATCGCTTAGCCGGCAGCGAGGAGGAGGGATTGAGGTGACATGGAACAATTCAAGTGCTTTTAGCAGTAGACACTACAGTGCATTACAGCATCTGTTTTTCGGCCTTTAGAGTAGATTGTTTTCTTGGTATATGAAGAGCAGAGTCATAAATGGGTTGTGTCCACAAAGTTTGAACAGCCTGTGTGACAGGAGCTTGCAGGCTTTGTTTCAAAGATCGGAATCCTGTTCAGAGGCTTATCTGCTAAATGGGTCCTCTAACTCATGTGGAAGGGGAGCTGTAGATCCCAGCTGCTCCTGGTTGCACAGAGGAGGAGAGAGAACCTAATTGCCTTGGGGCATTTGTGTAAAAAGTAGGGCAGTTTTCCAAGGCTCTTGAATTGAGTCTTCTCAAATCATTTAGTTAAATTTGTTTCATCTCTGCATGTCATAGTTACTACCACATGTAAGTGGCTGTAGCATTGATTAATAATAATAATAAATGCAAATATAACACTTTCCTATTGAGCAGTGCTGAACTGGACATCTTGATAGTAGTTTGAATGTGATGTTTTGTTACCTGGACCTTACTGAAGGCCTGAACGTGCTCATTTGGGACTATTTGAGGTTTTTGTTTTCTTGAGAGGAAGAAGGGACCGTTGCAGGGAGGTGAGAAAATTCTTTAAGATTTGTATCAGTTAAGGATAATAAGGGAATGAGATGGAAATCTTTGGAAGACAACTGGGTATCCTGTGCTAAAATTATGCTAGTAGTTTGTTTTGCCTGGCATGTTTTATGTTCAAGTATTTCAACAGGCTGCACATCTAATTTTTTAAAACATATGTAGGAGTAAGGTTAGCATTATCAGCTTGTGTAACAGAGTCAGGATAGGAGGCTGAGTTTCAGGAAGGTGTATTTTACCAGTTTGCATGAATACATATATGTGTATGCATTTCCATGCTGCCAAACAGAATATTTGGTGTGGTTTGAAAGCTGAATTTGCATGATGAATCTTTAAGTGAAAAGTTGGGTCCATAGAGGCCTTGACGGTGCTCTTGTGGCTCAGCCTAGTGGGAGGGAGTCTAGTCCTGGGTCCGAGTCTTAACCGCTCTTGTTTCTTTGTCATCTTGACATACCTGCAAGCAGCACTACTGATTCCTGAGGTGTCTGCAAACTGTCAACAACTACTTGTGTTTCGGTAGCTAACTTCATACATGCTTGTATGTATGTATATGTAAAAGCTAATTCTAATAATTTAAAATTTTAAACTAAATTCTTGCATTTTTGGACATTAATGAAGCTATAGCCATGTGAGATGCTTTGTCAAGGATTTTGATCAGTTAGATGCCTCTTATTTAGCTTTGCTTTAGATCATGTAACTGGTAAATAACTTAGAGGCCATCAAAGACTAGGCAGTGTTTCTGCGTAGATTTGTTTGCTCAAGAAAATGGCCAAATGCGGAAGCCGGGTTTCAGAGCCAAAGCAGATGTTAGCTCTTGGGAGGAAATGAGGTGATGTTTCTTAGAGTTTGGTGCAGATAATACAGGGAGAATGCATCAAGACCAGCAGTTTTAAGACAAGAATTAGAATGAATGCAGTCTTTAGCTAGCTAACCTCCTGTTGATTCTGCTGTACTTCCAGTGAAGACTTATCTGAACATCATTGTGTATAATTTTTTTTCTGGACGTGTCATGGTGATAAGTCCTTTGCTTTCCAAATGTTCATCTTGCCACTCACTTTGGGACATTTTGGGTTATTTAACATTGAGTACAAAGATGATTTAATTTGCTGAGATCATAAAGATACCCCACCCTCCTCTGGAAACTTAGGCTAAGGTATTTCAGCTGAAATGTCTTGGCCTTTTAGAGTTCTTCTGAAATTAGAAAAACAGATGTTTGAAGTTGAAGGCACTTTAAAAATAAAAAGCTGCTAGTAAATAGGGGGTGAATTGAAATAAAAGTTGATTGTGACTAGTCCTGTTCTGTGCAAAAGCTTCTTGCCTTTGGAAGGTGCTGCAAAGATGAAAGTTGTGAAGTTATCAAATGTCTCAAGTCCCTCTTTTTAACGCCTCTCTCCCTTTCAGTTGCTATAAAGAAACAAAATGGATATTATTTCTCTAAAGGATCTGAACAGCCTTGTTTTTTACTGTTGGAAAAGACCTGAACTTAACCCCCCTCAGCTTTCATCTCTGCCTTCATTCACTTGTTCTATTGATGTTAGTTAGCAGCTTCACTTTGGTTGCCTATTTTGGCAGATTCCTTCCAAAACACTGGAAACTGTGTGCTTACGCTGTTAGCTGATGCTGTTGCTTTGCACCACTTGCAATCACCTTTTGTAAACCTCAAGTCCCCATCCTCCGTAGGGAGGAAGAGCTGCTTGCTACACTTGAACTTGCCACTGGCTGAGGCAGATACAAGAGGGACTGAGGCTTGTGTCTTATTGACCACGCACGGGTTGATGTGGGCCAGGCCGTTCCGTAGGGACAACAGAGACAAGGTGAACTGCTGCCCTTTAGGAATGTGACATCTCTTCTGATGGAAAGATGAGGTCAGCTGTAATGGCTTATGTAGTAACTTGGTGATTGCCTTGTTAATGCTTAATTAAAAAATACTAGAGACAGGCTTTTCAGAATCTAGTGGGAGGCTATCTTTGGAAGGAAAAAAAGAAGGGGGTCACTACTGAATTTTCTTAGCTCAGTGGACAAGAGCCAAGTTACAAACCCCAACTTCATCTCTGTTCCGGTTATGGAAAAACGTGACCGCTCTTCTGTTGAATTAGCCGGGCCGCAGGGCTTAGCCGAGTTGCTGAGAATGAACGTCCAAAGTGCAGCTTGGGCGGTGCTCCTTGCAGGGCGGGCGGGCGGGCGCCGACCTGCTCTTGCTGGCTGCTGCATGGACCCGAGTTGTGCTTGGCCATCCCAAACGGCAAGACGGGCTGCAGCTCAGCCAACAATAACCTCTTGGGGTGTGTGTCTGTGTGCATGCAACTGCTCTTTAGGCTTTTTTAGCTTGGGATCAGATGCATCCTCCTTAGCCAAAGGGAAACATTTGAGAAGCTGTGACGCAGTTACACGGATGAAGGAAGGAAATGTCCCTAAGAGTCAAAAGCTAAAAATAGATCAGTTTACTGGGTTGAACTCTGGGCGGAAATTGGAGAACTAAACAGAAATCTGAATTTGTGCCCTTGTTACTTACATAACTGCATAATAGCCATCCGTTCTATTGCCACCTCTTCCCTTAAACCTTATACTGGACTATTTCAGATGAAGTGTCAAACCTTCTAACAGTGCTTTCAAAAGGCTTAAATAGCAGACAGGACTAAGAAGTGTGATCACCTCTCCTTATTGTTATAGCACATTTCTCTCTCAAAGTGTGAATTAAGTATTGTCTGGGCGTACTCCCTCTCTTTTTTCCATAGTGCTCCTTTGGTGGAAGTAAGATCTGAACCTACTGAGCAAAAGGTTTAAGGTGGTAATTGATTTTTGGCCTCAGAATCTGGGAGATTAAGGAAAGAAATATTTTTTTCTCCACCATTTTTTTAAGAGGTAGTAAATTTGCATGTAGATGATTCTGATAGGTAAAAATAAGGTAGCATTTGAGCACAAGTGTTTAAAATTTCATGTGATGCAAGTATCTGTAAGAGGCTTGCCAGCTGCCTGGCCACAAACCCTAGTTTGGGAGCTATCATCTTCCTTTTGTGGTTTAGAGAGAAAAAAACAAGTTGGTGGGAATGTTTAAAAACATCTTAAATGGAAGAGGACACTGGAAGAACTCTCAGTGTGTGAAGAAAACTCTGGATTGCTTCCCTTAGGTGACCAAAATAGTCCTATCAAAATGAACCCATTTGCTTTCCTTCTCCCTGGAGCAGCGCTGGGTGTTTGGGGGAGGGCAAGCCCTGCAATGCTGCTGCTTGCTGAGTGTCCAGCCAGGCTGAGCACGAAGGGCCAGGACAATCTGCACTTGGCGGCTGCCGGGGAAGAGCTCTCTACCCGTTAAGGTGGGTTAAGCTTCAGCTCTGCAGGAAATGTAGCAGACACTTACGGGTTGAATTGGTGGCCTTGAGGAATTGAGAGTTGCCTTAAAAAGAGTGTAAGCCTGTTGTAAACATACAAAGTGGTGTAGGTTACAGGATATAACTTAAAGCAGTAACTGCCTCTTCCCCCAAAGATGAAGAGTTTTTGTGCTAATAAACTTATATTTAATACTTGCCCTCGTATCACTTGCTATAAAACATGAACTTGACAGACGTATAAAGTGCTGTGCTCTTATTTGTTTTTTTTTCTTTTCCCAGAGGAGCTTGAGAATGTTTTTGCAAGATTGTTTTGAACAAATTTGATTTATTTGATTACTAAAATAGTATGTGTTCCAAGCAGCAATTTGTCTTTTAAAGTGGTACCCAATTTGTAGAAAATTGACCCAAGTACCCACAGTAGAAGCATAATATGCCAATTGAAACTTTAAGGACTATATTGTAATAACATAATATGTGAAAACTACTGTTTTAAAAATCCCGTTTCTATAGCACATATGTCTTGATTGGATCTTTCCATGTTGGTCTGTCTCACAGTGCTAACTCAGTATTGTGGATTTAGAATTGTCAAGGTTTTGGAAAGACCAATTGGTGAGCTGAGGTGATAAATTTATGTGTGAAGCTTCTGCTTGTAGGCAGGGTGATGGTGTAAGCGTGAGCAGGACCTACCTTGCAGTACGTACCCCTCAGGAGTGGGGTCAGAAAACAGGGAGTAGATGGTCTCCAAGGAGGGAAGAGGAGGAATCCTACATATGGAGTGGGTGAGGCTGAATATACCTTAACCTTAAGGTAGAGCACTTAAGGACTAGCCTTCCAATAGGGGCCTGATCATAGCCCCGTACTATGTGTTGGTGTCAGGCTACAGCTTTTGTATGTGTTCGTACAGCACAGGATGAGGTGAGTGTTTGGTGGTCAAGAGCAGGCAGCGGAGTATCCTAGGCTTTGCACTGTGTCTTTGGGCAATGTTTTCAAGTGCTTGGCGTGGGAATCCCGCTGCTTCTCATCTCCTTTGCTAATATGCAGTGTCCTGGCTTGTATTGTAGCTCTAAAACATCAGAGAGTGTGTGTTAGCGGGCTGGTTTGGGTTCTCCTGCTGTAATAGCACTTGCCAAT
The DNA here is from genome assembly GCA_013398315.1 of Nothoprocta pentlandii. NCBI lineage: Eukaryota > Metazoa > Chordata > Aves > Tinamiformes > Tinamidae > Nothoprocta > Nothoprocta pentlandii. Next base: position 720,607 of record VZSG01000306.1, on the reverse strand, counting down.
GAGCAGAAGAGATGGACAGGCATCTTCTTCCTGAGTGACTTTTGACAGTTTCCCTTGTGTTCCTCACTTGTGCAGTCCCTTCTTTTGTTCCTTTTGCCCAGTAAATGAGGCAGAGGTCCCCCAGACAATCAGCCCCATCAGCAGGCACCAGTGTTGAGCTCCCCAGGCAGCCCCTTGTGTGCACAGACAGAAGCAGGGGGTCCTGTGGAGAAGCCCTGCGAGGATTGTGTGTCGACGTGTGTCTGCTGCCTCGACAAGCAAGGCTCGTTCGGGACGCGTTAATGCTGCGTTACCTACTCTGGGAGGGCCTTGGGGGCAGCTTCAATCGAGCCTGGCTCTAGCTCAATTAAGTCCTTGTTCTGGGTCTATGCAAAGTTTTCATTTAATGCTGTAGGGGATGACAGTAGAGGACAGTAGTCTTAGCAGGCTACAATGGACTGCTGTGTTTGAGCAGAGTTATTCTGAGAGTAGAAGTGCATTAAATCACTATGATACTGAGCAAGGCAGCTGTGTAAGCTGCTTTTTAATGGAGATGTTGATTACAGGAAAGCATCTCTTCAGATAAACACAAATTAAATACTCAACTAGGAGAGTTTTTTTCACATAAATCCCCAACGCACTCAAACGTGAAATTTGTCGTGTAGTGCTAGTTTGTTCAACAGAAACTTAGTTTCAATCAGCTTGTTTTAGTCTCAGATCAATTCTGTCATTTTTTCCCACCTTGCTTTAAAAAAAAGTGCAATATCAAGGTAGGCAAAAGGAACTAAATCATGCTTTCTTAAGCTTATGTATAATTAAAATCTAAATGAGGTAAAGTGCCTTTTTATGAGGGGAAGTTTAGCACAACATAATGGGCTAGATTTAATGTGCAACACCCCCCTTGAATAGCAGATAACACCAAAAGACCTAAGTGGGAATACATGCTAATGAGTGACCTAAGTTACTCTACTAATTCCTTTGCCAACAGTGTGGAATATATTAAATGTACAGGTGGAAAAATCACTGCCTTAATAGGAGGTTTTCTAACGGAGCTGTCATGTTATTTACAAAAAAGAGTCCCAAATGTAGATGAAGAGATTTCTTCTCTTAGCATAGCAAAGAATTACATTGCTGTGTAGAAGCCGTATTCTTCCTGTTTAGTGGAATAGAAGTTAAGTGGATATATGAAATAACTGCTTCCTTAGCAAACCAGTTCTGGTAGTGCAGTGAAATGGATCCCTGCTTGAAATGTGGCTAGGAAGGTGAGTAAGAAATGGACATAAAACTTCCTCATATTATCATAGCAGAGTGGAACATCAAAGGTAACAAGCATGTGGAATAGTGTTGTATTTAAAAACTTCAATATTGATTATTTTCCAAGCCCTTTTGTTGGAGATAAGCTGTGTGCTGCTCAAAACCTCAGAATTACAGTGCAATATTAGCATCCATTACGTTAATGCAGGAGTGAGTTGCTTCTTTTCACCTGGTGAATTTCTCCTCTGTGTGTCTGTCCCTTTGGAGGGAGATTTGAAGGGTTAGGTCAGGATCCAAGTCAAGCTATCAACGCTTCTGTTGTGCTGTTGATGGAGCAGGAGAGGTGAGGGAAGATAGGAGCAAAACAACCACTCTCACTGGGGACCAATCGAGCCATTCCTGTGCAGTGCAGGAGGACTTTGAGCGAGTTGTTGAGCATGTGGTGGGTAAAGCAGAGCTCCAGGGAGGATCTGTGATGTAACTATCTTGGTTCTGCCTGAATATATTCAAGAACTGTCACTGTCATGAGAACTTGTCTTTGTACTTGACCTAGAGGCCAGCAGGAACAAATCTGAGATGGTGAGGGCTGAGAGAAAATCTAGCAAGGTGAAGATAACTGGTAAGTCAGAGGGAGGATCAGTTTACTCATAGAAATACAGGGAATATGCATCCTACCTACCTCCTGCAAAAGCTGTGTGTGTGTGTGTTTGTGTGTGTGTGTGTGTGAAGGTCATACAGGAAAACAGAGATAGAAACTAAATGTGCATAGAGAGATGCAAGGGGAGCTGGTTTTTTTTCCAGGCCATTTGACACAAAATGTACTGTTTCCTTGAAGCAATTACTGATTTCAAGGCAGAAGGGAGGGGTTTATTCGTCCAAGAAGGATGACTAAAAGCAGAAGGATGGGAGGATAATACTGGTACCAAATGAAGAAAACTGTTGGTGTTGAGAGGTCCCAGAGGGAACTAACACGGAAGGGCCTGTGAGGTGAGTTACCTTTTGCAGGTTCTGTGCTGCCCGAATGTTTGTATTGCAGGTGAGAGGCACAAGCCTTTTGTAACTAATTTCTTCCTGTGATTCTTTTCCTTCTTTTAGAACAAAACTTCTCTTGGATAAATTAGTGTGATAGGTGAAACATGCATTGGCTTGAGCTGAACTTGAAGGCAGCTAAATCACCTTTGTATTGATTATTGCCCTCTAATGAGGTAACGGTGGCAGGAAAGATGGCATAATTAATGTAAAGCCAGCTTGCCAGAAAGGGCAGTCATGTAGCTGAGAAACTAAAGTTGAGTAAAGGGAAAAGAGCTGACTTGAGTTTACTCCCTTGACTACTAGTAATTTCCAAGTTAATGTATTTTGAGATGGTGCTTTGACAGCAATCTCTGATCTAATCCTGCAGTGCATAATTAGAATTGTCATTCCCTGTGATTTCTAAAACGCTTATAACTGGCTTCAATTTAGCCCAGAAAGTGGGTATGGTCACAGTAGTTCTCAGGTAGCAACAACTGAAGACAACTATTGCATAGGCAGTTATCTAGTCTTAACAGCATTGAGGTGTGTAAAACAAAAAAAAATAGGAATATACTGCCATAAGAATCAATCAAGCCACAACCCATATGTTTTGGCTCTGCCTTTAATTTGTGCAGGTATAGGCAGTGGCTTTTGTGGCTTGTTTGGTCACAAAGCAGTTTGGAATCAGTTCTGATTCCATCCAAACTACTTCAGCCAGTGCCTGAAATTAAAAATCACCCCCAAATTAAAATCACCCCCAAAGAAATTGGCCATGCTGAAGAGCTGTTCTGTGATGGCATCCTATTGTGATAGTGGGAAAAACTAAGTGATGTGATGGGAGGACAGGTAAAGAGAGGCTTGTACAGGGCTTGTGTTTGCGGGGGGGAAAAGAAATCAGATTTTAAAATGTAGTAATAAAAATCCATATTGATTAGTAGAAATAAAAGAATGACAAGAAAAATACAGCAAATGTAATGTGGAGTTGTACACAAGATCCTAGATGATCCTAGATGCCCATCTTAAGAGCCTAGCTTTGATCTAGAACTGGAAAGTAAACCCTGTTGCTCCTCTTGTGTTGCCAGTGGGTCTCCCCATGTGTCCTGAAGCTGTAACAGCCTCTGAAGCTAGAAATGGTTAGTGGGCTTCAGCTAAGGCTTGTTCTTCTGGGAAGGTGGTTCCTTAGTGCCCTGGGGTGCCTGCTGCTTGCCCTGCCTCTCCAGGGGTCCCTGCTGCTTACCAAGCTCTCCAGAGCTTGGGCAGCTCTCTAGAAGCTGGGGCTCTGTGCTGGACTTTGCTGTGCTTAGTACGAAGGTCCTGTGGTCTGGCTGGCTCCTCTGTGCTGGAATAAATAGAGCTGAATACAGGCAGGCTACACGATTTGAATTCCTGATGAGAAAGAAGTCTCACATGTTGTCTTTAAAATAATGTTAGTCACTCTGTCCTTGCCTTTCCCTTAAGCTTTCAGATCCCTCAATTGAATTCCTGTCCTTTGAAGGAAATCCTCTGCTCAGCCCAAGTTGGTATACTTGGAACATTAGGGGAACAGTTAGGATCCAAAATTAATTGCCCCTTGGGATGGATAAGGCCACTTGGGCAGAGAACATTCTCTTTTAAAAACTTTCTGAAATGACCAGCTTCGAAGGTGAGTTGCATCCTTATGGCATGGCAAAGTAGCAAAGTACTGCGAGCAATCCTCTTAGCTTCACCTTGAAATAACAAGGTGAGGTGATATTTTCTGCTGAGGATGGTGCAAGTTGAAAGAGGGAGAGCCAAGTGGCCCCTGCTTGCTGCCTCTTGCCTTTTCTCTCTCCTCACCAGCTCCCGCATGTAAGCGGCCCAGAATTGACCCAGAGAGCAAGGGGGAGAGCCTCTTACTCCAGCACTGCCAACAAGTGTGTCTGTCGGTGGCCGAGCAGGGCTGCTTGACTGTGGCCAAGGCCCTGGTCTGTCCTTGGTGCCGAGCTGTGCCCCGTTGGGGAGCAGCAACCTGAACCTGGCTTCCAGGCATGCCGTGCTCGCTGCCCGAGTGCCCATAGTTACTGACTGCTACCGTGAGCCAGAAAAGAGCCACGGAGGCTCATGTGGTGCTGGCTGTGGGGTAGCACCCCTGCTTGCTGCTGGAGCTCTTAGCTCTGCGAGTGCCTGAAGCCTTATGAGAAGTCACAGATAGGGAGAGGGCTCTGAGCTCAAATAGCTTTTGGGAGCTTGGCAGTGGAGGAAGATTCAACTACCAGGTGATGTGGATCCAAACACACTGTTGTCAATTTAAATAGTAAAGATGAATTTCAACTACGTATGTAACCAGTGGATGCTAAGGAACTTACTGCCAGGTTTCACAGACTCTCACTGTATCAGGCAATATAGAAAATTAGGCCTGATGTGCTTGATTAAAGGAAACGCCTTATTTCCAGTAACGCTTGAACTAACGTGCAGACAAGTCTGTGATCTGAAGGTAAGGTAGGAGTCAGCTGCTCTGCCTCTGCTCTCTGACTAATTTCTGTGACTTGCACCAGACTGGCTGTGGGCAAGCGGGGCAGGGAGAGCGCTGCGCTGTTTCAGTAATTGTATAATTAAATTCACTGGTGCTAGGCCAAGGATACCAATCACAAGGGCCGGTGCTGAATCAGAAGGAACACTTTTAAATGGCACTCTGTTAAACAGAAACATAATTGCCCTCTCTTTCCCCTTCTTTGCTTATTGGATGACTGAATTGCTCATTTCATACATGACTTTGAATGTGACTGGAGCTGTGAATCAGTGTTTGTTAAGAGTTCTGCATCTGGCTTATGTTCCAGCTTCCCTTTTCGGCGCTTGAGAGGCTGCCTGTGTTATTGCTAACCGTGTAGCGAAAATCCTCTTAAACTCTCCTTGTTGTGAGTGGGTGAAAATGTTTGGCAAACACACGAATCAATAATGGCTTATTTGCTTCACCGCCGCTTCTCAAAAGCCACGCTGTTCTCTCTGCGTTTGCCCAAATAATCAATGCCTGTTCCCAAACTGATAATTAACAGGGGCAGATAACCTCAGACTTCCCTACACAAAGTGATTCCCCAACTGCCCCTCTTCCTGCAACCACTTGGGCTCATTCCATCCCTCCTCTTCCATGAGGCCAGCAAGGCTCACAGCAGCAGTGCTATAGGGTATGTGCAGTTAGGAGAGACTGATGGTCGTTTGAACCTTCTTCACTGGTTTACTCAGCTGCTGAGATGCCTGCAGCTCTGTGCATGGGGGAAAAAAAGATGAATAAACTGAAAGAAGGCTATTAAGAGGGAAGCAAACAGTTGTCTGTGTATGAGGAATAACACTGTGTGTAACTTGACCTGCTAAGTTTTCATAAAGAGGAGACTGGATTTTTTTTAATGGCCTAGTCTAATGTGTCCATTTTGTTCTGCTCTTGCCAGCTGAAATAGAAAATTAAAATGAGGGGAAAAGTGCCTTCATGATCACAGTTTTCCCTTGGGAACTATTTCAATTGTGGCTTTCTCATAAGAGAGATTGTGGCTTCCTTTCTATTTCTGTGGCATGAAAATAGAGATTTGGGTAGCCAGTTTTTTAACTTAGGAAAATTCTAGATGCCAGGCTTGGAAAATAAAACCAACTTCCAGGTAGTGCTTGCTTTTGAGGAAGTCTCTGCCTGTTCAGATTGCCATCTTCATCTGACCTTTGCTAAGTATAGTTTGAATAGTACATGTGCAGTATAGTAAGGGGAGGACAAAATCATCTATTTACATATAAAATATATGCATTTTTTTCCCTTTTTGTAGAGGAAGGACAAGCTTTCAAGACTACTTGCTTTACTTTGATATTCAATTCAGTGGTATCGTACTCCTCTGGAAAGCAGCAAGATAAATTTGAGCTGTAGTTCATACTACTGCAGCTCAGAAGGGCTCACTGCCTCTACAGCACACAAGTTTTTCTTGGGGAACTTTTCTCAGTCCCAGACTTTACTACTTGCTAAAAAGTTTTTAGCGTGATGAACAAAATTCAAGCTTCAAACTGTACTACTGTATAGATCAGATGTACTAGAGATTTGTGCAAATCAAGAAGTATGAGTTGTTTCTTCTGTGGAGCTTCTCAAAGCCAAGGAACAGCTGTAGGCAGAAGATAGCCAGAAGCAGGCAGCTGAGCTGGCTCTTGGGTGCAAACATGCTGAGGAAACCACTTGCCCCCAAAGCTGCTTCAGCATGACCTGTGAAGAAAGGAGGCCAGCAGCTGAACTGTTGTGAATAATTGAGCTCATATGTGTTGAAAATGCATGTAGAATTTGTAAAATTCAAATTTTTAGCAGTTTGTGAAATTCATCATTGGCTCAAGTAATTCTGCAATGTCAGCTATCTCTGCCCAGCAGATCAAGTTATTTAGAAAGTTGTTACTTGCATCGTGCCTGTTCTGATGGCTGTAAGTTGTTAGCTCCCAATTCGTGCATTTGTGTTTATATTGAATGCTACTAGTTGATTTAGCATTGATATAAGACTTAGGGCTCTAGCAGCCTTGCTGTGGTAGTTGGATTTGACCTCCTTGTTCCATGCACTGGCTTTCCATTTCTGTAGTAGTTACCTGAAAAGCCACATACCCAAGTCCCCACCACCTGGCCTTGTTTTCATTGCAGTTCAGTAACTGACTTCAGGGTTTTGAAAGGTGGTGCTTCAAACCCATGGTTTTACCATGAATGTCTTGGGTGACAGGAGGGTGTCAGGATACCTCTAGAAGAGGTATAACATTTGAAGTTGTAAACAGCATTGCTTAACTCTGATTAAAAATCCTGGAGCCAAAGCATTTATGCTTGATGAAGACCTGCTGAAGGGCTTAGTGATGAATGTTGCTGGCAATAAGGGTTGGTTCTGAAAGGGCTGCTGCTGACTTACCCTGAAAGCTTAAGGACCTGGATTCTCCTGGCTGCTGAATGTGTTTGCATCCCTCAAGAGGTGCTGACAGGAGGCTAGAGTGAAAATTTGGATTTCTCAAGAATATATACACGTACAAACATATATAGATAGATACAGCGTCTTGGGAGCTTGGGAGCTGCGCTTACAAGTGGAGCTTTGGTCATGGAAAGCTCAGCGCAGACTGTGTGTGCTGACCAATCTGCAGTTACAGTCTGGGTTGTAGGGAACCTCATTTGTCTCAATAGCTGAGGAGAGAAATTCAAAAATGCTTAGACTGGGAGTGAGTCTGTTGTCTGTCAGTGGGATTGGCTTGTGTGAGGTTTTCAGAGGAGAAAGGCCTCTCACCTGCGTTGTTGCTGGGCCATATGTTCAGAGTATGTGATAGTTTTTAATGTGTATTCAAACAAATGTGTAGGTACACCCCTGAGGGCTGTGCTGCCATCCAGAGGGACCTGGACAGACTGGCAAACTGGGCGGTGAGAAACCTCATGAGGTTCAACAGGGGCAAGTGCAGGGTCCTGCACTTGGGGAGGAATAACCCCGGACACCAGTACAGATTAGGGGTGGACCT
>VZSG01000306.1:688325-712217 GCA_013398315.1 Nothoprocta pentlandii | reverse complement strand
TATGATTCTATGATTCAAAATAGTGTGCCTCAACCTCCTATATGTTCTGTTTTCATTATGTAGCATTTCTCTCCCATGATGGATGCTCTTAAGGAGTTGTGACCATTTGCTTGACTGTTAATAGACTATCTGTAAAATCCCAATTGTCAGGCATGATTAAAAACACTCCTAATGGAGCCAGTATTGGCATATTTGCAGTTGCATCTAGAAAGAAGAGAGGGAGGGAGATATTTATGGGATAATTTTCTCTTAACGCAGCCCCTTTTCTACTCTGCTGTTTCACTTTGCATTCAGTGGTGCAAGGGCGGAAGTCCCTTGGTGACAAAGCTACTGAATTTGGCAGGCATATATGTCAATACTTTAAAAAATAAATAAAATAAAAGGGGACTTTATTCAAGTATGCACAATTCCTGTAGGAATGTCAGGTTTGGTTAGGTTGAGTTATGCTTGTGTCCCACAGCCTAAGTTCTGTTACAAATTGCCAAACACTGAGTTTTGTCCCATGCAAAACCACCTTTTCTCCATGGGTTACTGTGTGACTAATGGAGTCAAGCAGAGAGAAGAGCCCATTGCTCTGGGGTTAATTAGGAGTGCTCATTTGAGAAGAGCAGCTGTTCCTCTACCTGGAGTACCAGCAGTACTGTAGCACAAAATGCATTTTCCAGGTAAGAGTAAAATGCCTAAAACACTCTTTTAGGGAACTTTCATTCTGCTTGATAGATTTTGGACAGAAGCTATTGCAGAGTATGACTTACTGATTAGAATATTTTGGTGGCATGCCAGAAAGTGTTGTTAACTATAGCTTGTTATTAGCAGCTGAAGTTACTGTGTTGTTTTTTTAGGAAGTGTCATAAATTAAAGGAACATGAAGCAGCAGAGTCTTGATGGATCAAAAGGAAGGTTCATCTGACCCATTCAACCTGATGTGGTTGCCAAACCAGATGCCCAGGAAAGACTGCAAAGTGGGGCAAACCTGGCATTCTTCTTTCTTCCCAGATGTACAGTTGGACTTCCCAAGCCAAACACTAGTTCTGTATTTAGTGACATGCTGAGCTTTGCTTTTCTGTTAACTTGTTTAGTGTCTCCTGGGGCTTGTGTTTAATCCCATCTCTCTGACATCCAGCAGTAGTTTCACAGCCTTAACTACCTGTCGGATGAGGGCCACGTCCTTGTGTTACTGATAACCTGCTACCTTCCAGTTTGGCTTGACAGCCTCTGGTACTGGAAGAGATGGGAAATAGTTGATTCTCCCTGCCAAGTCCACTCCTAACTTCATAGCATTTTCCTAGGTTTCCCAGCTTCTCCATGTTGAGGAGTCCTGCTCAGTTTTGCCTATAATTTATTTATTTTGTACAGAAAGATTCATATTGAATATTCATGTTACTCCTTGAATTTTCCTTATTTTTTGTCTTTTTGGGGAAGCAGGAGCTGTGGGAGTGGAACCCACCATATCCAAGATATGACATGCAACAGACCCTCTGTAGCCCTGTCCCTAGAGATGGTTCTCTTTGCCCTTGCTGCTAACTCTGAGCATTGATTTGCTGCTTCTCCTTCCTGCTTGTGAGCAGCAGGTTTGTTTCTGTGAAACTGGGCCCCACTACTAACAGCCTGTCATTGTATATTACAAGTCAGATTTTTTTCCTTCACTTACATGCTTTTGTTTTTACCTACATTGAACATATCCTTGAAGATCAGCTGATCCAAGTAGTAGCTAAGTTGTAGCTGAAGGTGAGTCCCTTACCAAATCAGAACCAGTATAGTTTGTGCGTTAGGTGTGGAGTTAAAGGAAATGCTAAGGTAAGATAGGCTCAGTACTTTTGTAATCTAGTTGTCATGAATATAAGTAAAATTGCTGGTAGCCTTGAGCTGTCTCATAATGAGCTGCAAGCCTCAGGTTCGAGACAAACTCAATTTTTAATTTTTAAAAGTAAGGTTGTTCAATTGTAATGTCTTGAAATCCTAGCTGTTGTAGTTTCTGATAACTCCAGTTGTAAGTAACTGGCCCTTGGGAGCTTTGGGGCTTCCGATAAGGTTTTATTTGCAAAGGGCTGGTGTGGCTTCCCGTGCCTTTTGCACAGCAGCTGGAATACAGACTGCCTTGTAGGATGTGTCAGTTAGGCATGTGCAAGCTGTTGCATCTCTTGGGGGAATTTATGAACAAGACCATGATGCTATTGGAGAATCTAGGAACAACAGCCTTCCGTACTCTTGGAAGATGACATTTCATTCTAAATCCAGCTAATTCATTGCAGGAAAAACAAAACTGATAAAATCTGAGATACAAAGGCAGCTGTTGTTGTTTAACTTGGAGTGGTGCTCTCGTGGTTTCCTCCTTGCATGTGGATGCAGGGTGAGAGCAGCCCTGGGCCTGGTGGTACAGCACGGCTGGCAGTGCCCTTAGGTAGCAGTGGCATTCGCACGGTGCCTGCTGTTCCAGCTCATACCAGCACACAGCTCTGAAGGGGTCAGGAGCAGCCCCAGCTTCCAAAGGATGCTCTGTCAAGTCTTCCTGTATATGGGCATGGTACTGTGGGAGCACATGCTTTCCTTTGCTGAGACTGAAAGGAAGCCTTTGGCTCTCATGGAAAGGATGGCTCTTTAGGCAGTCTCTAATTTAATGCTGACTAGGGCTGTGGCTTGTGTGGGTTGAAGCTCCTCTTCTTAGAAAGTCCTTGGTGTTGACACTAGTCTGGACCTTCCTGTTCCGCCTGGTACTAGCAACCTGGAAAAACTTGTTCACTTCCGCTACTGAAGCCAGGCAGTTCCCATGTTTGTGAAGAAGCACGTGTACCCTGAGCTTAAAGTTAGGTGAAATAGTGTTAGCACGACTGTAAGGAAAGGCTTGTGGGGTGTGCGTGTGTGTGCACCCGTGTTTATTTTGATTTTTTGAAAAGCTTCCATGAAGCTCGTAGTAATTTTTATAGTTAAGTTGGAATCAGCAAGGGTAAACTCAATGTTAGTGTAACAGATATGCCAGGTATGTCCAAGTAGAACAGGTAGGGAAGTGTCTGGTTAGAATAAATAGTTAACAAGTTGTCTCGTAAAAGGATTTGAAGGTGAGATAATGGCCTTCAAATCTTTTGGTGAGAAAGTGCTTTTTAAGCAGCATGGTAATTGCTCATATGAATCATGATGCATATGCAAGGTAACATAACTTCTTTTTTTTTAAATTTGGAGTTTTTGTTGATGTTCTTGATTTTTGCTGCAATACAAGAGAAAGATGAGGCTATTGCTCCTGTGAAGGAGGAACGTGTTAACACATGATGCCACAGCAGAAATGATGTATAAAACTTGAATCTTTTTTTGGAACATTGTGAAATTTAGTTTCCACTCCATGAAGTTTATAACTGGGGTAGAAGGTTTCTTTTTGATTACTGTAGTTCAGAAGCCTGGTAATTCAGCTGATCACAAGATTAAGCTGTGCTTGGAGTCTCATTCTCTGGAGGTCTTCCAAACCCGCCTGGATGCTGCCTTGTGCCCCGTGCTCTGGGTGTCCCTGCTGGAGCTGGGGGTTGGACTAGATGGTCTCTAGAGGTCCCTTCCAACCTCAATCATTCTGTGATTCTGTGATTTGTTTGTAGTTAACAAGCTGTTGTTTTGAATGTTACTTCAGTAACCAGGCTAATTAATTCTTTAACAATACACTACCTTCATCTCAGTTGAGCTTTAAATAAACTTGTTAGTTGCTCCTAGCTATATTCTATGGAAATGTAAGATGCTTTTAGTTAATTTTAAATAGCTAATGAAAGTAACCATTTGTTCACACGGTCAGGTGGCTCTCCAGTGGCAGCAGAGAGGATTTTAATGAGATGTTGGTCAGTTCTAACAGATGAAATCAAGCTGAGTAACTTAAGGACCCTTATTGATGGGGGTGATGGACATGGAGAGCCTGGGAGGCTGCTATGGAGCAGCCCATAGCTGCTCCATGGGCTTTCAAGCCCTGTGTAAGAGGGCAGTGTTTGAGATGTGCGTGTGCCCTGGTGAGCACTGCGTGAGGCCGGGAAGAGCAGCATGCACTCGACCCTGCCTAGGCCTGCACAGGGCGCACGTAGCAAAGCCCTCCCAACACACTTGCAGTTTGGACAGGGGAAATTCAATTTTTAATTGTCCAATCATGATTTTAAATATATAAGCATGAAAGAAGTCAGCTTTAAAATCAAGAGCCTGAAAGAAAAAAAATACATGTTGTTAAATACAAAAATATTGGTTGGCAAATACTAAAAGGTACATGTGTAAAAGGGAAGGTAGAGCAAAAAAAGCTAGTGTTTTAAAAAAAACAATAAGTAGAACTTATGTAATAAGAGAATTTGGAATGGATATAAAAATCCATGGGCCCACCTAGAGCTTGCGGAAGAGATGCTTGGGCAAGGGCTGCTGGTTGCTTTTACTAACAAGTCATGACCTTGGGGTTCTCTGATTCAAAAAATGGTCTTCATTACAATGTGACACCTCTTGACTTTTGGTCTTAATTTTGTTTTAAACAGATAACATACACAATTTCACCACTAACTTCTAAACCTTTTTTTTTATCATGGCTTTATTGATTTGCATCTTATGATGCTGCTTCCTGGTAGCTCTGTCTCAACAGAAATATGTATGTGTGGTATATATATATTTTTACTTTTTTTGAGGGTGTGGGGAAGAACATTTCAGTGTTGTCCTGTGTGTCCTGACATTAGAATTCTGAATTTGGCATCCTTCATGTACCCAGGAATGAAAAAACAGAGCGTCCTCAGTGCTTGTCCCTGGTCTGCTGCTTAGGATGCCAGCAGTGACTCTAACACCTTTCATTGCACTAATGGCACCGGGGCTTAGTGGAGGTTGTTTAGCAATTGCCCCTCTGTAGCCAGTGTGCAATAGCACTGCCGAGCAGATAAGCTCTCTTTAATGGGAGTGACTTAATCCCCGCTCCTAACTTGCTGCAGGTCTTGGGTTTATAGCCCAAATGTGGGAGTTGGATCAAGTTTGTAGCTGGATCGAGTACTGAACGTATTTAAAAAGTTGTATTGGAAAATGCAAAAGGCAAATGTGTATTTTGCAATGAAGTTTTAAAAACATTTGATAGCTAATACTTTAAACAAGAAGAACTGTTTCAGTTACTAGTAAGATAATTTTCTTTGTAGAAGACAAAAATATTTTGCTAATCCAGTTGATATAGGGCACTATAAAAACATGAAAGTAATGTTTAGAAGCACATGAGATAAACTGTAATGAAGTCTCCCAAAGAAATTTACTTTCTAATTACTTCTTGTTCAAGAATCTTTCTGCAGTCTGGGTGCATGGTGCCTTTTTTTTTCCTGTATTGACTTGGCTAAAATGTGTTTAGCCAAGCTCCTCCCCTCCCCTCCCCGCGATGTTTTGGATTTCAGGCTATAGGAATCCTTAGTGATTTCAGATGCAACAGTGAAAAGGCCAGCATTCAGCCAGCAACACATAGGTGCTCTGTGATGGAACAGCAAGGTAGCCTGGGGAAGTCTGCAGGGCCTCCTATATGGCTGTGCTGTTGGGAATCCATCTGAGGAAAGGAAGGAAAGGATCCTTCCGCAGGACGAGGGTGGTGGTGCAGGCATGGAGCTTGCTTGGCTGGATTGAGTGAAGTAGCTTTGGAACTTGAAAGGGGAAAAGTCAGTACTGAGAAGAGCAGGGATGGGTAGGAGCAAGTCACTTCCTGATCTGATGTTAAAATATAAAGGTCACATTTTTGAAAGTCTGAATTTTTCAGACTTCTCAGAGTCAGCGTCTCTTCCTCACGCACCCTCGTGCTTAAATAAGGACAGGTAGGAAGGATGGGTTGTTACTGTTAGCAAGCTTGCTAGTGTTTGGGGGTAATGGATGAAAATTGGGAAGAAAGCCTAAGCTGTACTTGGAAATCAGCCTAGTGTGCTGCCCTCCTGCAAGAGTGAATACCTGTGAAGCAAAGCAAGGGTTAAAGGCTGCCCTGGCAATTTTTGCACTGCAGAAAATGGCAAAGCTGGGAGCATATGGCTCTTAGTTAAAAGTTGAAATACTTCATGGAAATAGGTGTTACTGTAAAGCATTGAATAAGGGCTCATTTGCAACACTGAAAACCTCACAGATTTTTTGAAAGCCACTCTGTTATTTTCCACTCGGAGATTAATATTTGCCATCTGGAAATGCTGCTGAGTAAGGCCTTTGGACAGCCTTGGGGGTGCCTGAACCTCAGGGCTATGGAGAAGTAGCGTGCGCAGACCTTCTGTAGGAGTTAATCAATATTTTTATTTTACCACCCTTATTTCTAGGAGAGGCAAATGTAAAATGACTTTCAGCATCTTTGGTCACTATTAGGCTTGTAATCAGTTGTTGTTTAGGTTTATTTCTTTATTTTCCAGATAGGGATCTAGTGGTAAGTCTTAAGAAGTGATTTTTACTTGGTTTAGGATTAGTTGCTTGAAAATGATTAAATATTCCCCGTCTGTCGTCTTCAGCTTTGACACTTACTCCTTGCACAGATAGTGTTAGCAGCTGCCTAGACCAAGGAGGTGTCAGCCCTTGAATGAAGAGCAGTGTTTTAAAAATGATCTTGAACCAGGGTGTTGGGTGGGGAGATATTGAAGGGGATTTGTGATAAGAGCCCCATGCATTTAACCCTCCCCCAGCCTGGCTAAACAAAGCTGCTTAGGAATATCTGCATCATCTAAAATAAAAGAAAATGATTGAACCATGATGTTAAGCGACAGGAGTTGAGCACACGTGTTGGTTGGTGTTATATACGTTTTGTTTTAGGAATAATTTCAGAAATGTGACAGCTGTTGAATTACGGGGTTGGGAAGCTGGGAGTGCTTGCAGACATAATGATGAAGTGTTGGGTGTAAGTTGTGCCTCGAGGAGAGCGTTAGCATTCCCTTCATTCAGCTTTATTTTACCCAGAGCAGTAACCAGGCACGGGTAGGAGGGTTTTTCTGAGAATAATCTCAGCTAGTGGGATGGGAGTTGCATTTGAGCATGGGGTGAAATGAAAGAATAAAGTAGAAGGTGACCAAGGTGCTTGGTGGGAAGTGGGGGATGCTGAAACAGAAGAGTTGATTGAGAGACACGGCCTGTGATCCTGGAGGAAAGGACCCAAAGGATTGAGTGAGGGCTGCCCTGGGAAAGGTGATTCCCATGCACTAAGGCAACGTTTGTTTTTTGACAAGTCCAAGTCTTGTGTCTTAAAAATAATAATAACTTGGAATAAAAATGTGAAGATTCGGAGCAAGTCAAAATTTTCTTGGGGAAAGATCTAGCGACTGAGGAGACTTGAAGCACACGGTGCGGCCTTTAGGTGCTGCCCTGTAAGTAGTGCCCCATCGAGCTGCCTTGCGCCCCAGGTCAGTGCCCGTAGGGATTCGTCAGGCCGTAGCTGCTAGCGAGCGGCCCGTTTGAACGGCCTCAAATGCCTTCCTAAATCCAAAGCCAAGGGAGCTGTTCAGCAGCAACGTGTCTCAAATTTGTTAAACGGTGAAAAAGGGGGGACGTTACTGGTTTCTTAGCTCTGATAAATTCTCCTTCTGAAATCCTTGTGGTGCAGAGACAGTGCGCTCACTCGAATGTGTTACCCTAGTGCTTCATTTCAACGCCCAGTTGTTCATAGTACTCCTACAATAGCAGTAGTGTTAGTTTTTTGGCTGAAGATATTTGGGAGTGAGAGGAGAAGGTAGTTTCCCAACTCCCTGCCCTTTTGATTAGTGAGTTTAAATTTTCGGTCCTTGGCCTTAAAAATGAGTGAGGAGAGTGGTTGTAAATGGGACAAAATTTGCCTTCTGTTGGCAGCACAGGCCATGAACCGAAGTTCTTGCAACTCAGAGAATAAGGTTTTGCTTTAAGCAGATGTACTTATAAGGATAAAATAAAACTTCCTGCAACGGAGAGGAAATTTGAATATGTTATGCAAGGGATATTTTTAGAAACGTTTGATCCTACCAAAGCTAACAGCTTTTTCTACAACAAGATTATTTTAGCTTAGAGTAGGAAGTAGCGTGTTCTGGTAGTAGAGCAATCCTGCACAGCTAAACTGGTTGCTCTTAGTAGCGTGGGGTTTTTTTTGTTTTTTTTCTCCCTGAAATTGGTCGCTTTCTCCAATAAGGAGTTCTTCTGCAACCCCTAATCTAATGGGCTGCAAGTGTCTGTGTGAGGGATTTCTAGGTTTGATATACATAACAAAATAACTGAAAAGTTTTTATATACCACTTCTCCAATGCAGAAGATATTTGATATACTGCCTAGTATAGTGAGAGTGCTACTAAACTTGACTCGGTATTTGTCAGCTCTTGCTCTCACCCCTGCACCTCTAGCCCCGTGTGTGTCCTTCAGCCTCATCCTTTCTTGCCTCTTCTCCATAAGAAGGCACATGTCTATATAAATACCTCAAGGGGAGGAGTGAGGAGGGTGGGGTGGTGTCTTTTCAGTGGTGGCCACTGACAGAACTAGAGGAAAGGACCACAAACTGAAACACCAAAAGTTCCACAGGAACTTGAGGAAAAATTTCTCAACAGTGAGGGTGACAGAGCCCTGGCACAGGCTACCCAAGGAGGTTGTGGAGTCTGCTTCTCTGGAGGTCTTCCAAGCACGTCTGGATGCCACCCTGTGCTCCGGGTGTCCCTGCTGGAGCAGGGGGGTGGGACTGGATGATCTCTAGGGGTCCCTTCAACCTCAGCCATTCTCTGATTCTGAGGCACTGGACCCCTGCTGCCTCCCTACTGTGAAGGTCCCCTAGGATGTCCTCGTTGCCCTGATGCGCCCTGATGCGCGCATGGATGCAGATGTTGCCTTGGCTGATGCTGGGAGGGGAGTGAGCAGGAGCACAGTCTCAGCAGTAGTAATTCTAGATTCAGGGCTTTGGTAGAGATGTGATGGCTCAGAGCAGTTTAGGATTTACTTTATGTTGGTCTGTAGTAAGGATTTTTGGTGACATTTATGTGCTGCTAAATTGTAGCAGGCTGTATTTAAATTCTATTTTCTGTAAGATGGTTCCCCCAGCCTGTGGGGCCCTGTGCCTGTTCTCATAGCAGTGTGTTCTTACTGTTGTGAAAAGAAGGATTTTAACAATTTTCCTTTGCTCCTTCCTTGAGGAGTGGGTAGGTTAATTACAAGCTCTTAGGATTTCTTCTGACTAGTAATTATTATGTCCTTGTGCAGGTAAGGCAGCTTCAGCAATTGAGCTATGAAGATACTCGCAGGCATTTGCCAGGGAGAGCTGCTAGTTCCTTGTAAGCCCTGGCTTTGGTTCCTGTTTAGCCAAGTACTTATCCTAGCTGAAGCCTCCCGCGGGGACAAGTGCCCCGAAGCCTGTGACTGTGATGGGCAGAAAAACCCTGGGTAGGATTTGATTAGCTGAGGAGGTAAGAGCCGAACCGGGCCCTGACTAAACCAGCTCTCTGAATTGGGAGTAGTGAGAAGTCGTAGAGAAGATTTGGTGCTCGAGAGAGCCTGCCGGCAAGGAGGAGGAGGAGGAGGAAGGGGATCTTCAGCTTCGCCTGTAGCTCTGTTTGTAGGTTGGAAACGGTGCCAACCGGAGCTTCCTGGCTGCTCGTGCTGGTTCCTGTGCACACTGGCTGGGAACAAAACTGCATTGGTTCAAGACCTTTCTTCCTCCCCGTCTTTTTCAACAGGTTTCTCTTCAGCTGCTTTTATCACACAGCTGCACAAATACTTGTGTTGGTGCAGGAGTGGGAGCAATGCAGGGGCACGAATGAGCAGCTGGGGACACGGGCTCTTGAGATCCACTTAGGGAGAGCTCCCACCAACCCCAGTGTCGATATCAGGGCTCTTAAGGGAAAGGAAGAGTCTTATGCTGCTCTCTGAAAGTTCCCAGCTCTAGGGGGTTATACGAGTAGCCTGGGGACTTGCCTTGCACAGACATCCAAAATATCTGTGTGTTTAAAATGCCATTCTGGCTGGTGGAGGCTGGCTGTCTGAGAATCCCATCCTGGGCCGGTGACTTGGAGTTGCCCTTAGATGTAGGAGCTGATGTCCTGCAGAAATATCTACACACTCCTTAAGTGGAGCTATTTGTGGCATGCAGAGAGTGTTTCAAACACAGCTTTGGTCATCTGCTGGAGCATGTCCACAAGTGCTCTTAACCACTGCTCTGATAGGGGGAATATTGGCTTCATGTGGGGTTCCCCTTTTGCTCATCCACATGAAAGCTGAAGAGCTGCCTTGTGCAGAGTGCCCACCTGGGCTCCATTCTCCTCATCTTGTGAGGCCTTCGTCTAGCCCCAAAAGTGTTCAGCCCTGCTGAGTGGAACGGGTAACTCCTATCTGCTTTCTCCTTGCTCTTGTAACCCATGTCTATTAAAGTACGGTCAGTCTTGGCTAAGCTCAGCTAAGCAAGCCAGCCATTACTTTATCAAATCATGCATTGAATAAGATTTGTTTAATAACTGAGGTCACTAATGATTTTAACAGTGGTAAGAGCCACTAATTTATTTAGGCACCACTCATGTCCAAATACTTTATTTTTTTTTGTTATTTGTTTTGTTTTAAACAAGGGAGTGGAGACCCTATCAAGGGATGAAACAAAACTTTGGGTGGGTTTGTTTGTCTTTGAACTGCTAGTGGGGGAAGGAAAGGACAGCAACGAGGTATGACAAGTAACATCAGACAACTGGTCATCGGGCAGCCTACTGTCACCCGCTCAAGAGGCACTGTGCAGTGTAAGTAGCAGGAATATGGGCAATCAGCGCTTTAGTGAGGAGGTGCCTCTCAAGAAGCCTGTGATCTTCAAAGCATGACTGGCCTGCTTAGTTGCCTGCTAATGGCTGAATTGCTTTATCATTTTATTTGGTGGGGGGGAGCTCCTAGGGAGACAGCAGTGGAAACCCTTGGAGCTGCTTTGCTTTCAACATGCATAAAGCTTCTGCAAATGGGCTGTAGGAAGAGCGTTCGTGTGAATTTGAAGTGGGCCCTTGAACGGCATCCCTGAAGTGAGGCGGTGTGTATTTTAGGCGAGTGACTCACTTCTGAAATACTGCCAATATTCTGCAAAAGGAAGATCTGACTAATATTATCAGTTGGAAAACATGTCTACAGGGGCAGTTAATAGCACAGATTTTTTTTTCATTACAAGATATGTCTTCAATAAGTAGGGTGTTGTCAGAGGATGAACATTATCTACCCATGTATTTAACATTACTAAACGAGATGGAATTTTTTTCTGAGTTTGTTTTTTAATAAATTTTGAAAGTAAGTTATTGAAAACCTATGGAAAGTATACTTTAAGGATCCCTTCTAGAAATGGAGTCCAAACAGACTGAAAAATAGCTGAGAGCTAATACTGAAAGCTGGTCCTAGCAACAGGAAAAAGCTGCCAGGAAAGGTGAGTGACAAGAGGCATTGAAAATTTACATCAGTTAAGCTAAACTCTGAAAATTACTTGAAGTAGAAATAAAGGACAGCTTTATTTTTTGTTTAGTATTAGAGGAAGAAGCATTAACTACTGTTATCAATCACTACATGCAGTTTCAGATGTGCATTTCTGATTGCTGTCTTCCCCCAGTTTCCTGAGCTGCAAGCAGTCTGTAGCTCCCGTGTTTCTATATGTTCTTGAGTACTGCAGAAAAACATCAACTGTTTTAGGCTTTGTTTCCTACCCATGGACAGTGCTTTCAAATACGAAGCCTCATTTTGGTCTGGGGTAGAGAGGAACCATTGCTGCTCTGCTCTAAAGCTAGCGCACAGCAGCCTGCTGAGCACAGGTGCTTGTGGAAATGGCAGCTTTGGCCCCTTGTTGTGAGGGCAGCTCTGGCCCTCTCAAAAGAAGGGCTAAGCTTTTCCTCTGCGCTTATAGTGATCTAGGAGCACTCTGAGAACTTGATCAAAGCCCCAGGAACAAATGTTGCAAATGCCTTCAATTACACAGTGGGGATGGAGCCAGGCTTTCCAAATGGGCAGGCTCATAGTAAGGCTTCTAAGAAAACTAAGCCCTAACGTAGTTGTCCGGATGTATCTTGGTCAGTTAAGAGCTAATGCATGCAGTGTGTTACACTAACCCTTGTTTGCACTTGTATGATGAGGCTGGCAAACGTGCCTGCAAGTCTCTAGAAGCATCTGGATTAGCACTGGGAATTTGGTACGTGTCCTGCTCTGGAAAAACAGGAAAGAGTCAGGATCCCTTCCATGTGATGTCCTCTTCCTCTACGTGCTGAATCAATACATCCTTATTAATCAATGCAGTTATGGGGCTGAAATAGAAACTACTAAGAATATTAATGGTCTATAAAACAGGAAGTGATGTGCAAGGAGGAAGAGCTTTGGGAAGGGGAGAAACAGCAGGTGCCAAATTCAAAGCTGGCAAAAGGGTTTTCCACCTGCTCAACCACTGAGGTCAGTCTTAATGAGTTTTAACTTACAGACTGGCTTTAGCCTGTCCTCTGTGTGGTCCATAGCCATGAACTTCTTTGTCTTTGCATATTTCTGATAGTTACATGAGATCCATTGGGTTAAGAAGAACTATTTGTGTTTTATTTTTAAGTGGATTGCCTGATGTTTGACCTGGTAAAGCATGGTAGTGCCTAGAAAGGTGTGTGCTGGTGATAACTGGATAAAATTAGAGTTGAATATACAGTACACATGGTACAACCCTTCAAGAATTGTATTTATGAAGAATGACGAAGTTCTAGTTGCTATATGACTCTTATTCAGTGAAATCAATGTGTGGATTTTTTGGTGAAATTTCAGTGGAACTGGAAATGGGAACTGGCAAAGAATTTCCAGTTAGAGCTTTGTAGATGTACAAAGAATTGCAAGTGTTAGTAACAAATGCCTAGCGGATGTGCAGAGCTGCAAGCAGGGCTATGTTGGGTTGGTGCTTCCCAGGCACCCACGCCCAGTGCTCCCATGTCTAAATTGCTAACTAAAAATCCATTTTGCTTCTTCTCCATATTATGTGTTTCAGTATGCTTATTTTTTTATTTTAATTGTTGCCTCTAAAACTAAATAGATATTCTTTGAGTAGCAAATTGACACAGAAAGTTAATTTTAATCTAATTGCTGCTATGAAGTAGAAATTCACCCCAATTTGGGGGAAGGCAGTATGCTTTTTAAGTTTTTTTTTTTTTTTGGACTGTACTTTGTGTTTTTGCTATGAGTAAAGTCTTGAAAGACCTTGTTAATTTTTTTAAACAATTTTTTTGTCCCTTCTGAAACTCCCCTAGGAACAATCTCATGGTGCAACTTCAGCATTTTTCAACTGAAAATTTCAGATAAAATGGCTAGAACATAGGAAGTTTTTAAAGCAGAGAGGCCACTGGCCAGTTTGCAGAAAACACAACAGCTGTGGCTTTGCTTTTCTTGGTTGTGCAGCACTACTGTAAGGCTAGTGGTAATTTCCAAAGTTAAATATGTTTCATTATGGCAGGATGGAAATGAAACGTTTTCCGACCCATTAATTTTTTTTGTGTGTAGTTGTGTGGTAACCAACTTCAAGGATGGCAGTGCACTTATTGAGGCTGAGGGGCTCTGGTAAAACAGAAGGGGAAAGGCCTGCTGATCCCATGGGCAGAATCAGGGCACAGATGGAGAAAGGGGAAAGACCTGCTAACCACCTGGGCTGAATTGAGGCACGGATGGATGAAAGGGAAACGCCTGCCGAGCACCTGGGCTGCATCAAGGCACGGCTCAACAAGATGGTGGCGGCTGCCTTGGACCTGCTCATGGGCTGGTGCCTCTCTGGCCTCGTGCTGCTGGTTCTTCCTGCTGGATCTATGTATGCAAGTATCGGACTCACCGGGAAGGAGCAGTAATTTCAACCATAACAGAGATGCTTTGCTGCTCGCATCTCATCAGCACTATTGCTGATGGACATGTTCGTGGTATCGCATATGAAAAACCCAAATGATTGAGGACCTGCCGAGCCTGAGGAAGAGGATGGAAGCGGGTTGCTCTCACTAGCTCAAGCAACTGTAGCTGGAAGGTGCCCTGCACCACGGAGCATTGCTTTTTGCAGGTACACGGCCCTTTAAACAGGAATGCGGCGCACTTGGCGTTGGGCGCAGCTGAGGGTGGCACGCCTGGGGGTCCTGCTGTTAGTCACGCTGCAGAGGGAAACTCACGGGGTACTGTAGGAAGCAGAGCATGGAAACATACAGCCTCTTGATGCAAAATGAAGGTGTCTTAATTGCTATAAGGTAGCCCCAAAGAACATGGTTGCTGAAGGAACCTATTTTGAAGCAAGGAGGGAAGGAAGAGCCTGAAATAGAAGGCCCAGTTTCGGTGCCTCTGGTGTAAAGGCCAGCGCAGCGGCGCTCTCTTCCTTGCTAAGCTGCTGCTCTGCCTGCCTGCTAAGTAGCTCAAGAGCTACTGAAAAGTTCCTCCCTTCTGCTAATGCAGTTTCTCCCTTGTCTCTGATGTTCTGTCAGCTGTATTCGAATCAATTAACACAGGGAAATTACTTTTCCTGCTGACAGGTTGGTAAATTTTGGGGTATAAAATTTTTGATTGTAATATGTCAAAAGCACTGCTTGCAGTTGGCTAGCGGAGGGGTAAATTATTATAGTGCATTGCAAGTATTTTCTATGTACTATCGATCAACCTTGAGCCTTGCAGTCCAAGTTGCTCTCAGGTCTGTTTGCCTGTTTTTCTGTTCTACTCTACCCATAGTCCTGCAAATTAGTTCTGTGCTCAAGAACTACGTGTTTAGCCTGTGGCTTTTTCTGAGCATGTGAAAAATGGTAACCCCCCACTAAAAAACATTCTTATAAAATCAAGCAACAAAATACTCATGCTATTTGAAAGCAAAAGTAGGTGGTGGTTGGATTGTTTCCTCTAGCAGCTTGCACAGGGGTAGACAAACCTGCACTAGCCTTTTGTCTGTCTAGCTTGAGAGCAGAAATGGTGCTCAGAGGTCGTGTTTAATGGGTGACTCTTGGAGGGGTTTCCCAGCTGAAGCCTGTTACAGTGTGTTGTTGTCTGTGACACTAAACTTGTCAGAGGAAAAGAGTTCAGGTCCTACTCACCTTGGATGAAAAAAGATGTCCCTGATCTGGAGTTGCAGGACCTGGAAGTGTCTCCTCTGCACAACTTGGCACAAGGAGCGTAATGGGGAATGTGAAGCTACTGGAGTGAAGTGCAGCCAGACCTATCACCGTCATGTCAGCTGGTCCTTTAGAGCAGAAGCATCCCTGCAATAACACTTTCTGTGGCATTTGTATTGATTATTAGCAACATAATTAAGAGTGGCAGCATTTGAGTTGATCCAGCCTGGAATATTGCTCACTGTCATTTGCCTTGCAGTAGCAGAAGTAACAGTGGTAGAAAGTAATTGCTCAGTTTAGCACCAGATTTCAAGCTACTGTAAAAAGTTACGATGGTAATTTTATAGAATTGTTAAAATCCCTGCTGGAAATTTTCTAGCTTCTACTTACTTTTCCCCTGACTTGTGTGCTCTTTTTCCCCCATGCTCTGTAATTTGTAAGTGCAGATTTTTTTTTTTTTGTTCTGTTATGGTTATTACATTTCTCAGATGCCAAGATGCAACATCTTTTGTATTAAAAAAATCAGTTAAACTTCCCCAATAGGCAGTAGTTATAGAGGTAGTTATGGAGGAGAGTTATGGAGGTAGATTTTGTGCTTTTTAAACATAAGAAGCACATGTGGTAAGCTATAAAATGGCACCGTTTTATACCAGTATTTGCCACCTGCCTTGATCAGAATTTCTGAAACTCGAGAAGATTCCTAGAGGAAATGGATAAAAATAGCTAAATTGTTGGGTTTGCTTCTGCAGAAACAGAAATGAATAGTCTTTGGTAGCTTGTGATGTTTACTTACAACTGTATAAATGACAGATCCACCACTGCTTTAAGCTGGTGGCTAGCTCCAAATCTATTCATTAAGAAGGTTGCTGTGATGTAGTTATAAATAAAGCAACCTTAGGATCTTCTCTGCATGTTTGGTGCTTAATAGGAGCTCTTCAGTTAGCACTTTGTGCAGAGATCAAATTACAGGCCTGTGGTAATGTTGAGGGGTGTGTGTATATATATATATATGTATAAAAGGACATAATACTAGAACTGTAGTTTAACTGCAGAAGGGCAACTGAGAGCACTGAATCTGAGCACAGTTCCTGGTTCTGCTCCCACTGGCATGTAATGAGCGTGCGGTTCTGCACAAAGCTCTGTGAGCGGCCGGCGTGTTGGGCACAAGGGACTTGGCAAAGAAGAGGTGTGGGAGACGGGACTGAGGTGAGCCTTGGGTGCTGGGCAGCTGCCTCTGTGCAGAGAGCCTAGAGTTCACTGACAATGACATTCCAATAAGATGTTTAAGGTTAAAAGAGACAATGGCAAATGAGAGCTGCACCTATCAGGAGTGGAAACTTCACTCCTTATTGGGAAAAACGGGGCTCCGTTTTGAGCTCCCTGGATGTTGCCGTGGCCGATCCATGGGGATGAGCACAGGGCTGCTGTGGCTTTGTGCCTGGCGGCTGCCGGGCACAATTGCTGCCCGCAGGGTGACGGTTGTGGCCGGGTCCCGGTGCTGGCGAATGAAAGGGCCGCTGTGTAGCCCCTGCTCGCCTTGGAGGAGGTCGTGCGCTTAGGCCAGCGGGTCCCGTTCTTGCCTGGAGAATTGTTCCTTTGATACCCTCGCCCACGTGGGGCTGGCCGGGCTCTAGCGGCGCGCACGGCCCTGCAGCCCTGCTGCTGGCGCCTTGGGCAGCGCCCCAGGCGTCCTGCTGCCAGCTGCATTGCTGACATAGCTGGCATAGCCTGGCTCAGGCAAGCGCTGCTGTGCAGAGCGGCACTTCCTGGCAAAACCCTCATCCGAGCGTGTGAGTCACAGCAGAGGCATCCGACCCACGATGGGGTAACGCCGGGCCCAGCTGCTTCCCTCTCTGTCCAGCCCCCTGAAAGGAAGGGGGCTTCCCACACCACCCTACCAGTGTGTTAGGTTTTCATGCGGGAAAGGGTCTGTTGTTGAGGTGAGCACAGGCACAGTAGTAAAAGAGGATCCCACCTTTCTCACTCTGCCATAAAACAAAACAAATAAACAACAACAACAAAAAAAACCCTGTTAGACGTGTCAGTCTTTTCAGAGAACCACAGAAGGGTTAAGGTTGGAAGGGACCTCCAGTCTAGTCCAACCCACCTGCTCCAGTCTAGTCCAACCCACCTGCTCCAGCAGGGACACCCAGAGCACGGGGCACAGTGGCATCCAGGTGGGTTTGGAAGATCTCCAGAGAAGGAGACTCCACAGCCTCCCTGGGCAGCCTGTGCCAGGGCTCTGTGACCCTCACAGTGAAGAAGTTTCTCCTCACATGGAGATGGAACTGCCTGTGTTGCAACTTGCATTTTGATAAGCTAATCTGCTCTTACTTGTTTTAGCAAAATAATGTTGCTTTGTTTGGAAGTGCTGGAAGCAGAAGGTAAAGTTCTTGCAGAACAGGCCAAAGCCTGGAGAAGCAGAGAAGCGCCCCGTGTTGCTGGTGTTCCTGCTCTTGCTGTGCACGTCCTGTGAGGAGCCCCCGTATAGGCAGCGCAGGCAGGGAGCTTGGAGCTTCATTTGTCCAAGTGCTGCTGCCCGACAGAAGCTGTGAGTGGGAATAAAGGGAGACACTGTCCTAGCAAAGTGTCTTCATCTTAAGTGTCTTAGAGGTCTTGAGCATTTAAGTGGCAACATCTCTCTGAAAGCAAATGAGCACTTTCCTTTGTGTGAAATGGATAACTTGGGTAATGAGGAGGCTGGATTCGAATTCAGTTTATTCTGAAGTGTTAAGGCAGGAGCCTGTGCATAAAGGGTAAGCAGCATCTCACCAGAGCTGTCATGGACGAGTGGAGGTGAGTGAATTGGCTAGAAGTGCTCCAGATATGACCTGGACTTCTCATGTTAGCACACGGCATCAAACCAGATATCCTCTTCTCTGCTGCAACTGATTTCAAGTTTAATCATTTGATGCTGTAGGCAGGAGTTGTTACTAATCCTACTAATGCTTAGTCTGTTCTGAGTTAAATAATATAGATTGGTATCTGAATTTTAAGTACTAAGTACTGAAGTGTGTTTTGCTGTTAAAATTGTAAACTTACGAATTGATAATTGCTCAGGTTATTTGTTTATATTTGTGGAGTGATGGCTAGTCCATCCCATAGAATATTGGGAGGTGTTGATAGCTTTGTTGGGACAGCTTTTTCTTGTTTTAGAGATTGGGGCAAATTGTGAGTTTGTAACTTCAGGTTTGATTATCTAAGGTAGTACATACATAGCATGTCATTTAGTCTGACGGTATCTTCTTTAGGATGAATCTAAGCATTTGGGGAGTTGTGATGTTGGTGTTCAGGGACAATTCAAGGACTTCTAGAAGTTTCACAATGTAATAATAGATTAAATGATCAAGGAGTAGTTATGAATGTTGCTATACCCTTGTGTGCTAGCACTTTTTTCATGAACATTGAAGATTTTAATCTAGCCAACTTTCATTATTGTACCATGGTGTGTAGACAGAATAAATAAAGACAAAGCAGAACACGAAGTCTGTGGGTAATATGGAAAAATATTTGCTTATTAAAAGCTTCTTAAAGCTATGAAGGCTACTGGAGGTGGGGGGGAGAGAATTACTAACAAATGTTTGTCCAGCTCTGTTTAACATCTGCAGTTGAAATTGCAGGTTTTCTGTGAGCTGGCTGAGTGGACAGAGATGGATTTTAACTGTTGAGGTTTAAATTGCATGGAGGATGTGTCAGGTTTTGCCATTTGTGATGTACATTTGTTTGCAACAGAGCAGTCCATTTTGTTGCTGAATTTGGCAACTACAGGATTGCTAGAGCGCAGCTCCGGGCTTGTATGTGGTGGGGGTTGGAGGCTGTTTTTCAGACCGTCCTCCTATCTGGGAACAGTTGCATCTGGGTATTACACAGGATTAAATAGCAATCATTGTCAAAGCCTATTTGGTAGTAAATCCAGGCGGAGCAACTGTTAAGCAAACTGACAGTCAAGCAAACTGTACAGGCAGAAGGGAAGTGTTGACAAAGATGCCTGGGATTTGGGATGTGCCTTGTGCTGTTTCTCCTCTGACCGCTCAAACAGATGAGGTTGAAAAATATTTTGACTTGGAAGTTGGACTTCGTGGAGAAGACGGAGACCCAGCAGGCATGGAAACTACCACAGATTCACTGGCGTCTTAGACCCAGGTCTGAAATTCTGAAAGCAGTTTTTTTTTTGTTTTTAATAAAGTGATAAAGATCGATTTTTGTGGCTGTTTTTCAGCATCAGTTACTTCACCTGTTCTGTAGGGTACAGGCGTATTAAATCTTTGGGGTATCAACAATGTGTTCTTATAAATGGGAAGCAAAGCAAAGAACGGATGTGGTGATATTTCTGAACGGTAAGTCCCTTGAATATTTCTTGATTTTTGTCTTTCAGTGGCATGTGCTTGTAGAATATTCAAAAACAAATGGAATTTGTAGCTGTAACGTGGTGGAATCATCTCTACTTGAAAGTTAATGACCTTGTAAAGCGGAGAATGGGAGAACATTGCTATGGTGGGTGAAGCTTGACAGTGCTTCTTGACAATGTGTCAAAGTAATCTGGGATTCTTTTACTCCCCAAATAGATGTGGGTAACACTTCGTGTTCTAACATGATGTAAGTGATAATGACAGCTCTGGTATTAGGTGTCAATCAAGACATCGAGCTCGTACAGCTAGTCGTCTGGTGAAGGGGGCATAAATGCAGATGCTGCGCTCAGTATGTAAGGGATGTCTGTGTATTCCGGGTAAAGAGCACTCCAAATGCATGTGGCTTTCATGCTGGAAGTAAGGATGTATGCTTAAAGTTCAAAAATAAATTAATAATTAAGAGTTGTATAATAGTTAAATATAAGAGTTGTCTAATAGTTGTATAATGTTAAATAAAAAAAATTATCCCCCACCTCAAAAGCCAGTAGTAACACAGTTTTCTTGCTCTCCAAAGGCTATGTTGGAAAACAAATCCAGAAGACATCTTTTTAGCTGGCTAGCGTAAGGCAGTGATTGCAACTTTTGTAATTTGATAGTTTTCAGTGTCATTCCAACAAAACCTGTTGTCCGCCTTAAGTGAGCGTGTTATGATACAGGTTCTCCATGAGACATTCCAAAACCAACCAAGCAAAACCCCAAAACCTTCCCCTTGTTTTGTTGTCAAGAAGAGTCTTCCCTGTGTAAGACTCTGACCATGTGACATAGAGCTAACCTTGCTTGGGTTTTCCACATGTTAGTAATAACTCACAGTGGAGCTTCTAATGCAGAGTACCCCTGCAATGAAAGAAACAGGTGCTGTGGGTTACATCCTAGTTTGACTTCTGCTTGTTGGTTAGATTGGAATTTGGGGGTTAAGAAGGGGTTCAGGTTCCTGGTTTGGTACTAGAGCCATCTCCTAATCTTTCCTAAAATGCTTTCATTTCATGTGGTATATTGATGTCTGTTAATTATAAACAGTCATTTTGCTTCGAGTTCTGCAAGCTAAATGATTTTTATTAGATTGTGGACAGATCCCTTTTCAGGGATCTCCACAGCTGAAATCAGTGGACTAATTTTGATGCACCTGGTGGCTGGGTGAATGTAACTTTGGGGTTTTGGAGGATAACTTGCAGTTTCACCTCATGCTAAAATACTGAGGGTTCCTTAAATGATACAGCTAGGTGCTTGTTCAAACACTGAATTGTATTTCTTCCATTTAAGCATAGCTCTTATGTAAGATCATGTTTTCAGTCATGAATTTCTTTGTCAGCTTCAAAAACTTGCAAATGTGCTGAAGATTTCTTTTAAATCAGGAGTGCTGATTCAAAAGCCCATTCTACTACAGGCACTTTTCTGTCTGTTGCCCCAAAGTGCTTTGTCCTGCTTGTGTCTCATGGGTTCATTTTGTTTCAAGCTCTGTACCCTTTTGTTGGTGCGATGGAGCCGTGTGCTGGTGAGTAAGGAGGCTGGTTGCTGTCACGGGGCCTTCCTTTGCAAGATCACTAAGCAGTGCATGGAGTGCACCATTATGTAATATATATATGTGTGTGTGTATGTACAAACATGTGTGTATCTATATACACCTCCATACACAGGCTGAGCTTGTAAAATGAAGGACTGCTAAAATAAACAATTGGTCTTGTTGGAGAGGTGTTTTAGACTCATTCAACACGTTCTCATGCAGCCAGGTAGACTTCAACCACCTTGGTTGGTTTTGATACTTAAATTAATTTTCAGTGTAAAACAGTTACTCATAACAACAAAACTGTCAGGAAGGCACCACAGAGGTGCTGCATTATAGTGCTGTCACTTGGATCCTCGGCAGCATTCCTTATGCCAGGACTCGTTTAGTGTGGGAGCCTTTGTAGTGTAATGGCAGGCATCTCTTCCAACATATGCGTGTCGGTATTTTGAGCATTAGTAACAGATTAAGTCCTGTTAGTTCTACAACCTGTTTTTTTTTTTTAAGAGTCTCAAGTACTTAGCATTTGTTCTTCCTTGATGTTGAAATCTTGGTCTGCTTCAAGCTGCATGCACTCTAGTTGCTGCTAACAGTATGGAGACGTTCTGCCAGAATTGCAGCCTGCTCACTGCCTTGGCAGCAGCTCCGTTGAGCAGGCGCAAGCTGTGGAGTTCATCTGGGCTTCTGCTCCATTTTCCAATAGGGAGGGAAATCAGAGTTGGAAACTGCTTTGTGCTAGGAGGAATAGGGAGAGCTGCAGCGTGTGCAGGAGCAATGCAAGCTCTGCTTGTTGTCTTTGTGAGAAGCGTGCTAACCAGAGTGCTTGCCGGAGGAAGCAGTGCCAACGTGCTTGAGGTTCTGCAAAGTGACCTCTGAAGAGCACTCATTCCCCACACACTTGAAGGGTAAATGGGCAGTTGGCAGGAAGCTCCATCTACTTTTTATGCTCCTGGAGCACCAGCAAGCTGCCCTGTGAGGAGCAGGGGCAAAGCTGCTGCTGCAGTGGTAGCAGAGATGTCAGGCACAACATGAGGAGCGTGAGCACAGAGGGTTTGGGGAGAAGGTTCCTGTGTATTGAGTCTGCTCGGAGGTGCTGCTCACCTAGACTGGCCCCCTCAGACAAGCGGGCATGAACGGAGGCAGCTGTGAGGAAGAGGCGATGGGAAGTTTTGGGCAAGTCTGCAGAGAAGTTGCTGATAGGGAGCTGCTTGGTGCTAATGGGAATGAAGTTGAGTGTTCTGGCAGGCCCACTATCTTGTAGCCCTGGTGTCTGCCTTCCAACTGGATGCTGAGTAATGCAGCTTGCTCAACGCGCTTTCCAGGGAGGCGAGTCCTGAATTACACCCCTTATCTGTTCCTGTGCTTTCAAAAACCTGGATGACAGGCTGGAAAAGGACCTGATGTAGTAGAGTGTTCAAACTTTAAACAGCTGCCAGGCTGCACAGCCTAAAGCTCTGATGTGGCTTGATTTATTTATTTATTATTTTTAAGTAACAGTGCGTAGGATAGTTTCCCAGTTGCAAAGGGATGTCAGAATACTGAGGCTCAAAAGCAAGTAAGAAGGCAGCGGCTTTGGTGTGAGTTGACTGCTGCAAAAGTGCCTTTCTACCAGAGCGTTCTAGGAGAATGTAATAATGTGTGAAAATAGGCAAGCTGAACGGCATATGTAGGATTGCCATATTAAACTACTGCTGTAAACTAGGATTTTAACCTGATAAGAAGGAATAAGAAGCAAAACACTTTTATTAATACATGAAAGGAAAGGCAAAAGCAGCCAGTTTCACATTTTATTCCTGTTCTACTCTATAGAAATTAATATTTTTAACCAAGCTCCTTAGGGTATTTTGAAGTACACATGTTGATTCCTGATCCCTCTTAGAGTTAGAAATCTTCAGATACAACTTATGTATCTTAAATCTTGTTGGGAACTAAAGACCACGAGGATGGTGGTTTTGTTTACATCTTCCCCATTGCTTTTTAAAATATATTATAGACTTCTGAAGCAAGGCATTAATATATTAAAGTACTTTGTTGTTTTTTTAATGCAATTAAAATGCTAGGGCTCCTATTGTATTCTCAAGGACCTTTTCCAGGAAATCATTTTACTTAAAATGTTTCTGCAGAGTGAATCAGTGTTGTAGAGGACAGGTGCCCATTTTAATCTAGTTTAAATTAGGCCATCTTTTATGAACTTAATTAAAAAGCTATGACTTATACTGATTGCATCATTGTCATTATGCTGACTTGCAGGTGGTGGCTCATGGCACCTATAGGATGCTATGTAAGGTTTGGTAGGTCTGAGCACTCCCTTCAAGGAGGGGGTGAGGAGGAGCTAGGAGGTGCCCATGTGTTAGAGATGGAGCAGGGTGGAAGCCATTTGCTAGTGGCCCTGTTTGGCTGGGGCAGTTACAGAGGTGGGTAGCTGGGTATTTTGAGCATCTAACACCCTTGTGTTGTCTGTGCTCAAGCAGACTCAAGAATAAAGCTGAAGAAAGGCTGGGATTGTTGTGCTGAGAACACATGAGGTCTCATGTTGGCCTCGAGCTGAAGGAGAGCTCCATGGCAGGTGTGTGACTGGTGCAGCGCAGCTGCGTAACCCAGCCACCCTTGCAGGGGAGCTGGGTGCTGCCCGGGTAGCTGCTGGTGCTGCCGCGTGCGCGTGAGGGCTGCGGTGCCCGGGCAAGTGGTCGGGATGCAGAGGCAGCTGGGGCTTGGCTCCCGCACACCGCTGGCCTCGGCACACGGGGAGCTCCCTGCCCTGCCTCTCCTGGCTTTGTGTATGCTCTGTGTCCTGCATAGCCACGAGCTCCAGGCCACTTTCCTGGTGACGGGAGGACAGGTGAGCTGATGGGAATTGCTTTCCTGGCGCTGAGCACCGGCTTTGGGAGCACCCCCTGCCTCGTACCATGGAAGTGCCCAGTTGGTTGTATGCATCTCGTTAGGGGAACAGAGGAAAGTGGAGGCAAGAGATTAATCTCAATCTCATTATAGTAGCATAGCAGGAGTGAGT
>VZSG01000306.1:671113-688230 GCA_013398315.1 Nothoprocta pentlandii | reverse complement strand
TCACCCGGCCTTGGTTTAAGTCACCCGGCCTTGGTTTAAGTCACCCGGCCTTGGTTTAAGTCACCCGGCCTTGGTTTAAGGGAGCTTTGTCCCTCAGGAGCAGTGTTAAATGCAGCTCTGATGCCTTTGTTGTGGGAAGGAAAAGATCTTCTATAACTGTTTTAACGAATGTGGAATGGATCTTCCTTAATCCTAACGAGCTGCAAAATCCTTTCTGTTGATGCTCAAGTCAAAATTAATTAACAGAGCAAAATACAGTGCAGATGTTTTGTTTTTCATGGCGTTTGCTCAAGGGATCTGGTGGAGAGGCTTTTTCACGAGGAGGAGGGCTCGCAGGACGTGGTTGCTGGTGGCTGCAGGGACGGGTCACTCGGCTTGCCTCTCCCCGCAGGCCGTAGCACGGGGCTCACGTGCCGCCTCCCGCGGCCTGCACGCAGCGCAGCCCACACTGCCGGGTGCTCCAGCCTTCCTTCTTGGCTTTCTCCCGTCTCCAACAGCATTTGGAGGCGGCAGGGCGCGTGCGCTGCGAGTACACACAGGCACCTGCCGGATAAGCCGAGCGCTCCGGCCTGACGTCATCCCGGCACTACCAGCGAGCAGGGAGGTTGGGCCCTCCCGGCCTCCTGCGGGATCCGCTTGCTCGGCCTCCTGCGGGATGCAGGGAGGGCGGGAGGGAGAGAGGTTGCTGCTGGCAACGACTCCCTTATGGAAGAGAAACACAAGCTCCTGTTCGCTGCCCGCTGCGCCTGGCGCGCTCTCTTTTATTTTTGTGATCAAATCGGAGCAGGGCAAGTTTGATTTCAGCCAGCAGCGTATGCTAATCAGTGTTTTAAATATAATCTGCTCAATGAAAAAGATAGAATAGGAATGCTGTGTAGGGAGAGGCTGGCTTGAGCTCCCCCCCAGCTTCATTTGTCCTCCTCTACATGCTTCTAATGGCCACACATCGGAAGCGAGGGACTGTATGAGGCAAATGGCACAGCATTCTTTTTGTCTATTGCCTGAATCAAAATACACTTGCCGTTTTTTACCGTGTGGCATGAAGAAGCATCTCTCCCTTTTTGCTCGCGTTTCTTTGATATGTGCTCTGTAACACAGTGTGGAAGCCGGGATCCATCCGACTTCTCCTGTGCCTCGCTTGTATTAGGACCCGTGTTCTTTATAGCTGCGAACCAGCGCAGTAGGAATCTGGGAGGCAGATGCCGTGCACAGACGGCGCTCCTGGTAAATTTGCCTGCGTTTTGTTGCAAACCTTTAGATTGACCACAGGTGAAACGTAAAAATTGTATAAATATCTATGCATGTCACGTAGCTCATTGTGCCTTTTTTTTGTTTGTTATTTCTCCAGACAAGCCTCCTTAAAGTGAGGAAGGTGTTAGGAAAATGTGCGGATATTAACAACAATAAGGAGGGAAACCAAGAAGTAAATAAAACTTATGAATGCATAACCTCAGAGTCTACATGTAGTAGGAAGTCCAGAAGCAATACTTTAAACGTGAGGGTGTGTGCAGCCTTTTTTTTTTTTTTTTGTTTTTTTTTTTTTTTTTTTTTTTTTTTTTTTTTTTTTTTTTTTTTTTTTTTTTTTTTTTTTTTTTTTTCTTTTTTTTTTTTAAGGGTTGATGGAAGTGTTTTTCCTGTAGATGCTCAGGAGAAGACATTGCCTGGCAACTTTCAGTCTCTTTTACTGGGTTGATTTTCAGTGCCCTTGCTGTTGCTTGCATCGCTGCTAAGTGTCGAGAGAGGTTTTTCCAGATGGTGGCTTGGAGCAAGAGCCAAAGGACATGATCTAAAATGTCAGGTTCCAGCTGTTGCTGAGCTGAAATTAGAAGCTACTACCTTTCACTCGCTCCGTGTTTTCAACAGGAAAAAGATTGCAGGACTTGTTGTTAGCACAACTGCATGTCATAACCCCCTTCAGTGGGAGATGAGCTGCTGCTCTGTTCGCTGCTATGCTGTGTAGACCCATTAGCTGGGAGTGTCTGCAGAAGCAGTGAGCAAGGGAAGCATCTAATGGTGGGGAAAGCTGCGAGCACTCCTGGAGAAAGGACCTGTCACCTTGGCATGCAGGAGCCCCGTGGGAGGTTGATGGAGCAGTTCCTGCCACAACTAACCTGTCCCCAAGGATAGTATCACTACAAAAAATATATATAATAATTCTAAGTACCTGTTACCCAATTAAAAGCAGAGGGATGAGTTCCTAAAGGATTGATTTAGGATTTGAGGGATTGTTAGGCTTTTGTTCTTAACTTAGTGCTCAGAATTTTTTTGTGATAGGTGCCTGAGGTAACTAGTTGTGCAGGAGTTGCTTTTAACTGGAGAATAGTTTCCGAGACAGGACTGGTCACTCAGCTTTGTATTACATGTGTTGTTTTGTGTATGGTCACTCTTGAGCATTTGCTATCAGCGATACTGGTAGCTTTTTCTTGTCCAGTATCAGTTGCATGTGTCACGGTTTCCCTCCACCAGAAGCAGGCATGACTTAGTCAAGAGTGAGATGCTTCCCGGTGGTAGGACAAACCGCAGAACAGCTGTAAAAAGGAAAATAAAATCTGTTTTATTTAGTGATAACTGAAAGTGGCAAACAGTGCAAGTAGTGTCAACAGCTAGAAACTTTCTAATAAATCTCATTTTCTCCCTTTGGGGCAATTTCTAGGCTGTCGGGGAAGTCCTAGTTGGTAATATTCAGTGCAGGCTTGGTACTCATGTGGAGGAATTCATAAGAGTGCGTAGGATGGAAGGCAACGGAGAAAGAAGGAACGTTTCTCCGAGAGATTATGGTAAACTAAGGCTTTGGAGATATGTCATCTTGTAAGTGGATTTTTTGAGCCTAGCTAGACCTGGAGGACTCTAAAACATACTCTTGTTTTGCTTCTGGAATTGCTTAAAATTAAGGACAGGATTCTTAGCCACCCATTTAACACGAGAACAGAAATCCTTTGCTTCAACTGGAACAAAATTGCAATGTTGCTTCCTGGATTGTATCTGCCTATAGGTTCAGGTTCCGTGAGTCAACTGTGGGCTTTAGGACCTGGTCTGAGCAAGAACATGAAGGAATAAAGGCTGAACACCAAGTTTACTAGATCTGCTTAGTGATCTGCATGGGTGTACCTTATCTTTATCTCATTTGCTTCATTTGCAAAACTGCTGATAAGAGTTTTTCTCTATTTAAAAAAAAGCAAGAAAGGAAGCAAGGCATTAACCTATGCCATGCCAGCCACATTAATTTTATTAGACTTGCTGTGTCTTTATTTCTTCTTTTGTTTTTGTCTTTTTACTTTATTAGAAAGCAGTTTCTCTTGAAGTGTATGTAAGATGACTTGACAGTCCAGGGAGTAGTAGCTCAGATTTCAGAAACTTATATTTGATATTCCTGATGTGAAATAGAGGAAATACCAAGGCCAGCACCATCTTACACTCCTTTGGCCCAGGTGTTGGCTGGCTGCAACCATGAGCTTAAAGCAACTCAATTCCCACACGAGGCAGTTGAGCTCATCCTGGTGAATGCAGGCGGTGCTGAGAACTGCTGCGTGGTTTCCGCGCGGTGCCCGGCTGCTGCCCGGGCCGTGCCGCTGCCTCCCGCTGCCCATGGTGCTGTTTGCCCCACGCCTGCTGCCTGGCTGGGGGGCTGCGCGCGCGTGAACAAGTTGTGCCCCGTTGTGAATAGAAACTGAAGCTGCTGATTTATCCCAGGGGTCTTATTCTAGTTAATATTTATCTCAAATGATGACCAACCTGAATCAGCCCAGTCATTATTTAACTCCCTGCCTCCTAGAGTTGGGGCATTAACGTGGCAGCTCTGAATGCCTCTATCCCGACTCGTATGTCTTTTGGATTTTTCATTTTTATTTTGTTTTTTATTATATGTCTTAGTAGAGCTCATGGAGTTTTGAGCAGAAGCCTCTGTGGGGCAGTTACTCCCTGAAAGAGGTTTCTCTGCTTCAAACTGGGGTGTCTGTCAAGGAGAGAGTGGGGATGAGAAGAGCAGTTTGGCAGCTGTGGCACTGGCGCTTGGTGGCACGTGGTTGGCCCTTCGTGTGTTCAGAAGGATGCCTCGAGCACTGCCCTATCCTGGGATGACTCTCTTTTACACCTCCAGCTGGGAAAGGGTCATGATTTTTTTGTTGACAAGTGAAAAACAGCCAAGTTGATAAAGGTGTGAGGCTTCATACATTTGTTTTCCTCTCTGTCTCCTTGGGAAGCTTTTTCTAGCGTTGTTTTAAGAAGTCCCCCAGGCAGTTGTGACAGCAGTGGGCCAGGGCTTCCTCAAGCTCTGCAGGAGGAGTTCTTCTCACCCTGAGCTTCCCATTCGTTTCACCGTCTTGGAGTATCTTGTATTCCAGCTTTGCACTTCAGTTGCTAGCTTTAAAGATAGGTTTAAGGTAATTCTATCCGATGTCTTTAATTATGTAGCTTAGTAGCTGCTGAATACTGGAGTGCAAGATTAGCCCAGTTGCCTCGTTGCCCGTCTGCGAAGGCCGTCCCCGTGTTGGGTGTTTGTGCAGCCTGGGCGTTGGGCTTGCCTGCCGAGTTGTCTTGTTGGTGCTCTTGCCGTGACTGGCTCGCAGCATTTGGCTCCTGGGGAAAGGTTCAAGCAAGCTGGTTTGCCAAGAACCAGAGCCGCGTATAAGGATGTGGGGATTTGGGGGATGTGGTGCTTTTGCAGGGGGCCCTGCAGCCCGCCCTTGCCCTGGGGGGAGCTCTGCCCCTCTGCGGGCTGGAAAGGGCCCAGGCTCCCCAGGAGGGACGGGGCTGCCCGGGAGGGCTCTTCCCACAGCCCCTTCAGCTCGGCTCAATTAATGCACTGCAGCACAGCGTCTTGCTTTCATACAGTGTGAAACAGAGGGTTGGTGCAGAGCAGAGGATTTGTTGAATTTGACTGGGGGAATCTTCCAGCTGAAGTTGCTTGGGGAGGGAGGACGTGTTGCATTTGCGGGTGTAAATTCCTCACTTGCTGGTGCGTGCAGTTGTATAAGGCTTAGATAATTTTCTTTTGCTGTTTGCGCCTTTTACAGACATCTAGCTGTGTGATGTATTTCAATCTAATGCCCTGTAATAAAAGGCTCTGCACTTTAGCAGGCATCTTGGGCTGATAAAACCTGGGACTGTGCGACTCCAGCAGCTTCATGGGGGGAAAATTATTCTGAGAGACCGAGATGGATGATTTGGTGTGTTCTGCGATGCAGCCTGTTCATACCGAGTGCTCATGTTCCTGACTGGAGCACATCCGTGTGTGCCACATGGGGGAACCGAAGGGTGGTCACTGCCTGTTGAGAAAGGTGACGCTCATGCGCGTGTTCCTTTAGTCGGGGCTGGTAATATTGAGGGCGCTTTCCTTGCTGGCATGGAGACAAAAATCGTCTTGGAAAGCGGCTGTGCTAGGGTTTGACTGAATTGGTTGCACGGCTTTAAAAACAACGGGCAGCAGCAGCGCTGTCGCTGAACCCGCGTGGCTGCGCAGGGGCTACCGCTGCGGGGTGCAGCGCGTGTCACCCCGTCCCGCGTGTGACGCGGGCAGCGCCGCGGCCGGGCCCTGTGCCGCGCGAGGCCTGCCGCTGCCCAGCGCGTCACTGGTGACGTCACCGATGACGTCACCGGTGATGTTGCCACAGCGCGAGAAAGCGGAGCCACGCGTGCCCCTGGCGTTGGAAAGCTGCCAATGCCCCCCTTTCCCCTCCCCTCCCGCTCAAAGCCTCCTGTCGCTAACGTTTTGTGGGGCTGAGGCTCCAGCAGGGAGGCGGGCGCCCAGCCAAAGGCGCCTCCTGCGGCTCCCGCTCTGTAGCGAGGCAGGAGCGCGGCTCTTGTGCCTTTGCTGCGCCCTGCTCGCTCCCCAGCCTTCCCCTGGCCAGCGGAATCACCGCAGGCTGCCCGCCTAAGCCCTGGCACCCCAGCACTGGCACCAAAACAGGCTGTTCGGAGCAGCAGGAGTACCCTAATCCAAGATAGTGAGCTTAAGGATGCGCAGACCCAGGATGGGAGCCAGGCACTAATGGTTTTACTCGCGTGCTTGCCCTCAGCAGCTCCTTAGATAGTCAGAGAAATTGTAGCTCAACCCTTCTTGCCGCTTACAGGCCGCTGGCGATGACCCCGCTGTGGCGGTGTGGAGCTGCAGGGCTTGAAGGGCTCACAGGCCTTGGCCGCTCAGGAATGTCAGGGTCCCGGCTGCCTCTGGCCTCGCTGCTTTCTGCATGCCTTTTAACTGAGGAGAAAGTGTTTTCTGCCCCGAATTTACTGTAAAGAAGAGAAATTATCACGGCTGGTCTGAAAGCTGGGCGTGCTAAATTGGCGTTAAGCTTACGGTGCGTAGCTCAAGGCACATTACAAAATTTTAGCTCTGCAAATGTGCTCTGTGTGCCTTAACAGCCAACCAAAATGCACATATTTTAAGATGGACAGAGCAGTTTGCTGCCATTTTAGGCAAGTTATTAAAGTCCAAGGTTTCCTTAAACTGTTGCTTATAGCTTCAGTCCCTGCTGAATGTAGGTAGAAGGTTGTGCCCTGCTTGGTAAAAGGTGATAACCTTCTGCCCATAGTCTGGAGCAAGGGGCAGTGAGAGAGGTGGATGCCTGCAGGCTCTGGGTGCCTAACGGCCGAGGTGGTGTGAACAGGGACCTGGGCCCCTGCGCCAGGCCGGGGTGCAGCAGGTGCAAATGCAGTGGGTAAAGTAGTAGTACCTGGTGCAGTGGGTTCCTGAAGAACCACCCTTGGGCCCTTCTCAGCTTTTTGAGAACATGCCTTGGTTTCACCTTTGGTTGTATTTTGTGGTGTATCAAGAAAGCCAAGTAGGAACGTAGAGCATGGATGGAAGAAGCTTGCTTTGGTTTGTGATTAATGGGGGTTGAGGCAACAGCACGAGATGCAGCTGAGTTAGTGACCCGGGCGGCCGTTACCTCAAGCTGCGTGCGCGGCACCTGAGCACACAGGTGCCTGCTGCAGGTTGGAGCAGCCCCTGTCGCTGTGCAGCCTGTGGGCTGCCACAGGCGACCTGCTCTCCTGCTTCCACGTTCTTTTCTTTGCACACTTTTCCTAACCTCTAAAGTAAAGCTCTTGCTGTAACCCTAGCAGTTTGTCTGACACCACTAAGTGTCTTGTATGTATTCTGAGGGCAGTTGCTATGCTGCTTCTCAGTCCTTCAGACTAAACAGTGTCAGTTGGCCTAATCCCTTCTCATAGCTCGTGCAAACACCTGGCTGTCTTCCAGCCTAGGTGCAACTGCAGTGGCAGTTGTCATGTGAAGTGGCAGTTGTCATGAAGAAAAGAACTAATTCCAGTGTCCCGCTTTACTCTGCGGAGGCTTGCTACCTGACCATTCTACTTGTTCAGCTCTGTGATATATTTATTAATATATTTTAAGTTTACAGCATTTTTTGCATCCCTTTAAAGCTATCTTAATTCTTGTAAACAGAGTATTCGGATTACATTCCAAAGGTAAATGTTGTCCTATGTGTTCATTAAATGTGAAAGCAGAGCTTTTCTGATTTTTTGGACTAATTACCTTGTCTGTTATGTGTTTCAGGGTTTCGCAAAAATGATGAAATGAAGGCTATGGAAGTATTGCCAATTTTAAAGGAAAAAGTTGCATACCTTTCAGGTAAGATTACTTCCTTCTGTTATGTAATGCATCACTGTGCAATTGGTCACGGACAAAGTGATGTTAAAGTCTGTTAAAAAAAGAAACCATAAAAAATAGCTGAGACAGTTGGCTATTCCAAACAAACAAGTTGCCCTGTATAAAGTGTATGAGCACTGTGGAAGGATGTGTAATAGTGAAGGTATATATTGGGTTGAATGTGGAATAGTTTACTAATTCCTTTTCCCTCTCTATGTCCTGCAAGTCTAATAATATTGGATTATGTTATGAAAAGCCTTCTTTACTATTAGTTGCATTCCTTGTCTTATTTCTTATTTCCTCATCTCTTGGTGAGATGGAGCAGTACCAAAGCCATCACTGAGGTGGGAGAAACCTGTTTGTTATAGGGATGACTGTGGTCTGTATATCCCTTAAGGCGTACTCTGCATCTGCCTGGCTAAACCAACAAAAATTAGATGCTCTCTCCAGCATATAACTTGCATTTGATTATTGCCTAATAAAGAATAACAGAAAGGATTTAAAGCGGAGTTCAAATAAATGAATTTTATATTCTGTAACTTAGTAATTTTTCTTACTAAAAAGTAAAAGATTGAGGTGCCTTTCCTTAAAAGCTTTATGAGGTGCTCTTTCATGTGAACAGGGTTTGAGTGTGCCATTCTGAAGTAAATATTCTGATACCTGTTGGCATTAGTCAACATCATTCTCTGTCATCTTCAGTGACAAATGATTTAGAGGACCATCTCGTACCTAGAAGTGTTTTTAATAAATTGTCAAGAACTCTAGGGGGAAAAAAAACCCTCTTTATCTGTAAATATAAAACTTACAAAATGATCTCCTAAACTGTACTCTTGAAAAATCTGCTGTACAGGAATGCAACTGCAGTACTTCATCCTGTCCACTCTGCTGTGTGGAGCGGAGGGCTAGAGCAAAAAGATGGGTTTGTAAAAGGTCTCAGCAACACCGACTGACTTAACAGGCTGCCCACAACCAGTATCCCTGGTGCTGTGGAAAGGTCGTTTCTTCTGCTTATTATCTGTAATGCTGATGAAGGCTTGACTAAAACTGTAGTTTGAGGAGGAGGAGGAGGGAAATGAGCCTATTTGAGGGGTCTGAAGGATGGGTGGCAATTCTCTGATGTTAATTTATAACTCCGTGATAGTTTCAAAAGGGCTAATTCAAAGCATGTAGAGCAGACCCTCTCCAAAGGAAAAAAATTTAACTGAAGGTGATAGTTTGTGACCCAGAGCAGATGCCATGCAGGCAGGCAGAAGTGGCTGTCGACTTGCTGTTGTGGAGGCTGGACAGAAGCGAGTAGGCAGCAGCGGGCAGCGTCTGCCAAAATAGGGGAAACTTGGTGCTCTCAAGGCAAGTGAGGCTCAAATGAGAGGAGATGCCTTAGTAATGAGAGTGGGATTTCTCTTTATTTTTCTAAATACTACTGGGACTGGAAATTAGAACTAGCAAACCCTATATCTGGGAAGGCAAGGAAGACTTATTGGTTACTGACTTCAGAGGAAGTTTCCGAGGCTTTCAGTGTACCTCATTTGCTTTCTTTGAAAGTACAGCTTGTGCTCAACTATTTTGTATTAATATTTGTAAGTGCGATAACTGTTAAGCTCTGTACAAGTAGGGTACATTTATTAGGGAAAAAAATATTTTTCCTGAAAATGCTAATGGCTTCATTAAACTTTGGACCTTCACAGATACTGCTCTAATTTGGGTGTTTTTCTTCTCCCTCATTTGTACTGGAGTTCTGGTAGGGCTGTTACGTGTTCACTGATGACTAAGGACCTCTTATGTAGAATTCAAGTATGACCATCACTGTGCAGAAAAGAAAGGCTTTTTTATAGAGCAGGAAATGCAAATAACAAGGACACTGAAAAAGTTCATGGAGTGTTTTAAGATGTTGGGTATCCTTGAGCACTTTCTTCCCAAATTTAAGTGAATGAAGCAAACTGTGGAGCGGCGCATTCCTCATGGGGCTGTTAGGACACCAGCTCCCTGACCCTTTACACAACTCCAGCTTTTTTGAGCTTATTGTGAGGAGACACGTTTGCAAGGGAGGTCGGTGCTGCTGGGTGTTGTGAGACTCCAAACTTCACCAGGCACCCAGGATCCCGCTGCGGCCGTTGTGCCTGCCCACTGCTTCCCATTGCTGCTCCAAACCGGGATATTCCTGCCGGAGATGCCCCCAAGCTGCTCCAGAGGTTGTGTTTTGATCCAGTCAGAATTTTACTGTGTTTGTTGAGTCAAAACTGTAGATAGCAGATAACCTTCCACAGGGATATTGCTGTTAGAATAACTGGGCTGCTTCATAACCTGTAGTTACAGAGGCCTTCCTTCCCTTCCACAAGGCCCCTGTGCCTCTTCCATCTTTGTTAGCCTGAGCTAGGCTGTAACACCCTAATAACTTTATGTCAGTCTTTCTTTTCCTAAATTCTTTTTTGTTTGTGCATAGGCATAGATGCATTTTAATATACATAGCATATATTTTTTGCTCCATCTGAGCATTTCATCACTTTGAAAAGGCTTATTTATTTCAGCAGTTCCTTCTCTGTTCCAATCACAGGTCCAAAGTGACTCACTCTTTTGTTTCTCCGTTATCATATTTTAGTGTAACCCTTTTCACTGAGCTGTTAGTGATATGTTTTCATGAACAGAGAGCGGATTTTTATAATATTAGTAAATCTTGAGCTGTGCTCACCTGGAAGTGAATTCTGCCACCTTGTCTCTGCTGTCTGTGGAAAATAAGGAGAGCTTTCAAGTGCAGGTTGTACAACAAGTGAGGTGCACATGAGACCTGTGGTCCAGATAGGTTATCTGGCCTTGTGAATGTCTGTGGGATCTTTGCATGTGTTAAAACACTCTAGTGTGACTGTGCTACTCAAACTGCTAAAGAAGAATAAATGAACAGCCACAGAGATGACAGCTGGAGTGACAGAGATGTGGTTTCTGGATGAGAATGCAGCAACTGGGTTATTTTGCTGGTGCAGCAAGCTATGGGATGCAAATGCTTGGATACAGCTTCCTTGGAATCCCATGGCAGATTTCTAGCATTGCTAATGGAGTGGTTCTCTAAGAAAATAAAACTTTAAAAGCTTCCTTGATCTGGCTTTCTACTACCTGGGAGAAGCTTGGCTGCTTGCATGTAGTGTCTCATCTGAAGCAGTAACAGTTTTGGAGGGCTTTTTCTACCAAGTGCAAAATGGAGTCTGGGATAGCAATTTTCCTTCTCTTTTAGCCGGAGCTCATTACAGCGGAGATGCTCTTCTGTCTCCAGAGGCTATTGCTTAACCCACGTGGAGCATCTCCTGCAAGGTGCAATTGCCAGGGCTTCCAGGGAGGAATAGCACTGCTCTGTGTCCTGCCTTTCACAGAATGCAAAGTGTTCTTCAAGTGAGGGTGCCAGAGCACTGCAACAGGCTGCCCAGAGAGGCTGTGGAGTCTCCTTCTTTGGAGATCTTCGAAACCCGCTTGGATGCAGCCCTGTGCCACATGCTCTAGGTGACCCTGTGTGAGCAGGGGGGTTGGACTAGATAACCTCTGAGGTCCCTTCCAACCTTAAGGCTTCTGTGATTCTATGATACCCCTCCTTTGCTCCACGCCAAGCCCTTTGAGACTGTGAGCAAAGGCCCTTCCTGAAGGATTGTACTGCACGGCGCGTGCGGCTTGGGTGCCCTTTGTGGAGTGCTGGCAGGGCTGCCGTCAGTGCTGGGCACTAGACACCAGTGATTCACGTTGGCTGACTCATGGGAGCTGATCAGCCCCTCGGATGACACATCTTGGCATAAACAGGGAGAGAATCCGTGTCACTATGTGGGGGCCCTGTGTAAAAGACAGGGGAAAAATGGAATTCCCGTTGAGGGAAGTAGCTTAATGTGCTTTTTGTCAGAGGCAGACAGGGCTTTGAGTTGAATAAAGGCTACTGTGAGACAGCAAATTCCCACCTGATGCCTCCTAAGTGGCAATTTGCTGCTCCTGTTTGTGTGACACAGAGTCAGGAGTGAAGGAAATGAGTTAGTTGTGGGAAAAGGCCTAATCTGAACTTCCTGGGAATAAGGTCTAAAATAGCTTTTGATTTCACTACTGGAAAAATGATCAATTTTCTTTAGAAAAATTTTCTGAAGAAAAGATCCGAAGATCTTTCTGCTTTATTTGTCAATCTTGATGTCTAGTCCAAGACTGGACAATAGGCTCCTTTTAGTTAATCCCAAGGTTGTATTAACTTCCTCATTATTCATTTAGATGTGAAGTTAGCACGAAAAATTTTGTTTCCAGCGTGAAAATTTAGGAGCGTGTATTAGTAGAAATTCCTTAGCAGAAATGTCAACAGCTTCCTTTAAAAATGGCTTTCCTTGTGATGTGTGTGCTGGTGGGAGCTAGTTGAGCTGATACCAAAATTGCTATAAATAGTAACCCCTGGTTTGCAGCCCTTGGCCGCAGGGGACATGGCACGAGACAGCAGTTAATCTGTGGGGAAGTCGGGGAGGCTGCTCTGGCCTTCTCAGGTCACTTGGCCCCTACTAATGGGGATTTAAAAGGAAAACATGATTTGCAATGAGACAGAATTCAGAAAAGAGAATAGAGCTTCTCTGGGGTTCTGTGGGATAGGGGAGGAAACAGTCTACGTATCTGTTCTTGAAAATACATTCATGGAATTGGGCTTGCAGGAGTTTGTGCTAAACCTGAAAGCTCTTGTATGAGTGTTGACAAAGAGGACCTGCTGAT
The DNA here is from genome assembly GCA_013398315.1 of Nothoprocta pentlandii. Lineage (NCBI taxonomy): Eukaryota > Metazoa > Chordata > Aves > Tinamiformes > Tinamidae > Nothoprocta > Nothoprocta pentlandii. The sequence goes on along the minus strand of VZSG01000306.1, from coordinate 675,914 downwards.
CTGAATATAATAGGAAGGTCATTTTGCTTCTGTAAAAGTAACATTTTGCTGTCACTAGCAAGTGATTTGATATTAAATGGTATCTTAATTCCCAGCTGCACCTGCTTCTCAAGTTTTAGGCAATTTAACAAGTAAGTATGTTTAAGCAGAATGCTGCTGAAATTAACAATAAATTGATAATCAAGAGTCTTCACATCAAATCAGGATAAAAATACAAACTAAATTCTTTGATGGTGTCCACTTAGTCATCTAATATATCCATTGGGTGTGAAATACTGTCTGTCTTGTCTAGAGGTAAGTCACATTGCTGGTCAACCTTGAATGATTGAAAGTGTAATGCTGTAGTGTAGTGATTTTATATGTCAACCTTTTTGACAGATACTTTCTTGTTGTAGGAGTTGTGACCACATGCTGATTGATACTCCTGAAATTCAATTTTAAGCTGGTCTCTAAATGGCAGTGTTGGTGTTTAAGTTGAACAAGAGCTTAGGATGTGGTTTTCCAAAAGCACTGCTTTTGTACCCAGAGCTGTGTTAGGCTGTGGGCTTCTAACATGTGTGATTTTGCAGGTGGCAGAGATAAGCGTGGAGGCCCCATTCTCACCTTCCCAGCTCGGAGTAATCATGACAGAATACGACAAGAAGACCTGAGGAGACTGATTTCATACCTAGCCTGTATCCCTAGGTAAGTGGTGGTCACTTTATAAACTCTGAATCTTTGCAGTAAATTAAATACACTGGCAAGCTGGAACACTGAGTGTCTTAAGAAAATAAGCGAGTTCAGACCAAACTCTGGGAGTTACTGTTTTTAAAACTGCCTTTTGGAAAAGACCTGACTAATTGGTGGGGCCTGGAGAAGGGAGGCTGTTGGCAGACAGGTTGGTGTGCTTTAGTTAGAGGTTGGTTGTGTCCTGGGAATGGCACTGCAATGTCACCCTCCTGTCACTGTGGTGGAGGTTGTGAACACGTCTCGCAGGCTCTCAGTACATTGGTGGTTAGGAACATTGTGGCCATCGTTCCGTGTTCCTTGGCTGGATTGAGATTAGCACAAATCTCTTCTTATTCATGTCAGATGAGTTATGTCCTGATAGAGCACAGGAATAAAGAGGAGAAATGTAAGTAAAATTGCTTGCACAGATCTCAAACCTATGGAGCAATCTGTGATATTGTTATATTATCAACGAATTAAGTGATGAGTCACAATGTTCTGTTTTAACAAATCATCGACAATCAAATCTAGTGCTAGTGTAAATATATTAAAAAAAAAAGTGGTTCCCATTAAACTTTGTTACTAGTACTGACTGAACTAGGGGCAAAAATGAGTGTAATGTGTAAGATTTTTAGGTCTGTTTCTGTGCCAATGTTTGGTGCAGGCTGGAACAGTTCTGATTATGCTTGTATATGTGTGCCTAGGACTCAAGAAGCATCATTATAGCTGGCAAAAATGCTTTGGACAGCATCCCTGTATGCAGTATGTTCCATATTTCTGTAATATGGAATATTTCTTTTTAGGCACTCTTTTTTCTGCATCTGACATGATCAGATGTCATTTTGAATTGACAAAAGAGCTTTCATAAAAATAACGTGATGCCATGTAGTTGAGAGTGTGCGTGGCCTCTCCTGAGAGCAGGTTTTGATAATTAGATTATTCTATTTTTTATTTCACCTTTAAGTGTAAGAGAGCATTTTACTTATGTTTTTTTCAATTAATCGTTTTTGTTTTGGGAGGGAGTTGGGGAGGGAAAAAGACAAACTTCTTGAGATTGTTACCCCTGAAATCATTTGAAATCACACTTTTGAGCCTTTGCAATGGAGTCTGGCTCTCTGAAGCGTCAGGTTAGTAGAGAAGCTACCAACAGATAAACCACCAGCACCAAAATGTTCCCGAGAATGTTTTGGAGAGAGGTATCTGGCAAAATACAATGGCGTTTTGTGGCAAAAGGTGTGTGTTAGTTTAGCATTGATGCATTTAAAATAACAAGTCAGTGCAGGTTTGCATAAAATGTCTGCGAGAGTGGTGAAACTTTGTGAACAAAAGAAGCTTTATTGGAAGCTGGGCTTCTTGGACCTGTTTTCTTAACAAGTCATCCCTTAGGAACTAGGAGATCCTAAGGGTCCTGGCGACTTGGCTTAGTTAAGACGCCCCAGTTGGTAGCAGCAGCCCCAGACAGCTGGGCTGTCGGCGGCCCTTGCGCGCTGCTGTTCCGCACAGCTGACGGCTCAGAGGTAGCAGTTGCTTGGCAAGGAACCAAAGCACTTAAGGTAGATCTGCTCACAGTTCTACTAACATAGCAATTTATTCCGTTAAACAGTATCGCTGAGTTTTAATTCGTTTATGTTTTCTGGACCAAGTGGTAGTGTAGCTCGGGTTGACCTGGTGTGTGATGATGCCTGGCTGAAGCCCCCAGGCACTGTTTTTTTGGTGATCTTTAGGCAGGAGGGGTCCATGTCTTGTCAGATGGGTGGCGTGATGAGGGACACGCGTGTGTCCCTGTGCCTGGTGAAGGGTATTTTGTCCATCCTGGGACATCCATGCTGGGGTGCGTGGTGCTCTCCGCGCAGAGGGTCCAGGCTGGATCGTAGGCTGGGATGGGCACGGAGGAGCTCAGGGTGATGACACCACCTTGCTGGGGATCCTGAAAGTTCCGTAGCCCTTCAGTAACCGATGTGGCTTAGCTTTAAACAATAGTTATTCTTGCCCTTTCTTGGGAGGCTGTTAAGCTGCTTTGTCATTGCAGGTAGGGGCCTACGTGTCTTCTGAATTAGTCAACCTTTATACATTTTTTTTCTGCTATTGTTGCTCTGCAGTTTAAATCCACAATAATGCTTTTTAGAAAGAGTGATATTTCCATTGTGGCAGTCTTGTGGGCAGGCTGGACAGCCAACTTGTATAAACTCGTTTCCTAAACTGCCTTAGTTATTTTTTAAAACATCTTTTAAAAACTCTTCAAAGCAAATTGTATTCACATTTTTTCTAGGAGCCTCCTGCTTGAGTTACAGCTCATCTTTCTGTTATGAGGCAGTGTGACCGTTGGAAGTTCTCCCACGAAGCTTCCCTGCTTTCTGGGCACTCTAAAACCCTTGCACAGAAACTCCAAATTGCCTTTACCTTAGTCACATCCCTGAAAGTGAATCATGTACCCAAACAACAGATGTACGGTCCCTGTTTGGAAGGGTGATTCGTTGGTTTTGAGATGTTTTTTTCCCCTCTCTATGTCAGCAAGGTCACGTAGCAGTTTTTATGTTTTTAAACCAGCAGCGAACATCAAGTGTGCCAAAAGGTATTGATGGAGAGAGAGGAAAAAAAAAGGAATTTGGCACGCTTAGTAATGTTACCAGGAATTAGGAGTATAAGGGCTGTCCTCTGGACAGCAGAATGGAATTCAGGTTTTATAGAACCAGGTTAGTGTGTTTTTCTTCAGCAGACATAAAGCTCTCTTATCCATGAACTGTCTACAGAATGGGCTTATTGTGGAAGTAACTGTTAATACAGGTTTTTCTCCTCTGTGGAATCCTGCCCTTAATGATTCTCAGATCAAGGGGCCAGATCTGAGAATCATTAACCTTTCAGACCCAGGTTAAAAAGATGGGAAAGGAGTAGGTGACAGCAGCATGCAGACATTTGGGACGTATGAATATTGTCCTCAGTAGAATATGTTTGTTTTCTAGAGGCTCATTTGTAAATGAATTGCCTATTGCTGCTCCCATAGGTTGAAGAAAGGTAAATTCAAAGAGGAAAGGGGAATGTAAACAATGAAAGGAAGAGGTGATGGAAGCAGGTTAGCAAGTCTGTGCCTGGTTTGAAGTCATCTCCCACAGAGGGCCTGACAGGGGAGAGGGAGCCCGGGAAGCAGCTTCCTGAGAGGTTTCTCACTGCCTTCATCAGGGCTGTTGTGGGTGGCAGCTCAGCAGTGGTGCCACGCCAGGGTGCCACAGCTGGCTGTGGCCTGGATGCGAGCTGGTAGCATGTGCATACGAGGCTGCATAACCTCTTTCTGCTTCCCCCTGCAGCGAGGAGGTGTGCAAACGAGGATTCACCGTCATCGTGGATATGCGTGGATCAAAGTGGGACTCCATAAAGCCTCTGCTGAAGATTTTACAGGAATCCTTTCCCTGTTGTATTCATGTTGCACTGATAATCAAGCCGGACAACTTCTGGCAGAAACAGAGGACTAACTTTGGCAGCTCTAAGTTTGAATTTGAGGTAATTTCCCTTATGATATACTGGCTTATGCCTGTTTGGTGGTTTAAGTGTGCTCGCTTTGGAGCAGCGACTTGAGTAGTCACAGACTAACTACGCTCCTGCATGAAGGGAGCATAGATGAGGCCAGTAGTACTACAGGGCATGGGGCTTCCCTCGTGATTGAGATGCTCGTGCACATCATTGTGTGCATGCTTTTTGTGAGCAGAAAAAGGAATTGGGAACACGCAGGCCTCCCTTCCCCAAAAGAAAAGTTAAAGCTTATAGTCACTTGGTCTGCCTTGTGGGAATGGTGCTGTCACCAATGACATGCAGAGGAAAGCAGCCAACTAAACCTCGCTCTTGGCTTCCTGCTCTCCAGAATGTTAGTCAAAACTTAATCAAAATAGTAACTGAAAGAGCATTTGTTGTTTATTTATTATTTTCTTAGGTATGGTGGGATGAGAGAGAAATGCAAGAGATAATACGATTTATATGACTCTTGGGGGTAAAGCGTTTCTGGCATTTGGGGAAATGGCAGCTGGTCAGAATTGATATTGAGAAACAAATCACAGAATCACAGAATATTTAAGGTTGGAAGGGACCTCTAGAGATCATCTAG
>VZSG01000306.1:621287-660034 GCA_013398315.1 Nothoprocta pentlandii | reverse complement strand
TTATTCCTCCCCAAGTGCAGGACCCTGCACTTGCCCTTGTTGAGCTTCATGAGATTTCTCACTGGCCAGCTGTCCAGGTCCCTCTGGATGGCAGCACAGTCCTCAGGGCTATCAGCTACTCCTCCCAGTTTGGTATCATCAGCAGTATTGCTGAGGGAGCACTCCAGCCCTTCATCCAGGTTGTTAATGAGTTGACCAGGACCGGACCAAGGACTGACCCCTGGGGGACACCGTTAACTACAGGCCTCCACCTGGACTCTGTGCCACTGACTACCACTCTCTGCACCCTGACATCAAGGAAAACCTGCCATTAGGAAAACCTCTACATTCACGCTTGTGCGCATGCTCATGATCACAATCAAGAGACTTATTCCCATTACCACAGCACTAAGTCAGTGTGGTCAGGTCTTGGACAGTGGCTTGGGACTACTTGCCAAGGCTGTGGCAGCAGGAGACGGTCGTCTGTAGAGCTGAGGTGTTACAGAATTATGGAATGGTGAGGTTGGAAGGGACCTTTAGAGATCATCTAGTCCAAGCCTCCTGCTCCAGCAGGGACACCCAGAGCATGGGGCACAGGATGGCACCCAGGCAGGTTTTGAAGATCTCCAAATGCCTCTACCCTCACCCTCTTCTTGCTCAGGAGATATTCAGGGGAATACATGGCAAGATCACTTAGTTTGACTTTGTGTGCTTTCTACATATCAAAATACTGCTTAAGACAAATGACAAACTATAACAATTTAAACATAATTAAAAGAAGAAAAATCAAACAGCAGCAGGCCCTTTGGAGTGGGCCTACACCATTTGTTTCCTTTGAGATAAACCGATGGAATTCCATGAACTGATGGAATGAGAGAGTTGGAATGAGGAAAAAACACAAAAAACAGTGGGGGGAGCAGAACAAAATGGAATAAGCAGGGTGGTGGAAGGCACCAGGGTGGGGCTCTGCTTGCAGGGAAAAGTATTTGAACAGACCCTGAGAACAGACAGCTGGATGATATTGACAGCAAGGACCTTGCTACAAAGTAGGGACAGCAACAACTCTCAAAAACTGCAAGAGAAGTCCTAAAATAGGACCACATTTTTCTTCTGATTGCATAACTCACAATAATTCTACCTTTTAGTAATAAATATATTGAAAACCTTTTGGAGAAATGTAAGCCATATTAATGGCATTTGTTTATAATCTCTAAGATTGAATAATCTATAGAATTCTGGTAATTTTATCACTCCTTCCTTTTTAATCTCCTTCCCCTCAGGCTTACACACCCTGTTTGCCTTCAGGCCTACTCCCCCTATTTACCCTCAGTGGTACTTCCTCTGTCTACCTTCAGAACAACTTGACCTCATTATCCTCAGTTTTAGGACATGTTGTATTCCAGGAATAGCTGCTAACAAAACAGCTTCAGAAGCCTTTTCCTAGGCAGGTATCTTGTCCAGCCTGCACTTTTCCACTTCAAGTATTCTCCAGTGCAAGAATAGTATTGATCTGTAATTGGTCTGTTAATACTATGGCCTATTCCAGTAAGGATTATTATGGTGATTAAGGGATTGAAGCATCTGTTATATGAGGAGAGGCTGAGAGCTGCCTGGATCTGTTCAGCCTGGAGAAGACTGGGGGGGATATTAGATAAATATCTGATGACAAGTAGTAAAGAACAAAAACAAAGTAACAACAACTTACAATGGAGCCAGACTCTTTCTTAGTGATGTTCAGTGAGAAGGGCAAGGGACAATGGACTCAAATCAAAATATAGGAGATTCCATTTAAACTTAAGAAATATTTTTACTCAAAGTGTGGCCAAACACTGGAATAGGTTCCCCAGAGAAGTTGTGGAGTTTCTGTACTTGTAGATAATCAGAATCTGATGGGGACGCCTGCTTTAGTCGATCGCATTGGGAAGGGGTTCGGACAAGGTCCCTGAGGTCACTCTAGATGTCCTTGCCAGCCTCAAATATCTGTGATTTGCAGAATTTCATTCAGAGGTATGAGAGTGAGGCCGATTGAAAGAAGTGTCAATGCAGCGTTCTATAAATACAGCTCTGGAGAGCTACTTGGAAAACTATTGGGGAAGCTAAGCTTGTTTCTGGCTTTGCAGGAACTGGAAACACTTGACTGCCTCCTTTGACAAATATTGCCTAGTTGTACAGAATATAGACCAGATATTAGATACTCTTAAAGCCAAAGTGCGTCATCATCATATAGTGACAACGCGCTAGAGAAACTTGCTGGTCTTTGACTTAATTTGTGTAGTTTTCAGCATTACCTCTGGGACAATGTAGTGGTAGGAAAGTAAAACTTCTAAAATCAACTTTCAGTAAACTGAGTTGTAAAATTTTATTATTTATTTAAAAAATATAAATGGATTCAGAAGGCAATATAAGGACCTAGCAGAGAGTTGCATTCCACGTGTGTATATTAAGGATAGATCCAGTGTTTACTAATATATTTTTAAATTCCTCTATTGTGTATCTGAATGCCTTAACGATGTAAGCATCCCTAATAACTCTTATTGATGCTGCTATGAAGTTCAGTCAGCTTTCCCTCTTCCTTGGGGTAATGAGTCTTTATATCATGTAACTTTACTTAAGCTGGCCGTTGGTCTTAGCATGAGGCACTGGTCATTTCAAGTTGTGTGTCATTGCCAATCATGCACATCGGCTGTGACCCAATTATCAAGATTCCCAAGTCAGGCATGCAAAAACCTTGCAAACAAAACCAGATTTAGACTGTTATGCTCTCCTATGATCTCCTAGAGCGAAGATATATATTTAAGTGGTCTCCTAACCTAGCCTGTTGTTCCTTGCCCTCTTTTTCTCCGTAGAATGTGTACGTGAACATAAACCGCATCATGTCGGTAGCCAACCGCCTGGTGGAGTCCGGCCACTACGCCTCGCAGCAGATCAAACAGATTGCAAGCCAGCTGGAGCAGGAGTGGAAGGCCTTTGCTGCGGCCTTGGATGAACGTAGCACCTTGCTGGATATGTCCTCTATTTTCCATCAGAAAGCTGAACAGGTTGGTAAATGGGGAGGGAGACAACAAGAGCTTCTGTGCTGAAATGGTGACTTGTGCTGCTGGCTTTTCTTTTGCACAGAGCTTTAAAAGAGTGGTTGAAAACAGTTGTAGGAAAACGAGAGTATTTGTATCTGCCAGTTTCATCTGACGTTCAAGTTAAAAGCCTGTTCTCCTTGGCTCAGTGTAGCCCACTATCCTTATTCTTCTCAAAAGGCATTCCCCATTCCAATGCAAGCAAGGTGAAACTTAGCCAGATGGATTAGATATACGAGCTCTATGAAGCTTTTACATTGAAAAAAAAAATAGTATATCTGTATCAGTATAATGCCCTTTTTACATCTAGGATTTGTTTGCTTCTGCTGCTGCTTTCAACCCAACCCCTATGAGAGAAAAGTTCATATATCAGTCATTGTTTGACAATTCAAAATATTGACAATTCAGATTGTCAGTGTTTAACTTGAGGTAATTGCTTATAGAAAATTCATCTGAACTGGTCTAAAAATTGAGAAGATAATTAACTGTCTTTTGAATCTGCAGTTGTGATGGGAGTTGTTTATTCAGTATCCCATAAGAGATTCTTCCTATATTAAACTAAAATTTTAGCTTTAGGCCCATACCAATTATTTTAATTAAGTCATTAGCTATGTGTAACTGCTGGAGAAGAGGTATATGTAGGGGAATTGGGAATAAATATCCTGAAGTTAATAGTCTGATGGTGAAAGCATGTTTTCCCCTTCTGGGAATTCAGTTCTGGGGGCGTTGCCGTGTGTGTTGTTGAGTCACCCACTGATATTACAGACTGTCTGCTCTGCACATCTGGGGAGGGTTTGGAGAGCAGAGCTCCCTAGGTGCTCAGGGCTGGCTGGAAGCTCGGGAATGCTGTAGGGCTTCCATGGATGCAGCTCTTGCCCAACAGGGTTCGAGGAGTAGTCTCAGCCTGATATAGATTTAACTCAGAATTAAAGCAGCAGCCATCTGGGAATTGGTGATAACTGGAGAAATCAAGAGAAGCACTTGACTGCTATATTATTTAAGAGGGATTTTTCTCCTGCTCACTACTATGCAGAGATTCGAGTTCCTAAATGCTCAGGAGTTAGGAATGTGAACGTGTTCAGATGCAAATATATACTGTGTTACGTTTCATTATGTTAGTGATGATGTTGATATGTTGGTTGATGTAGCTGCACTTATATAACTTAGAGTAAGTTACATGAGTTAACGATGCTGTAATAGGCATTTTAGTAGACTTTCCAAGAAAAGCCCCGTATAGAAGAACAGAAGGAATTGTTTTCTGGTTGAAAAGCATTTGATACATGGGTCAAATTGAAAAATAAAGGTGAGGGACCTAATAAGTATTGGTGCTTGTCTAATTATGTGGGTTATTTAAGCACTGTCAGTCTTGCATGTGAGATACAATGCGTATATATATGTATGTGTGTGTGTGTGTGGACATATGTATATATTTACTGTGTGTGTGTAAACATACATTTATGTGGGTAAAACATGAGCCAGATAGATATACTTTGACTAAAGCTTTGTCCTTTTGATAAGAAATTGTTCTTCAGAAGTCAAAGGTGTAAAATTCCTTTTCTTTTCTATACTTGTCTTTTTTTTGTGTGCTGGGCAACTGATAAAGTATCTGTGCTACTTTCTTCAGCACCAAGTGCACATGTAGATGTAAACAGGGGAAAAGAAGAATGAGAAAAAGCACTGCAGCATTTGCTGGGATTAATTCAATTATTCCCGTGAATTGCTCCTTCTGCAGTTTTTATTGACAGTCTATCACAGCTAAGTGTCAATAATTGCTTTCTGTTTTACCTGGCCATGATTTATCAGAGATGTCTCATTACCAGTGGACAGTCTGAGTTGAAGGCAAGAGGGGCTAGCGTAAGTGGAACGATCCTTTTAGAGACTGGTGCTACTTGATCTATATAGTAAAATATATAGTGAAGAAATCAGCATGCACTTCTTAAGTGCACATCTCCCCTTGCAACTAAGCGTCGCGGCCCGCAGTCAGCACAGCCAAGGCGGCGGCAGCTGCTGTCAGTGCCACGCGTGGTGCCGGAGATGCAGCCCCCCGGTCCTGCACGCCTCTTCGTGCCCAGTTAACACTGAACGCTTCATGTTGGAGATGTCTTTTTAAATGTCCCTTGATGACGTGAGAGTAAACAAGTAGCTGAGAATTAAGTACTTAATCACCTTTCTCCTGGCTGTCATGCACTGCAGGAGACCAAGAAATGGTCTCAGGGTTACTTTTTCCCCAAAAAGGCTAGATGTGCTCCAGGAATCCAAATGCATATGGTGAGAGGTAGGCATGCTCTCTGAAGCTTTTGGGGCTCTTGACCTTCATGTGAAGAGAAGGCAAATTTAGTTTATAGATGCCACGTGCCTGGCTATGCTAAGTTCATATTTAACAGCCATGAAAATTCCTAGGAAAAATGGATCCCTTCTCCCCTTTTTCTAACATAAATAGGGTGTAAAACTCAGGCCCCCAGCTGTCGAAACTGCCTTGGCAGAACTTGATGTGCATGCAGCTATGATGACATTTCTCTTCTGTCAAGACAGTTTAAGTTTGAGAGAAAGCTTAAATCGTCAGCAGCAGCGGTTCTGTGGTCACATCCTCAGTTCACCCCAGAAGGCTTGACCCGAGCAGCCGTCGTTGTGTGCTCAGAGCTTAGCATTACACCCTGAAGTTTTAAATCCCTTACTTGCTACTGTAGCTGTTAGCCCAACTGTATTGAGTGCTTCTCAGTATGGAGAAGTTGGTGTTTGAGGGCTTTGGGTGTGAGTTGATAATGCTTTAATGCCGCTTTGCCTCCTTGAAGACATCTTCCTAGCAAAAGGGCAACTGAATTGTTTGGGTAAGCCCCTGCTTCAATTCTCTGTGTGTGTGTGTATGCCAAGTACCTTGCTTTTCTCTGAAAATACCTTTTTAAAAAAAAAAAAAAAAAAAGAAGAAGTGGCTGACAGTATTCCTTGAATATCTGTAGAGGCAACTGACAAATGAGAACTGTGGGTCTGGTCCTGAAAAATATGGCCTGTTGTAGCTCTTCACGAACACCAGACCACTGGTGTCTTTATGTCCCTGCCATGGTAGGTAGGTATGGGTGAAATAAACTTATTAGCTTGCAAAGTCAAGAAAAAGAGCAAGAGTAAACTTGAAATGTTGGTATTGCCACCAGTTTAATTGGCCCTGAAGTTTGCCAACATATAATTAAACCTGTTTGTGAATGACTGAGAGTTCCACATAGCTAAGAAAAAAAGAACAGGCAGAGTCAGACCTTGTTTTTCTGCTATAAGATTCATGTTGGCCAGTTCAGAAAGAAATGCATTGGACAGTTTCACCTAAAAGGGCTCTCTTCGGTGGCCGTCACCCGGATAGATGGTGGTCCTTTTGTGTGTTCCTAATGTGTGTTTGGCTGCTGGTAGAACCAAAAGTTAAGCAGAGCTTGTTTCTCTGTTGCAGTACATGAGCAATGTGGATTCCTGGTGTAAAGCATGTGGGGAGGTGGAGCTTCCCTCTGAACTGCAAGACTTGGAAGATGCCATCCATCATCATCAAGGGATATATGAGCATATTACCTTGGCTTACTCTGAGGTGAGTTGCTTGTTTGCTTCGTTAGGCTGCTGACTTGTTTCTAGTAAAACAGTGTATTATTAAGGTTGAGTCACAAATTGATAGAGCTGGTTGTACAGTGCATTAGTTTAAAACTCATGTTTCAGGTTGTTCCTGTTAACTTATATCCTGGATTTTACTGCTGCTGTTTGCATGTAAATGCAAGTTTTAAGTCTTCCTCTTAGACTTCTGAAAGAAATGCAAAAGGCAATATGAGACAATAATACTGTTTTTTCAGACTCGTCTAATACAAGTAACTCACGTAGTGTGCTAAGTACGTTTAACTTGCATTTGTGTATTAGTAACTTTTAATAGCAATGCGATACTATCATTAAAATATTTGCATGGCAAGCAGCTGAGTGTTCTTTGGGAAAGCTTTGTCTTGGCAAGGAGTGCTTTAAGTGACTCTTTCTGAAACCATCTCTCAAGAAAAAAGCCTTAACCTTCAGAGGATGTCACTTGCCAAAGCAGAAGCTGAATGCTTAGTTCTGCCAGCCGGAGAGGCACGTACGTGAGCCAGCCTGCAGATGCCCTTGGCGTGCGGGAGATCAGCACGTCTCGTGATGCTGCTCTCATCTTGGGTTTTGAACCCTACGATGGAGGAGGCTTCCCGGCATATCTAGTAGTTGTAAATACAACTTAGAAAAAAATGCTTATTCTTGAGGCAACCTAGAAAATGATGATCAAAGTACCTGTTCTTTTCCTGCACTGAGTTTCCTCCTGAGTTCTCCCTCTCTCTCATTAGCCAAAGGGAGAAGTCGAATGGGTTTTACTCACAGGGCTTTTCTGTGTTTCCTCTTGAACTTTTCTTACTTTCTTTTAGCAAGGTTTTAAACACCACAGAATAATGTTATTGGAGTCTTTTCATGATAGAAGAGCATCGGTTGATTTTGGGTTATATAAAGTAGTTTGTGTTCCAGTGAAAGCCATGCGTAAATATACATTTGACTTAAATCAAGATTAAAAAAAAATGGTAGATACAAGATAACTTAGGCCTACCATTTTCAGCTGTTAAAAGCAGGTAGTTTTGGAATAAAATAGTTTGTGATTTATACTTCGGCTAAAGCATAAAATTATTTTCTTATTAAAGATAAATGCAGGATTAAATTGCAGGAAACCGAAGTGTAACTTGGATAACATTTTGTGTGCACAGCAGGAAAGGAGCGTAAAATCAAAGCTGGTGTTGTCTTGTTCATGTGTCAAAAATGGACTTTCTGAACACCTGCTATTGTAACTGTACCACAGCTTTATTCCCCATCAGCCAGGTGTCTACAGTCTGTATTAATTGTCCCTTTGAGGAAAAACATATACTGCCACCCTCACTGCTGTGCATGCCACCTTGCTGGCACAACTCTTGACACTGGTCCTGAAGCACCTCTTTAGCAATAAAACAAAGGGATCTAACCACAGATAGGGGTTTCAGCTCCTTCTTCACTGTATTCCATAGCAAGGGTTTTCTTCACTGCAACTTCTCTTTGTTGAGAGAATCCCTTTAAAACAAGAGAGAGAGATGCAACATGTTTAGACTAGGCAAATGTGAAGAGAGACAGCCTGGGGTACAAGGAGTAAAAAGGTTAGGGCTGCCTGGGATAATGATCGTAAAGCATCGAACATAAGCAGTTTGGATCAATCAAATCCCTTTTTTTTTATTTTTTAAAAAAAGTCAAGTATAAGAATGTGCAGTGAATTACCATGTGAAGTCTTGTTGGCTTCCTGGAGATCTTAGTGTGTATGAAATAGATGGTATAGGGTAGGGTTGCTCTGCTAGGACTTCAAGACAAACACCTTGAAAATTTTTTTAGTATTTCAAAGTTGTACTATTTGGGGAATAGTGAGATTTTTTTGAATGTAGGGGCTTTTCTGATTTCAGATTATCACTTTTGCCTATGTTTGAAAGCTATTGCTTACTCTTTAGCAACCATAATTTGTGAAAAAATAATAGTTGTATGTATGTGGAGAAGACATATTCCTTCTTGACAGAAAAGGTTTTGTTTCCCCACATTTTAATCTGCATTCCTATTTGAGGAAGCAGGATTCAGTCCTCCTTTTGGAGGAAGATTGATGGAGTTGTCTCTTTTTGTAATGATATTATAGCACTGTTGCTTATCGCTATCAGACACATGACTTAGTTTCTCTTGCAGCACGGAGCTCCTTTCACTTTGTGATGAATGATGAGTGAGGAGGAAGAGGGGAGCGCCACAGAAAAGATAACACTTTGTCATTTGTTTTAAATTGCAATGTCTTGACAGCATGACTTGAAGGCAGTAATTTTAGAGAGTGAATGCTTCTAGGACTAGACTGAGTCTAATGATCATGGAGAATTACTGTGTGTTACCAGGAAAGTAACTTACTGGTTTGCAAGCTTAAATAACCAGAGTACTTGAAAAACTAAGAGCTGTGCCTTAAATTAAGTTATATCCTTAGCTGAGATCTTAGAGTAGTCATGCCCTGGAAAGGAAAAAAGTCTCCTCCTGCTAGGAGCAACCATGCCTGGCTATTTGCTTGTCCAGATAAGGAGGAAATGTGCATGGCCATTTGGTTGTCAAGATGATGAACAAATCATCACATCATGGGACTGTCACACTTTTCTTTTCCTGAGTTGCATGGATTCTTGATAAATAATAGTAACGTGGTTTTTTTTTCGGAAATATTTGAAAGACAAAACTTGTCTTAGATACCTGCTTAGGATGCAGAAGGGAAAACTCATCATTATAGTAACAACCAGATTGGATTACAGTGCTTTCCTATCCGACTTGACTTGATAGGTGCTGCTTTTCCAAGGGCGCTCATTCTCTTTCTTCATACTTGTTACTCAGGTGAACAAGCTTAAATGAGAGCTGAGAAACTGGCCCTCCTTTGACTACCTGTTAGGAAAGAACTTTGATCTGCTCTGACTGTTGAATAGCAATCTTTAAACGGGCTCTTGGCTAAATTCAATGAAAATCATTGAAAATAGTTGCTAGGAAAAAGCTTTGACGCATTTCCTGTTTGACATGGTCTTGATTTAGTGGTTTACAACTGTTGTTTGTATCCCTTTCTTGTGGTTTTGGATGATTTCTTCTTGTCTTTTACATGAACAATTAGAGAAGACAACAGCTAGAATTATCTCACATACTCCTAATTATCATCCGTAGCTGAACACAATTTGGTAAAAAATGTATTTGTGTGCTGCATGGAAAAGTTTTAAAGCCAATTGTATCACTTTTGGACATAGTATCAGCTTTTTGGCTGATAGTCTGTTTTTTTTCCTTACTTGTACACTAATACTTGTACAGTAATAATTTACAAGTATTACTTGTACAGGAACAGTTTAAAAGCAATATATTTAAAATCCAAATTGCCCCAAGTACTTGTTTCTTTGTTTAAATATACCGATAAATTTAATAGTAGCTAGAGAAAGTAACTTCCTTTTTCTCCTTTGTAGGTCTGAAAGGGGGGAGAGATTTCTCAGAGGGCAGATCTGCTCCAATGGTTAATTTTAGGTGCTTTGACTGCAGAGCTGCAAGGAGAATGCCTATTGCAAGTTAGCCCCTGACCCCTTTGAAAATATTACTATTAAGGAAAATCACTCTTAAGGTAGTAGAAAGGCTGTTGTTTAGAAAGTTGCTACTGCTTGACATCTGGGCAGGGGGTATAAAAATAGGGATTTCTGAAGTAGTAGCACATTATCATACTTGGAATAAAATATCCCTATTTCTACTGCCCAAGTTTTCAGAGAGACCTGAAACAAGGGCCCTGGGGAGTTGGGAGGGTGGCCTGGCAAGCTTAGGCGAGTCGAGTAACTCTCTGTCCTTTCCTGACAACCAGGTGAGCCAGGATGGAAAGTCACTTCTTGACAAACTTCAGAGGCCTTTGACCCCCGGCAGCTCGGATTCCCTCACCGCCTCTGCCAACTACTCAAAAGCAGTTCATCATGTCCTGGACGTCATCCATGAAGTCCTGCACCACCAGCGCCAGCTGGAGAACATCTGGCAGCACCGCAAGGTCCGCCTGCACCAGCGGCTTCAGCTCTGTGTTTTTCAACAGGACGTTCAGCAGGTAGGTTTTGTTTCGTGGTGTCTGCCTGGCTTTCCATCTTCCAGGCCATTGTATGAACCTGCCTTGGGTGGGCAGGTGGGTCTTCACCACTGGACCATTGTGCTCTTTTACTCAATGGTTGAACAGCCACATTGGACTGATGCCCGAATCGATGTGTTGTCAGAGGAGACCTATTTCTAGGAGTAGTAAATATATTTGTACCTCCTTTTATTCACTTGAATTTTTGTGTGATACTTTGCTGGCTTTATTTATTTATTTTTGAAAAGGAGAGCAATTTACTGAAGTGGAGTAAAAATCCCTCATAAGATTGCTTCCTGAGAATGACTTGAATAAGTGAGTTTAGCTGCTATACTTCAATTATTGTGGTGGCATCCATAAAATATAGTTATCAAGGACATGAATATCTCTGATATTTGCCTGAAATGGCAAAGCTGTAAAGAATGAAGGATTTAACAAACAAACAAAAAGTTTGCATTAAGCTGTCTTTGACAGAGAAATTCATAATTTATTTTTTATGTAGTTCACCTTTATAAATGTTAAGATGACAAATTTTTGCTGATCGTGGTCTTTCCATGCAGTGTAAAAGTATTCACAGGTGTTCCAGGTTCTCACTGGATTTTAGATATCCTGTCATACATTCTGTTTAAAATCTTTGTCTTCCGAATGAGTCCCACTTATCTTCAGACCAGACTTCTTGCAGTCACCCGTTGTCAGCAAGTGCTCTGTGTGCACGCCAGGCTGGGGTCAAGGAACCTGCTTTCAGTTACTCACAGTAGTTCATAGGCTTAATGTAGGGGACAGGGGGAGACAACCTCGATAGCTCAGGTTTCTGTACTGAATAGCCATCTTTTTCCTCTGAGTTAAAGAATAGGTGGAGAAAAGTATATTTAAGTAAGTATTGAATTGTGTATAAAATCATGGTTTTAGTATAAAAGCTACAGAAGAAAAAAGAAAAGGCAGTTATTTGCCCAACTTGTCAACATCCAGATGTGACAAAGAATGAGGAAAAATGTGGAAAAAAAATGTTGGATGATGAAAAACCGCCTTGTAAATTTTACAGGTTTCGTGAGTCTTCTTCAGAAACTGAAACAACCTTAATGGTGTGATTTCTTTTGCAGGGAATAGTGTAGGCTCTTTCAGCTGTAGTCCAACGTCAGAAAACGTGGACTGAGTCCTGGGACTTTTGTTTGGATTTGGTGTGGGAGGGGCTGATGTAGTCCGCTTGGCCAAGTGACCTCCTGAGGCTGTTTGCAAATGAGTCCTTCAGGAGATTTAGGTTTGTGGGCCAGGCTGCAGGTAGTTTTTCCTGAGGATGGATGGGATTTGTTAAATGCTACAGTGAGTCCCACGCTGCTGGTTCTGCTCTTTGCAATTATTCCCTTGGCAGTCATAGGATGTTTGTAGGGAATTGTTGTTTTGTTCTCCTTCCTCGTTTGGGAGTTGTCACATGGAGCCCACATGTGGGAGTTAGCTCTGAGGCTGCTTTGGTCTTTAGACGTCTCAAGCAGCCCTTCACCAGCCTCAGGTCCTTGTAGAGTCACTGCCAGGTCTTCAGCAAAAAGCTGGATGTTTCCTCTCCATATGAGATCAAGCAGATCTTGGAGCCAGTGTGTTTAGCCTCAGATAATGGAGAACATCATAACTCTGAAGTGGGCACCTGCGCCCACCTTCGTAACCTCCAGTATGAGGAACGTGTTACCCAAATGGCATGTGTGGGCTGCGGGTGTCCCGGGAATGTTCAGCACGAACAGTCAGCTCGAGGACTGCTGCATCCAGGCATTGCTTACCTCTCGGCTGGAGGAATTTCTCCTTCTTCCCGTTTATGCCACTGGTTGCTCTGCATGCCCTGCAAGGCAGGTCTGGCATTAAGACATCATCTCGAAGGTGTGAAGCTGCAGCCTCTGGTGCTAACACACAGCACTGTCAACCACTTCAGGTGTCAAAGTAAGGTTTAAATACAATGATGCAACCTCAGAATCATGAAACAGGGGATGTTTGCTACCTTCCCAAGCCTCTCCTTTAATATCCAGTAGTGATGACTGTCTGAGACTGGATTGTCTTTGCTTTGTAATTGCCCTGTAATGGCCATTCACGTCTGCTTTGGAGGCTTGAGAAATGTTGTATGTGGTAGTATAGTTTTTCATTGTGTTACTTTAAGGCAGCTTTAGGTATCCCTGTGCTTTCAGTACTGCCTTGTAGCAGATCACAGTGCGAGCTGGTGATATTGTTCCCTCTAGTAACAGAGCTTTTCATAGTTACTTATGTTTCAGTGGAGATCAGGCTACAGCGTGATAAGGCAGTGATAACACCACCCATACCAGATAAAACAGACGTACATCTAGTAGTAACCAGAAGCAGATGCCTTAAGGAGAATGGCAAGCGTATAACAACACATCTGCAGTAGCCTCCTCCCTCTGGCAATTGGTAGCTCCCTCAACTTTAAAAAAGCTACAGGAAAAAAAAAGTCATCTTTGACATCTTTTTTTTTCCCCACAAAAGAAAAGAAAAAATGGTTATCAGATTGTTTAATTTATAAAAGAAGCTTTAATCCTTGATACCGTTCAGTGTGTGAAATTATTTGCATTTGAGGTAATTAAGTTTATACTCAGGAGAATTCTGGCAGGGTTTGTGAAGTGCTCCAAAGGAACTTTTAAAAAGTATTTTCCTCTGCAGTTGCACATTCTTTCAAGCTTTTTAGTCCTTCTTCCAACCTTAACAAATTCAATTAAGATTGTCTAGCCAGATTTAGGAATGAATGTGAAAATGTTGTGGTTTTTTTTTGGGGGGGGGGAGCCAGCTAATGGGGTTGCCCAAAGGGTTAGGCAGAAGTTCCCAGTAATATGCAAAAGCCAAGTGAAATTGTCCCATAGGAGGTGCTGCCTCCCTCCTGCCCAGAATCAAGGTGAGAAGGATGAGCCGCAAGATTCATGGATTCACTCAAACTTCAGTGCTGCTTTATTCGTGAGCTGTGTGCTGGATTTCTGTGACCATAGAACCACAGAATGGTTGAGGTTGGAAGGGACCTCTGGAGATCATCTAGTCCAACCCTCCTGCTCCAGCAGGGATACCTAGAGCATGGGGCACAGGGCGGCATCCAGGCGGGTTTGGAAGATCTCCAGAGAGGGAGACTCCACAGCCTCTCTGGGCAACCTGTGCCAGGGCTCTGTCAGTTCCATGATGGTTTCTTCTCTTGAAGAAGGGCTTGTTACCTCTAAACTGGCAGGAGGAGCCAGAGCCTTGTCTAGGTCTCTCATCCAAGCGTCTCTCTAGCTCTTCTTATATCAGGAAAAGCAGAGCAGTCTGCTGGAACTAGTCAAAAGCATTGCACGTTTAAGCTTTTTAGGCAACTGAGGGCTTGTTTGGCTGGTGCAGACTAACCTCACTTGTACCCACACTGATCAACTTTTTCCTTTGCAGGAAGCAAAGGAAAATGTAAACTTCCACTAAGAAAAGCCTTTGGAAGCTTTTGGGTTTACTTTCCAGGAAAAATGAATAATGCATAAATGAAAAGGCATACTGTGAAGATTTAGTGAAGGACAAATGATTTGAGAAGGCTCTGCTATGTGGCATAATGGGTGTGTTTATTGTGTTGGAAGTTGCCATACAGAAGGGAGTGCAAACCGAAAGAAAGATTCTAATGGTCAAGATAATGAGAAATCACACCAGCTGCTTTCACTTTGTACACTAAAGAAAGCCTGATGTCTTCCATATGAGAATACTATGTGGGATTATGTGTGTATCAAATATAACCATAAGTAAGAAGCTGCAGGGAGTGGCTTTTAGGTCTGATAGTATGGAAGGTTTTTTTAGTTGCACTAGATGTCAAATGTCTTCCTTAGGGGGGAAAAGAAAAGAAAAAAGAAACACTTGATGCAGCAGAGTAAAGGACACTAGTAGATAAGGAGAGATAAGGTACAGGCTTTTGGTAGATATACTTCAAAATGAAACAGATTTGGGTTTTAAAGAAAAAAAGAATGCTGGAGATGAGTTAAGTATTATACTTCCCTATATAAATAAGGCATAAGGAAGGTTGAGCTGTGTTAGAAAAATTATCCATATGGAGTAGTCTTTAATTCTGAAAAGCTTTCTCAAAACTCAGAATATCTTGCAAAGGCTTAAATGCCATATGCATATTTCCTAATGAGGCATTAAAATATGGCTAAGATGTATTAGTTTGGAGAGAGACCAAATGTTTTTGCTTGTTCACTCATCAGAAACTTGGGATGTATGCAATAATCCTTTGTGTTAACTGGCAGGAACTAATTACATGTACAGTTTCTACTATTTATAAAACTGTCAGCGCAGTCATTGTGGCAGAAGCTTTAATGTCCTTTAATGTCTTTAATTCCTCACTTTTCTATCTCTAAAATTGAGGATATGCAGTTACCTCCAGCTGATGTTTTGGGGGGATGTTTCTCTGGAGGGTGCAAACATTGCCACTTACCTTTTAACTACTTCAGCTCAATTACACTCTGTTATCTGGATGGGGGTAGGAGGACATAAATCTCTACTAGACTTCTTACTGTGCAGTAGGAGAAGAGAGTTCTTCTCTTATAAAATATCCCCATTTTGTTCACCAGCACTGTCTGGGCATGGTGAAACTCCGCTGGTGTTACGTTACAGAGGGCGTTCATCTGGAGGTGTCGATGGGTCACAGGGAGCGCCTCTCACGGGGTCCTGCCGCTTGCGTTGCTGACAGGTTGATGAATGTGTACGAATCAGGGTGTCCTTGCTAGGCCTCAGAATAAAGCAGCCATTTGAAATCACAGATTCTAACTATATTGAGGTGGTTATTGCCTTGATATAGCTTAATAGAGCTGTTAATAAGGAGATGTAATTAATACTTTAATGCCAATAGTAGCCGTTGATATCCATTACTACGATTAGTCAGTTGCTGGTGTGCAGTCTTTTTACAGCTCCCTCGTTTCTTGTAGCATTTGGTACATCTACTCAGAGTTTGTTTTTGTCTTGCTTTTGTGCCCTAGGTGTTGGATTGGATAGAAAACCACGGAGAAGCTTTCCTTAGCAAACACACTGGAGTGGGGAAGTCCCTGCATCGGGCTAGAGCTTTGCAGAAACGCCATGAAGACTTTGAAGAGGTTGCACAGGTAAAAGCCAGCACATTTAAAAAATGTATGGTTTTTTGGTTTTTTTTTCATCGAACTGTGTCAAGTCTGCCTGCTGTGGAACTGAAGATTTGGGCAAGCAGAGCTCCACTACAGAAAATTCACTTCCAGTAATGGCCTGTTTTATTTCTATCACAGGCTTTCATTTCATTTCTTCTTTCCATTTCTTTTACAGGGCAGAGCAATTATTATTTTTATTTCTAAATTTTTGACAGGATCCTTTCAAATTTTGAAATTGAAATGTCAAAGAAAAAAAAACCTCTTCTTTTAAAATATCCTAATCCTCGGGGCTTCAAGGATTCAAATATTTTTTCATCATGAAGGAGAGGATGGAGATAAATTACAAGTCCTGCTTCCTGGCTACTGGCTACAAGCTTGGGGAACTCCACTTTTCCTCTTCCCACAGCAGATGGTCAGATTGGGAGGGGAAAAAATAGCTTCAAAGCAGCCAAATGGACTGGTGAACTGGCCATCCTAGCTTTGGGATTTTACTTTATTTTTTCTTTAAATGCAGTTCACAGAGTGTAGTATGTCCTCTTGTTTTGAATCAGGGATATCAATAGTTTTGAATCAGGGATATCAATATTTTTTTCCAAAGGAATAATCTTTATTCAGTGTTTGAGTGGGATGGATGATAGAACGTCAAATCCCACTTTTCCATTGCACTTAACAAAACAAAAACCCCACAACAAGAAAATTAAAAGCTGTCTAGCTGAAAGAAACAAGAGATATTAGGGAAAACAGGGCCAAGTTGTTTTGGGTGGTAACCTTGAAAAAGGGGAATGAACACAGGAGAAGCTGGAGATTTGAATCTGCTGCATTAGCAATGTGCATCGACCGATCATTCAGTGTGAATAATCAGGCATCCCACAACAGAGAGGAAACATCAGGAAAATCTCATTAAGGTAGGATTGGTAGTGTGGTCCTGAAGTCAGAGCAGAAGGGGCATGCATGGAAACTTCCAAAGAAGTGACAGGCAGGGCCTTAACAGTGACACACAGTATGGTGGGTGCATCAAAAGTGTGTTTCTGGGTTGTCTATTTAGATTAAGCTCTTAGAGTGAATATGATTTTAGAGCACTCCACTGATTGAGGAGTTGATATATCATCAGACACATTCCTCAGTATGAATTTCATATAAAATTTTCCAAGATAATAAGCTCAATTAGTTTTTTTATATACGTGCTGGATTTTCCATACGTATGCCTAATATTTCATTTTTAGCAAAATCTGTAATTTCTTCCATGTGAAAGTACTTATTTTTCTAGGTCAGACAAGCAAGGATCTCTTTGTGTAAGATGCTTAAGAAAAACCTGAATGATCTCATACTTAATACTGTGTTATTTGAGGAAAGAAGAAGAAAATGCTTGTCTAATCAAAGGGAATGAAGCACGTAGAACTGCTAGTAGCATATGAACTGTTCAAAAAAGCATCATTCATTTACATTGCAATTAAATTAGAAAGTGGTAAAGCAAGTACGTAGCAAAAGTTTTCAGAAACAGAGCACTACTAGAATTTAAAATGGTCTCTTCAGGGAATAATTTGAACTTCTATTTCTGGAGATACTGAAAACCAGACTGTTCAAAGAACTTAAATGCACTACAGGGAACCATCTTCCACAGGCAGCAAAATGGACAAGATCATCTAAGTCTGCCTCTTCCCCCCCCCCCCCCCTCTTTTTCCTTCTTCCCATTTCTAACTTCCCAATTTGTGGGAACAGCCAAGAAAAGCACAGCCTCTCTTGCTATTACCTGCTCCAGAATTGTAGGTGAGGAGGCCCCCAGAGCCATTCCTGCTGTGGTTGTGATGAGGAAGATTCCGTTGAAGTTTAAGTGTGAATAACTTGAATCTGACTTGCTCTCGTGTTCATTTCTAGTTGGCCCAGGTTTTGTTTGTTTCTTTTTTTGCTTGTTTTTGATTTTTTTGAGAAGCCTGGGCACAATTAGTGTTTTTTAGTAAGCTCTAGTCAGAAGTGGCGAGGGAAGAAGCATCTGGTGGTGTCAGTGGCACGGCAACGTTTAGCAACGGCAAGGAGCCAGTAGTGCTGTTGAATATTCTCCATCCAAGGCTAGCCATTGATTTTTGGGCAGAGCTAAAATAATATTTCTGGTTTTTTTGCCATATTATTTAATGTGAATGAGGTGCCATTTGTCTGCAGCCTTCAAAGGTGTTAAAATAAGCTATGTGTAGAGGGCAATAGATGATACAGAGTCAATCGACTGTAGACTTGTGCGTTACTTAGTTTAATGTTCGTGTAAAGTGAAGATTTGCCTGGCTCTGTTAGATATTTTTTAATGCTAGAGAATCAAAAGACCTTCATTTTAAATATGAAAGAAGACCTTCATTTTAAATATACTGCCTGATATTTAAACTTGGTAGCATCCACTGCATTTTATGAGGAATCTTCACTTTCTCTCTGGTGATTTGTGTACCTCAGTTAATTCTCCCTCTGTCGGCCCCTCTCTTCCATCCCCCCATACAGGGCACTAACCTCCAGCTTGTCTGAAGGTTCATAACCTCCTCTCGTCTCTCTCATTGCCTTCTCATTTTTTTTTTCCTGGCTATGATGTATCCTATGATACTCCTTCGAATTTCAGTGTTCTCTGTGTAGATTTTTCCTCTCTCTCTGTTGTCAGTAGTATTCGTTCATGAGGTAGTATCCATTCGTGAACTAATTCCTAAACTTAATTTTTGACTTTTCTATGATAGCAATTTTGAGTACTTTCTAAAAATATGGATACTAGTTGTATCTGTTGTGTTTTTTGAAGAATATATAGGAAAAAAGTCTCAATAGGAATACTAGGAAGGTAATGGCACACCTTGTTTAGGAAGGTGGTGAGCTCTCCTTTGCTTTTTCAGCGTTTCGGAGAAACGGTTACTGACTTTTAGCTCTAGTTGCAACTTGTGGCAGAGAGGAATGAACTAGAGGGCTCCCTAAAGTTGAATTCTTTTGATCTGATTCTTCATATCTGGGAGGTGGCCATTTTCACATAAAAACTGTGATTAGTGGAGGGCGAGCTCCCATCTGCAAGGACAGGGAAGCTGTTCTGAGTTGTGTAAGGTTGAGAGCGATTGTACCAAACTGGGTAAGCATGACTGTCTTGTGCCTTGCTTATTAGAATACATTCATGGCAAGAGAAAGAATAAGGACACTTCCCATGAGGTGCCACTTGCAACTGGGCAGTTCAGAAGCATTTTGTATATGCAGACAAGGTATCTCTTAAACCCCTCTTAAACCCCTCACCATCCTTTATTATGAAGCTCTTGCTAGATGCAAGGAGCACAGAGAGAAATGAACCATTCTGGGCTTGCCTGGTATCTTGCTTGAGACCCTGGAGGAGAGCTCTGCTTTCCTGGCCTTTGGTTGAGTTTCAGGCCATGTTTGTATTTACAGGTTTATATTTAACCTTTGCGGATGCTCTAACGTTATTTAGGGGTGTGATACTGTATTTATGGCAAAGATGAAAGAAAAACATGCTTGCATAGACTTAGTTTATCTTGGCAAACAGCATTTTTACCTGACACAACTCAGGTTGGGAGAAGGTGATGAGGGCAGAGGGGCATAAAAGAAAATGGCACAAATTAGTGCCTGATAGTAACATAACACTTTGCCTTGGAGAAAGTAAGGCAAGAGCTGCCATCTACAAATATGTTTCTTAATGCCAGGTGTGGAGGGTTTTGTCAGAGAATTAAGCTTAGTAACTACCATTATTATTCTGTTGACATGACATCACCTGATTTGTTATGACTTTTTATTTGTTGTTAGATTTTTCTCTTGAATGCAACAGAATGTTGGCTTTGAAAAAGAATGGATTTTCATTCATTTAATCCTGTGAAACTAACTTCTTTCTCTACAGAATACCTATACCAATGCGGATAAACTTCTTGAAGCAGCCGAGCAGCTGGCTCAGACCGGGGAATGTGACCCAGAGGAAATCTATCAAGCAGCCCATCAGCTTGAGGACAGGATACAGGACTTCGTTAGGCGTGTGGAGCAACGCAAGATCCTGCTGGACATGTCTGTGTCCTTTCACACCCATGTTAAAGAGGTAAAACTGATGAAAATTCAAGGTGGCAACTTCTAGCCTTAAAACCAGGCCTATCTAATGTTCCTTTTCTTGTTGCCATTCCATCATAAGACACAACAAACCTATATTGTGTATTGAGTTTTAGTTTAAGACTTGAAGTGTAGTTCACTGGAGCTCAAGCTGGGGGGCAGTTGGTTCCCGTTTGTGGTTTTGTGAGTTTTTGTGAGGGGGGATTTGTTTTTCATAAGCAGCTTCTACATTTGTCATGCAAAGTTAGCAGGCAGTAACAGAACAATTAAAAATTATTTCTCTCAACCTTCCCTCACTTTATAAGGCTGGAATAAATGTTAATGGGCTTCCACAGTGGGCTGGATTGGAGAACTGCTATACCAGGCAAAAAAAGAATTCAGCCAAAGACAGTTTTTAGCCAAATCACTTCTCCACCCTGGCTCAGAACACAGATTGTGAGTATTTATAGGCTTACGGGGGCCAGTGGAGTGGCCAGAACCAGAACAAGGATAATTTCAGTAAGGGCTATTGGCTACTGGTGGTGCCACATCTTGGCAACTGTAGATGACTTATACATTTTCTGGTTAGAGCCCATATTTGCAAACCTCTGCTTCATGCTTGAAACAAACCCGCGAGGCGGTTGTGCTCTGAAGGAGGGGATGGTTGGAGGGGATGGCTGGATGCTGCCCGGCTGCAGACACGGGTGTGTAGCTCCCCCAGCAGCTTCGTGCCAGTGGCTGCTGCTGCTGCTCTCCCAGGGCTCAGCCCGCTGAAGTTAAACACAAAGGCTGCACTCTAAAAACCATCCGAAGCTCTTCTGATGGATCAGTGCTTTTACTTAAAAACTTATTGCTCTTTCAATATCTGTTGTGAAGCAGAAGAGCAATTGGCCGCCAAAACACATTCATTGTTTTTGTTTATTTCTTCCTTATCTATTTTCCTTAGCACCGAAAGGAGCAGCTGGAGTGGTATTTAAATGTACACAGTTGATTGTAGTGATGAAAGACGGAGGCTGTAACAGGAGTTGCAAGGAAGAGGCTTAAAATTGAGAGAGAAAAAAAAAAAAGCAGCCTGGTCTGTGAGTCACTGCTGAGCAATTCTGGGATGCTGATCCAGATGTGCTGGAGTGTTGCCACTGCTCCCCTAGATAATAGCGTCGTCTTGAAAAAAGATATTGTGTATCTTGATTTATTTTTTCTGGAAAATGGGTATTATTCTGACTCTGTAAGTGCATGCAGCTGTTAACCATGGCAGCCTCCCTGCAGCCTGGGCTTTGGGGAAAGGTGCAAACACTGGAATTACTTTTTTCTTTTTGGTCGTGTGGCTGACCTCTATACCTAATGAGGCAGGGAAAATTAAAAAGAGTACTTATGTAAGCAAGGCTAGCTTTTTATTTATTTCTTTGCATGCCACTTAAGCTAGAGATGAGAGAGTGAGACAGGTAGTTCATATGTAGTTGACTAGTCCTTTGGTTACAGTGCAGAGAAACAAGAAGGTGAGAGCTGTCCTGGGTGCCTTGCATTGTGCTTGGTTTTCCAGAGCGTGTTGTTTGTTACCAAATATGTGTGTAAAGCACTGAAATGGCATCACAAAGCCACGTGGAAGATAAAAATGCCATAAACCTGAAAGTCATCCTGCTTTGTTGGCAGGAGAATTGGGTGTCTGCTGCAGGATGTGGGAATTCGGTGCGTGAATTAGTGCATACGTGTAAGCACATAACTCTTCTGCTGTAGGTTAAGAAATTGCTAAGTTTGGTCAGATGGTAGAGTTCAAACTAGCAGATGGAGGTTGGAGGGTGGGCCCTCCAACCTCCTCAGTGGAGGGGTTTTTTGTTTGTTTGTTTTGTTTTTTTTTCCCTTCATTTTTTGAGGGGGGCAAATTTTCTTAAAAGTCATTTGTTTTATGTTTTTTTCTGGACTAAAATGATCATGAAAAAAGCATCTGCATGTGTGACAATTTGGAGGGAACCACAAAGCCAAAGGAGCTGGATTGGCTGTTTGGGAGGCTCAAGAGTCTGGCTCTGGTACTCATCAGCTCTCTTGCTATGTTTTTTAAATAGGGTTTTTTGTTTTTTTTCCACTCTCTCCAGAAGCACTTCCTGGTGAATGAGTGTTCCTCTGACAGGCACATTCAGGTACTCCTCTTCCTCCTCTTCCCCTGCAGCAGGACTACTTTGAGCTTTGCTGGGAAGCAGCAGCCCTGCGGGGTCTGCACGGCACCGTATACCGACGGAGCTCCTGCTTTCAGGAGGGATCTGCATGCCCCAAAAGCAGGAGATGGATGTGACTCTCCCTGGGAATAGGGCTTGTATTGCACCTGTGCAGAAAACAGCTGTGTTTGGCAGCCTGCAAAGAGGCATGCTGGAAGAGCTGGCGCCATCTCTGGCTTTTCCAGAAGGTCAGTAGCCAGGTTATAGGTACGTCCCATGAGAGCTCCTGCTCCTCAGGAACGTCAGGAAATAGCAGGGAAGTTCTCTGGCTCCTTGTGGACCAACCTCAGTAGACCAAATTTCTCACAGGGAAAAGAGAATGTGGTCAGGGAAGCCAGAATTATAGTGTTAGGTAATGATATCACCATGACTCATTTTGCTTATTGGAGAGCCAAGCAAATCGCTTTGCTATATATAAAATTTGTTTCCTTGCTGCTGTGTTAATATTAATTTTAAACTTGTAACATTGTGAATATTGATCTTTTTATTCCCATGCAAACAATGAGCCATTTTGGTCAGTAAGCCAAGTTTTTCAGCAAGGGAAGGAGCTGAATTTAAGCTTGCCCGCTGGCATGCTTTAAAGTATGTGGGACTATAAATATCCCTATCCAGATCTCTGTGTATTGGAAGTACTGGGTCCTGGCATCCTCCCAGCCTGAAGATGGAAAAACACGACTGATCATTCAGAATTGCTGTCCATCCCAAAACAATGAATCCCTTATGGCTCTTGTGCCTTTGGTATTTAATCGCATGGGAAGGGAGAAGGTGAGATCCAGTTTTGTGCTAGAAGTCTTGAGCAGGTAAAAGCTTTTCCCCAGGAGATGGGTATCATAGAAGTGTTTGCACAAAAGATAGCAGTAAAAGCCGTGGGAGTCGATACCGAGAAATATTTCATCAGGTAGAGTTGAGCAGAATTTTGGTGTGAGTTCAAATATTTCCATATGTGTATATGCACATACGCGCGCGCATTTTTCTGGACTAAAATGGGCATGAAAAAAGCATCTGCGTGTGTGACAGTTTGGAGGGAACCACAAAGCCAAAGGAGCTGGAATGGCTGTTTGGGACCCTCAAGAGTCTGCATATATATGCATATATACATACATACATATGTGTGTGTGTAAGGTATGCGTACACATACATACGAAACTAAATGGCACATATATATTTGTATATATATATAAAAATAAATGCAATTAAATAGCTCCCTTGGCATCTGTGAGTGGGAAGACCAAAATCATGGCCAAACCAGGTGTTTGTAGTAATGCCAAAATGCAGCTAACGGATATTTTGTGAACTGGAGTAAAGTGTGGGAAGGGAGATCGGAGCTGACTGTCTGGGAAGAGAATGATCCCTTAAGAGCAAGTTGGCTTCTTGCATGTAGCCTCCTTGCACTCTCTGACAAGTTAATTAGAAAGGAGCTCAGAGCACTTTTCCTGCATACACATATGCTCGACGGTGTTACTAGGAGATGCCTTTATTATTTTTCACCTTGCTCCAGCTAAACTTTTACACCAGAATATATTAAGGAAGAAACAAAAGGGAAATGGAGTTGACTAAGATTTCAGGTGTGAAAACTTGCTGTTTTCGAGGAAAACTACTGCAAGGACAGCATGTGCGAGGCTTGCTGGAGAAAGCGGGCGGCGTTGTGTGGGCGCCTGCGTGCGGGAAGGCTGGGGAGGCCTCTCGGTGACCGTGGGGCTGGGGTGATGCACAGTGAGCTGCGGAGCGGGCCGGCCCTGCCTGCAGAAACTCGGTGACGTGGCCTCGCGGTGCCTCTGTGTCAGCAGTATGGCGCCGGGCAGCCAAGGCTCTGGGCCCCTCTGTGCTCCAAGGTGACAGCCCCGTGTGCCGGGGGCGCTGGTGCCGCTGCGTTCAGCAGGGCGACGCGGCCGCTCTCCTCGGAGCCGGGCCCCGCGCCGGCTGCCTCGAGCAGCAGGACAGCGCTGCGCCCGTGGCACTGCTACGGCTCCGTCCTGGAGTCCCATTTGGGTAAGGGCAGCGCAGCGGCGCTCACCATGACCCGTCTGGCAGAATGGGGAAGGACATTCCCCATTTGTTGCCTATTTTGGTATGCCGGCATTCTTGAATCCCAGAGCTGAGGTCGGCAGGTTTGAAACTTGAGATGGGAATCATGCTTGGGGGCAGAGAGTTGGGTTGTGTTTGGGTGGTTTGATAGAGCTGTAATGAGGTTGCCTGGCCCTTGTTTTCCCCCAGGCATTTTAATGTTGGTAGCACCTTGTTTGGGAGAAGGTCAAATTTGTGGTTTAATGTCCATGAATTATGGAAAAGGAGACGTTTGATCAAGAAGCAGAAATACACCTTTAAACTGAGTGAACTAGGCCATGGTATACAGAATTGTTTCTTTGTGCGTGTAAGAAGTGGGATGAGTGTGAACAGAGTGCTGGTAGTCAGTGTTTTAGGAAGAAGCTTGGTGCTTCTGCCAGGACGATTTTGTTGTGAATAGGGAAATCACTCAAATATGCTTGTAGAATGGGTAGAGCTATCTGAAGCTTCTCTAAGGTAATTAGATTCTTAAAAAAAAGAAAGGCATGCATTCTCTTCATTCTCTGATTCTGTCTTAAATGTCACTGAAAGACCCTGGAAGACAGTTCTGAGACTTGAGCATCTCCATCTTTTGGTGCTAATAAAGTGTAGGTTTTGTCTGCTATGTGACCAGAAAGCTTAAGCTTGTACACACACACACACACACACACACACACACACACACACACACACACATATATATATACATATGAAATAGCTGTGAAAGAGATTGACAGAAGTTTTACCATTAATGAAAAGCAAACCTCTAGACTGGAGAAGAGAGTTAGTAACAAGTGATTGGTCTCTGATTATACTCAGTAAGTATCCTAAGATCAATAGCAAAGGCTTATTTAGCTGCAGCCCTTCAGGAGATTGCAGGGATGGGACTTAAATAGATGGAGGCCCATGATGGAAACACTGAGACTTCCAGGATGTGGCAGACAATTAAGCAAATACTATCTCAGTGACTTATGGCAGGCTCCCAAGAACTGGGGAAAGAGGTAGCACAGGATGCAGGCTCATTCAAGCAGATGTTTCTTAGGCTCTGCCTATATTTAGATCAAGAAAAAATACGTTGGGCGAAACATTTGCCTGTCAGGGATTTGGCATTTGATTTCCCTGTCCAATTTTAATACTGCTAAGATATGAAGAGCAGAGGAAAGGCAGAGAGCCTTGTTCAGTGCCGGCTGCAGTGTTACTTACACTCAGTGTACACAACTGTGTGTTAGATTTCTCAGAGCTGCTGGGTGCAGCTCTTCCTAGGATCACAGGACTCAGTGCTGGGTTTGGTCTTCATGCTGTGTCCTATACAGAGTAATGAAAAGACATGACTGGAAGTTGCTCAAAAAATCAACAGTGAGATAAAACTTTTCAGTGATAAAGTTTTCATTAAGTTCTTGTTGCTAAGCTCTGCCTCGTTGAGTGATGCATTATCTCAAAATAAGTAAAAATAAAAGATCTGTGCTTTTTATGAACATACGTAGGGCTACACTCATCTGTGTGGATTGCCCACAGTGAACTTTTTGATTTCTTTTCACTCTCCTAAGCAAGGCTTTCCTCGCTGATACTATCTTCATTGTCCGTAGTGTCCTATGAGGAAGCAGGGTCAGTTAAGTAAGTAATGGTGCAGGCAGTGCTGATTCTGGGCTCAAGCTTTGTGCAAGGCAGGGAGCTGCACCAGTTGTGCCTCAGTTCCCCTCAGCAGATGGTGCTGATCTGCGTCCAGCCCTCGTGTCCCGACACTCGTGTTTCCTCTCTTGTGACTCGTGTGGAGGCTGTGTCGCTTGGAGTGGAGGCCCTTTGTCAACAGCTGAGTGCGGAAGGATGAACACGCTGACTTGGGAGCCTGTTAGAAAGGGTAACTGTTGGCGTGTTGCAAAGCTGGTTAGTCGCTTCTTAAAAGACTTGAACTGTTTTCTACTTTCACCAACCTGTGAATCACAGCTAGACGAGGGCTGTATGTCAGTTGTTCCCGTTGTTCCCCTGCACATTGACAAACTGCGTTTCCTGCCCGGGAAGAGGGCGCTTGGGCTGGTGAATTAGCCGGTGCTGTGTCCTCCCGAGCCCTGGGTGTCCCTGGGGACAAGATAACCGTGTTTACCATCGTGCCAATTCCCTCCCAAGGAGCTGGTTCCTGGCAGGCCGATCCTGAGCAGGGGCGGCCCATGGCCCTCCACATCCTTGTGCATGAGGTGGTGGTGCTGGGGACCGGCTCCAGGGAGTGAAAAGTTGCTTGTTCTGCACTGGCTCTGCCTCCGGTGCCCGGGGCGAGCGTGAAGGGGGATATTGACGGGGCAGAGCGTCGGCAGCCCTGCGGTGCCAAGCGTCACCGCTCCTGCCAGCTCCGACCCCGCGTGCCGCGGAGCGGGGCCAGGGGCCCCGTGCAGGAGCTACCTGGAGGGGCCCTCAGGCCCTCGCTGCCTGCCAGGGAGCCAAGAGGCCGACTCCGTGTGGAGCGAGAGCCACTGCTGGATTGTAGTTTGTCTGCGGTAAACGTCTGTGGATTACGCTGCTTGTAAGTCAGTTTGGGTAGTGCAGTAAGCACCAGGTAGAGCCCTTCCAGCAAGCACCAAATTTGTTAGATCTGCAGTCGACACGAAATTATTGCTCTCTCTTGAATAACTAATATACCTTGCAGAATTGCAAGTTGCACTGATTCTGTGTGCAAGCCTGCTTGCATGGAAGATCTCTTTCTGAATCAGAAAAATAGGACACTAAGTTGGGAGGGAAGAAACACACGTCTTTGGGGCTTTGAAACCCGAGTAAAGTTTTCAGTTTGTATCGTCAAGCTACTTGATCTGAAGCTTCATTTGCCTTGAAATTTGTGCTCCTAAATGTGCATTTGGGGAAAAAAATTAACAGTTGGGTGCTGCACTGGATTATGGTGGAGTGCCTGCTGCCGAGTGCTTCTGGCACACCAGGTAAGTTTTCTTGGTTCATGCTCCTTTCTGGTAAGGAGGCCTGTTGTGACTTGAGATAGTAACGTGTGTGAGTTTGGGATTGCATTGGGGTCTGTGGCAGTGGTGGTCTCTGAAGCACACAAGGAGTCAGAGGAGTGTGGTGCATATGAATAGACAGTTGGGTTCTCTTTTTTTTAGCAATATACTCTATAGAGAACATGGCTTGGTTAAATCTCAGCACTATTTATTGATCTGTGAAAACTGAGCCTGTCACTCACTACTCTCTAAACCTACTAGCAGATGTATATAAGGCTCTAAAATATACAAAAACAAGCATTTGGTTTTAAAATAAAGCTTTAATGGAACTGAATATTCAAGACCTAGGCTCCTTCATTGAATTTTTTAATGTAGGTACATTGGTAGCTAGTAAACCTCTATATAGGCATCAGCATAAAACAGGTATTTCTATAGGAAACCATAAGTAAAGAAAAGAAAGCATTTGTTTTACTGTCTTTGAAATTAAGCCAGTTTGCTTACAGACCATATTTTAATTCTGTTGTCATTTTAATCAGGTTCAAGGTTAATGAAGCCTGTTTATATTTCTGAAGTGTATAAAGACAGAGATTAAGAAATAGTCAAAACATCTTAATGCTTTTGATCAAAGAAGTTATTTGTTCAGAAATAAAATTAAAAATAAAGCAACTGCTGCTCTGGGAGTTGCTTGTAGGCCATGAAGGGGCTCTGGGAGAGGAGGGACCCGCTCTGAGCTGCTGCGGACGCTCGCAGGGGTGTCCCGGGAGGCACAAGGTTCTTGTCCCGGGTGCTTGGTAGGAGGCTGGTTAAAACTTTCCACGGAGAGCTTAGGATGTAACAGCTTCCTCATAACACTGTGGAAAAGCCCAGCGTCTCATTCAGGTGACCACTATAATACTTCACCAGCGAATACCAAGAGAATTTTCCATACACTGCAGCGTGCACAGACCGTCGTTCCGTGGGAGGGTGCGTGCGTGTAATAAGGGGAAAAAAGGTGAAGGAATTGGAATGAACTGGCTAAACTGTTTGTGGTGATTTTTGCACTAAGAGTGATAAATTGAAGTGAACAGGGTAATCAAAGCTGTGGAGATGATGCTAGAAATTAAGTGTTGTTTTTTACATTGATTTCTGTCTACAAGGAGATAGAGAAGTTCTTCTCTGTCCTTTTCCGTCTTTTTGAAGGCCACAGAGAGTGTTACGTTATCTGTGTGCGTGTGTCAGCCTGGCCGTGCAAATGTGATGGTGGCCACAATACATCTCCCTTCCTTCCTTCCTTCCTTCCTTCCTCCCTTCTCTCGGGGAGGGTTCCCATGGCATTTCCCTGCTGGTGCCTCTGGCCGCGCTGCAGATGGGATTCACGCTGTGACCGCGCGGCTGCTGCCGCCGCCTCGCAGGCGCTCGCGGCCGCAGCAGGAAAATGGGAAAGAAAGGGTGACTTAGCAACACGGAGAAAGCTTTCCTGGCATTTCCAACAAGTGAAAACCGTAGCTTGGACAAAGGCTCCTTTTTATGGAAGATGGGATTTTCCTATGAAGAGAAACAAATCCTGTTTTCTCCTCCGTCTGTTTTTCCTGTCCAGGGAGACTGATTTGGACTGGCGTCTGCCTGACCCTGATGCTTATGTTTCTCTCTCCCTCCTTTAGCTGTGGACATGGCTTGAAGAGTTGCAGAAGGAGCTGCTTGACGATGTCTACGCGGAGTCCGTGGAGGCTGTCCAAGACCTGATTAAACGCTTTGGTCAACAGCAGCAGACCACTCTGCAGGTCACGGTCAACGTCATAAAAGAAGGCGAAGATCTCATCCAGCAGCTAAGGTAACACGGTGTGCCTGTCTGTAAAACAGCGCTTTGCCTGTTTTTATGTAAATCTCTTCTGGCACATTTCTAATATTCTGGGAGCCTCTTCCTATTCCTAGGCTAGAGATGATTAAAAGACGGGGCCTATAAATAAATGTTATAAATATTAGGAGTACGGTTTTGTTTCATTGGGTCGTGATTGTCTTGGTGTGTTTACAGGAAGCCCAGCTCATAAACACTACCTTCAGCAGAGGAGATGCTGTTTACACGGGCCGCCTTTGTGGCGGGAGCAGTCACACGCCTGTAGGCTTGCAGGGCTCCGCACGGCTTGAATCTCGAGCAGTGGCCCTGTTGTAAAGTGAAATTGTTTTGCACACTCATCTGTAACTTGTATCCAACAAAGATTTTGCAGTCCATTTTATTCAATAACAGTCTTTACCAGTGTGGGGACCTTCTGCAGTGATACATGCCCCATTTGCTGCAGGAATTCATGTCCTCTTATCTGAATTCGTGGTTTTTATATTTAATGACCATTTGTTTGTTTGTGTGTGTTTTTCTTCTCTCTCTCCAAACTTCTAATTTGTTTTTTCACTGCCAGGAAGTTTCAATGGAGTAAATGGTTATCGTGACCCGTTTTTTTCTTTTTTTTTTCTCCACAATGAAAGGATTGTAAATAGAAGGTCCTTTAAATGTTGAACTGAATTGATCGAAAAATGAAAGTAATCTCATTTCTCAAAGTTCTTTCAACTATTATAACTTAACTCAGATGTTGTATTAACAAGGATTGTGCTAACAAAGATGTACAAACTTAGTCCTTGTGTAGTGTGACTTCCACTAGCCCTCTTATCTGTAAAAGTCTTGTATTCCAAGGTCACATTTAGAACCTCGATTGTGTTGCATGTTTTTAAAACACTCTTTCTCTCTGCTTTGAATAGGGATTCTGCCATTTCTAGTAACAAGACCCCCCATAACAGCTCCATCAATCACATAGAGACAGTCCTGCAGCAGCTGGATGAGGCCCAGTCTCAGATGGAGGAGCTGTTCCAGGAGCGCAAGATCAAGCTCGAGCTCTTCCTGCAGCTCCGCATCTTCGAAAGGGACGCCATCGATGTGAGTGTCTGCTCGGGGCTGCGCCGCTCCGGCTGCTCCTGCTCTCTGTGGGGCAGTATTTGTGCAAGGGTGGTTGTGTGATTGCACTGCTATGTGGCTCAGCTGGCTGTTGGTGGGGCTGAGTTCTCACCTGAGCTTTGATTTGCTTTTGTCTCTCCTGTGAAGGGCCTGGCAGAGCTGGGCTCCTGAGTATTAATCGGTCCCAGTGTTTTGCTGTGTGTTGTCATGTAAAATCACATGTGCCAGTGTGCAGGTATGGCTTGAATATCCAGCTGCCTTGATACTGCAACGGGTAGGCTTATAGTAAAGATGAATGATAGTGCTTGCAAGCTGCTTTAGTGCCAAGCTCTGAACTGTTGCTTTGTCACAATCTCCCTCTTCCTTTCTTTACCGTGTCAGCAGCCCTTTTTTCAGTTGACAGCTACAAGTGGTGTGTGGAATTCTATTTTAATCTTTGGGAATGCTGTCGAGGACTGTGTGCTCCCCCCACACTTCAGTAAGACTCTTTCCCAGCTCTAAAAATAATGTAATCAGTTGTAGTTGGTGTGTGGTCACTATCCTGCAAAATTTCTTTCAGTCTGTCCAAGCTTTGCAGCATAGCTGCAAAAATATCAGCTGTCAAGCTTATGGTTGTGTATAGAAAAATGTATAGGCAAACAGATATGAAACTGCATGCGTAGCTTGTGTGGGTAGCTGGGAAGTTTAAGCTGAGTTGAGTGTGTGAGTTCTCTAAAGCCACTGGTACCACATGCAGTGACTAAAATCGAGCTGTAACTTTTGGAACTTGAGAGCATCTAGAGGTGCATGATCCTGTTTGACTGTACAACGGTTTGCCTGGAAGCTCTGAAAACCACAGGTCGCAGCCCTAACTTTACCTCTTCCTGGCAGGCAGTGAAACTGCATGGTTGATTACATAGGAATGGGGCAAGGGGGAAAAGGCAGGCAGGGGAAGTGAGAGCTCTCCAGGTGCTTTCCTAAAGCCAGGACCAGGTTACACTGCTGGGTGCTGGTTTAGTCGCGTGGGCGGTCAGGCAGGCCCCGCTCCTTGAGCCGTGCCCACAGGGTCGCTGGGGCTGAGCACTGTGCAGTAGCAACGACCCTAAGGAAAGGGAGGACCAAGGAGGTTCTCTGCTGGGCACTTCACAAGGGGGAGATGAAACTAACGTGTAGGGACTTCACTGCTTTGGTTATGTGGGAGCAGCTCCCTTGAATATGCAAAGAAAAGGCTGGGCCAGCCTGGGAGAACAGTGAGTGTCATAGCTGGATGCTGTGTTTGTGACGGGACATAAGAGATCTCCGTGTTACGAGACCGCCAGCACTTTTGTCATCCACACAGACTCAGACTCTAGTGCTCAGTGGAGTCTGTGAGACATTCTTGGGTAGAATAGAAAACTGGAGGGAGCGGGGAGAAGCAAGGGCTGAAGGCAGAATTAGGTTCAGCGTATCGGTGAAGTTCGGGTTTAGATGACTGTTCTCTGCTGTGGGTGACCTAAAGCAGAGCATAAGGCCAGTGGCAGGCAGAGTCCTGCCTTGCAGGTGTGTCCTGCTCCTTAGGGCAGCACAGCATTGGTGTAGACGACAGGAATGCTCAATTTGTC
This sequence comes from Nothoprocta pentlandii, assembly GCA_013398315.1. Taxonomy (NCBI): domain Eukaryota; kingdom Metazoa; phylum Chordata; class Aves; order Tinamiformes; family Tinamidae; genus Nothoprocta; species Nothoprocta pentlandii. The sequence goes on along the minus strand of VZSG01000306.1, from coordinate 628,513 downwards.
AGTTTGTGTATCAGTTTGGCTGAAGTCTATAGAGTTTTGCAGTGGAAAGCTGTATATGCTAACATGATAGTTCCTGCTTTTTCTAAAGCTGAAACTCGTCATGCTTTACATTTTGGCATGACAATGTAAAACAATGCAGCGGTTGCTATTTTGAAAGCATTGGGGTGTGCTGTGTGGCATGGGAACAACACCTATGACTGCGGTGCTCAGCAAAGCTTAGTTCTCTTCTCCTTCCCCTTGAAGGCAGACATCTGTGCAGAAACTTCCTGGAAGAAAATGCAGGGAATAGTTCCAGGTCACTGCTTGAAAGCAGAAGTTAAAATGAAGTAACGTGGAAGTGAAGAGGTGCCAGTGTTTTCATACCAGCTTGGAACCTTCCAGGAACTTGCAGGCCTTGTTTTGGCCTCCTGCTTTGTCACAGATTTTGTGCAAGTGGCCTGGTCAGTTAGGACCTGCCTGTAGGGGAGCTTTGTTCTGGGCAGCATCCTGTGACACTGCTTTTGTGGCAGGGGAATAATGTCTCCAGGTTTATGGGGTGCATGCAAAATTACCCAGGCTAAAATGGTACAGAAGATACCTGGCACCCTGCAGGTTCTCGCCCTGCTCCTAGGGCCAGTGCTGATGTTCACTGCCAGGGTTAGTCCTGCTTTCTTGTCCCTTTTCTTCCCTGGACTTATAAAATATTCTGTAAATTTCTTGTAGTCACTGACTAAAAATCTCTTTAGTTGCCCCTGTTCAGATTATGCAGCTCCTCTGCTGTTTCCCTAACTACAGGGCTGTTCTGGTTTTGCCCCTTGGTCTTGGCAGCCCAACCTTGACCCTCTCTGTGCTGGGAAAGCCTGGGAGCAGTGCTGCTGTGAGGAGCCTCAAGGGCTGCATTGTGGATGCCTGTCCTGCCTGGAGGAGAAGCAACGGGGCAAGCAGTGCCTGGGAAGAGGCCCTTCCTAGGGCAAACAAGTGTTGGCAACATAAGAAAAGCTGCCCAGGGCTTAGCAGAAAGGTGGCACTGGCAGCCATGGGTATAGCGTACAGTGCTCTGTGCTTTAGGGCATGTGTAAGTTGTTGCATCTGTGTCTGCGTTTCTGCTTGTCCGTGACTTAAATACCTCTAGGCCTGTGTCAGGGCTCCAAACAAAGCACCCCACGCGCCTTTCAAGTCACAGCTTTATCTCTGCTCTATTTATGGCCCCTACTTGCAGGATGCCTATCCAGTTACCCAGCTGAAAAGGCAAGGATGCAAGATGCTGGATCACGCCCTTTCCTTTCCTTCTCTTTCCTTTCTCCCCTAGTAAATAGTTTTCCAGGTCCTGGTTGACATTTTCTTGCCCCACAGAAGGATGGCCACGTAGGCCCTTCTGGAGAGAGATCCATGGTTCCTAATTTCTCCCCAGACGTTTCTTGGTAGTCTGCATCCCTGTGGTGCTGTCCCTGTGGTGCCTTAGCTCCTGTGACTGTCCCTTAGGCTTTGCCAAATGCCCAGGCATGTCAGGCAGCTCGTACCGCACGCTCCGGGTCTCTTGCACACATGATGCGGTAAGTGGTTTCCCTGTGTTTGTACTTGGGCAACTATTTCCTGAAGAACAGAATTAATTTGTGATTCAGTTTCTCTAATTGTTTACTAGAGCCATTCATCTTGGTTGTGTTTAATTAATGCCAATTGTCTCAACAAAGTTTTAAAAACAAAATAGGAGCTTGCTGGAGAAGTCTCTTGCAAAGCAGAAGTTCCAGGGCAATTCCACACTGTCCAGAGCAGAGAGCACTTAAGGCACTTTTTTTCTTACTTTACCTGCCTTCAGTACCTTCAGATTTGCACTGCGGGATCGTAATGCCTGATATAGGTCACCTTGAGCCATCTAATTACTGCTGCAAAAGAGTGTAAGGATTTCCGATGTTGTTGAGATACTTGGCTATGATGTGCACGAGGGCTCCCTGTCTTTTGTGTGAGTGCGGGGCTAGCCATGCGGGTGTGATTTATTTGTATCATGGGTTCCCTCATGCTTCTGAGGGGCCAGGGAATGGCCTGCCCTTGCACTGAGTGTTTCAGGCTCGTTCAGCGAGTGTGCGGGCTGGGATCTTACCTCTGGCTGGCAAAAAGCAACGTGGGAACACGTGGTGCTTCTTAGAAAGCCTTTTTTGGGGTGAGTGGCGCTGCAAACTCCCAGCTGGAGTCCCACGCAGTGCTGACCACTTAAAACTGCCTCTCGTTTGTGTCGGGCACAGTGAATCCCAGGTAGTATGCAAGGATGTAGTGACTCTCTACTGAAAATCAATTGTTATATTAATATAAAAATGCTTAACCTTAGCTGCAGTACTTTCCAGCTGTAAGAGATTGGCCTTTGGTGTTTATTACTTTATTTTCACTGAGTTTGACAGTCAGACAGGGCTGGTGTCTTTGGGGGGCTGGGAGAGGACTTTGGTTTTATTTTTAAAGCAGAAGCCCAATGTGCCATGTTAAACCAAAGCCAGTTTTCATTGATATTAAACTCTGGAAGACGACAGAATTCCCATCTTTCCAACACTCAGATTTTGAGGTTTCACCAAGTTGAACCAACCAAATAATTATTTTTTTTTTCAGGATGCTGCCTCAACTTGACAAGGAGATGGTAAATCTGGTAGCTGAGTATTTTCCATAATATAATAGATGATTTGAGGAAATAAATCTTAAACTACCCTTGTTTTTAGCAGTGAATGAACACATAGCTATCCCAGACTGAGAGTTACTGGAAAATATGTTCATGTTGATGGTCTTTATAGTTATCAAGGTGCCTCCAGTGAGAAGTAACAAGCATAGGTGGTTTCTTATGTAATTTTAGGTCATGTAAGTAATCTACTGTTTAATGCATCTTAGAAAATATGCCAGACTCATTAATCCAGACAGAAATTATTATGTACTCATAGAGTAGAAAACCAAACGCATTTTACAGATAAAGCAACCCACAGTTTTTCCAGTAATAAGAAATCTTGCTCTCCTTCACTCTCCCATGTGATTTCAAAGGATAACTCACATTATTGTGCACTGAGAAAGTAAATATCCAAGAGCATGGTTGTGTGTGTGTGTTTGGGGAGGAAACTCCTTATAAGCATGAACAGATGTGTATGTGATGTTCAGAGTGCAAATGGTAGAGAAGAAAGAAGCTGTGAGCAGTGAACAGAAGGCCTGGTCTGGATCTTTTCCCATATCCCATGATGTTTTCAGTGTTGTCTCTGAAATGTGGTTATGCCCGTGTTCACTTCGTTAGAGGTTGGCTGATCCAGCTTACAAGTAGCTATGCTAGTTGTTGGGCAGCTTCCCTTATGTAATGATGCAAAATTTGCCTACTTAATGAATTGACTAAGATTATTAAATTCTCTCTAACACTAAGTAGCTCACTGATACCACAATTCTAAAGGAATTGCTCAAGATATTCAGTGATTATGGCATCAGATAAGCAGAAGGAAAAGCCATCAAGAGGGATTGTAGCCTTGCTATGTCTTCAATTCTTTTTCGTTGTTGTTGTTTCTCCTGCAAGGTTTATTTTCCTGGAATTTATTTTACACTTCAATTGACTTAGTAGCTTTGCAGCTCAGTCCCTTGGAACACAGTGGCACACTCTGCTGACAGCAAGTGACGTTTATTAAGCGTTTATGCAACCAGCACTTCTGTTACGACTGCCCCTGTTGCCAGATCCTCTTTTTGTTGTGTCTTGCTGTACAAATAGGTATTTTCCCCTCTTATTTAGCACTGTTCATGTCAGTTTGTCCTACTGCTGAAATCCCAGAACTCAACAAATGGGCATGGCTTAACTCTAGGTACCTGAAATTTTGCTTTCCATGTTGTCTACTGGAACTTGTGGCAAAAATTTTGAGGGGAGGAAACAGGGCAAGATTGACAGACAAGTGTATCAAGAAGGCTTGTTAGAAATAAGTAACTGATGCATCACATCTGTGCCATAAAAACCCAAGCATTTTTGGACAATGGGATTTGTAAGGACTCCGCTGGGATGATACTTTGTTTTACTTGAAAACAGTTCTGTATCCTAATTAAAAGGAGTATTTTCCATTTGTGTTGAACTGATGTGATCCGATTTCTGTTGAAATGATGTCAGCTACCAGGAATCAGCCAGGGTCAGGAATATTACAAGGAAAATCCACTTGTGCAGAGAGAGGAGGTGGACTTACAATTGACCTATGTGTGTGTTAGACTTCTTTTTACTACCGTTGTTTGGATATTTTATGTCTGAAGGTAAAATCCAGAACTGAAGTGTAGCTGCATGACTTCAGCAAGTCAGTTTAACTCTGCTGCATTGCCTTCTGTTCTTACTGCGCTCACCAAGTACCAGGCCTTTTGTGGTAGGGACTGCTGCTTGTCTTATTGGAAGTCGAATGTTCTTACAGAATTTGGTGGGTTCTGCTCAAGAGGGGTAGACCTGACCTGTGTGTACAAGAGCTTTCATGAGATAATAGAGGGCTAAGCTGGAACTTAATGTACGAATTATTAGTGCAGCCTGGAGAACTGAAGAGGGATATTAGTTCCATATTTTTCTTTAAATATGAAAAAAACAATCTTAATTTCACCTGTTTCACAAGTGATGTGCTGTGAGTACTTTAGACAAGGCTAGGGGGGCCCGTAGTACCACAGGCTCTGATGAGGCAAGCACAGATTGAGAGACGAGAGAAATGCTCTTCTGTGTTGGCAAGAACTGAAATTCCGTGCTGAAAAAGCCCATGTCTGACCCGTGTTGCACGTGGTTAGTGATGTCCGTCAGTACTGGATAACTCGGGTTTCTGACCTCCATCTCCTTATGTGCAGCTCTGGAAATAAACACCCCTCATCTAGCAGGAAATGACCATGGTCTTCCTCCTCTTCCTCCTCCTTGCAGATAATTTCAGACCTGGAGTCTTGGAACGATGAGCTCTCTCAGCAGATGAACGACTTTGACACCGAAGACCTCACGATAGCAGAGCAGAGGCTCCAGCACCACGCGGACAAAGCCCTGACCATGAATAACTTGACCTTTGATGTCATCCACCAGGGGCAGGATCTGCTGCAATACGTCAATGAAGTGCAGGCGTCTGGTAAGATGGCTCCATTGGTCTGGGCACTGCCTCTGTAAGCATTCCTCAGTTATTTGTCCCATGTGGGATATGAGAGGGGTGCTGCTTAACTGTTTCCTCTCTCTTTTTTTCTTTCTTTGTACATGAATCAGCCAGTAACCTTTTCTTTGTGTTTGAATCACTCAGTGTCATTGTGGATATGCCTTTGTTGCGACTTGTACTCACTATTGAGGAGTCAGCAACACCTGAAATTGTTTGGCTCTTAGAGAAGAAATTCCACTGAAGAAGCTCAAAGTCACTAAGTTTAGGCAAAATAACAGGGAGCTAATTTCATATTTAAAGCAGTTTAATCAAACCATAATTTTTGGCTTTCAAGTAGAAAGTGGTTTTTTTAGTTTCTTTTACCCCTTTGCTTGATGTCCTTTTTGTCTATATGCAGTCACCTGGGGTAAATTTCAAATTTCTAAATGCATTTATGTATATATACTTATGAAAATATAAAATGAATTCCTTTTTTATGCGAAAGTGCAAAAATGATGCTCACTTAAGCAAAGGCAAAGATTGAGCTACCTTCTCTGAGAGGAGGAGCTGGGTGGGCCCCCCAGGCTTGGGGGGCTGCCCCCCGGCTGGGCCAGCCCCCCGAGCTGCGCTTGGCTGCTTGCAGGCGTGGAGCTGCTGTGCGACCGCGACGTGGACATGGCGACGCGCGTGCAGGACCTGCTCGAGTTCCTCCACGAGAAGCAGCAGGAGCTGGACGTGGCGGCCGAGCAGCACCGCAAGCACCTGGAGCAGTGCGTGCAGCTCCGGCACCTGCAGGCCGAGGTCAAGCAGGTAGGCGCCCGGCCCGGCCCGCGCTGCCCTCCAGCCCCTGCCCAGGCTCCCTGTGCAGTGCAGGTTGCTCCTCTGCTTGGGAGGGCTCGTGCAGAGGAGCTGCCCTGGGGGCAGCAGCGCTCACGGGCGCACTCGCTTGAAGGCGAAGACAAAGAGTCAGGCCGGTGTCATGGGCAGCTTCCCTGATTTATTTGTTTAAGCCAACTTGCCTGCCAGCTGGTGCAGGCTCTCTCCTTTATGGCTCGTCGGTAGGCCAGGATAGCATGGCTTAGTGCAGGAGGGGAGTAATTGGCTTGATGCTGAACTAATTCTCATCTACAGCACAGAGTACAGCACTTGCATTACACTTCCATGCTGTGTTATGAAATAATTCTTATAATACATGCTCTGGCTTTAGGTGCCCTGCTCTTAGCTTGGTCCATGTCCATTTTTGGAAATGAAATGTGACAAGAAAAAAACAGCTTCAGCCTCTGTTTGCCATGTGTTTGTAGGACAGATGTTCCGTATTTGGGCCAATAGAAGCAAAAGAGTAGTGTAGGCTGTGCAGGAATATCCTCGTCACTCATGGTATGTGGCTGGAAGACTCATTCTGTAGGGTATCTGTCGCTTGTCTGAACCATTACTAGCCTGAATTGAAACTCAAGTTCAGATTAGAAAAAAACACTGGAAGCAATATGTCCTGCTTATAAGGAAGGTGTCAATAGCATACTATTGCAGTGGCCATTTCTTCTTATGAGACTGGGATTTAGGAGAAAAATGCCTTCTATTTTGGCTTCAAAAAGACATCTCTGTGCCCTGGCGTTTTATATTCATTTAAATGTCGTGCCACCTGCTTGTGCTTTAGATGTAATTTTTCAAATAAATGTACACAAACAGCAAGCTAACAACGTGTTCATATTACAGGCTGCTTCTGCAGGTTCTCATTGTAAAAAATGGGCCTATAGTGCTTTCCAAATTTGAAAATCTAAAAATTGAGTGAAACTGAAGTTGGATGTTACGTCGTCTCACTGGACAGCTTTCCTTTCCATTTGGAATGTTTAGGGCTAGTAAATTTTAATCCTCTGATTTCAGTTGCGTTTTCAGAAGCCCCTACTTTTTTTGCTTTATTAAATATCAGGAAGCGTGATGCTTTGCTGTTTCCTCCGAACTGGGAAGAGCTTCACAGTTTAGCAGGTGCATTCGTTGAGAGGAAGATGACAGGGCAAGCCTCCTCTCCAGGCTGTTTTATTTGTATTTTGTTGCCTGAAGCAATGAACACATGGCTTCCAGTTCATGTGCTGTGATTTCCTGCCAGGTTTGTTGTTGATGAACTGGGTGTAAGCATGCTTATTATGTAGATGAACTCATTTACGGTCTCCATTT